>JAAIXI010000244.1:3578626-3782982 GCA_013403645.1 Heliconius nattereri | reverse complement strand
CTTATTGTGGGTATATAATTATATTGTCGATATACTTATTTAAATTCCTTTTACTAACAATGATTTCATTGTAATGTAGTTACTTTGAATTCTACAAGTTTAATTATGTTTTTAAATATTACGTTGAATTTAGAAATAAATAAGAGTGAATAAAATACTGTGAATATTAAATTATGAATTAATAGTTTTGTATTTGTCACCTACAGATCACCCCACTTTAGGCGCGTTATCGCTTGCCATAGACTATGAATCATGGTTAACGTTATATAAAGGGCCGCACGGGCATGGTACGCTCGGTCGAGGCTCTACCACGGCTCGGAGCACTACTTGTGCTCCACCGCTGGCTAACCTCGACCATCTTAATTATAAATGTAGTTCAGACTTATTTATAATTATCTACTTGGAGTTGAGGCTCTGGTGTGGTCAGATGCGCTACTCGTGCTCTGCCACATAACCTCGACTATTCGGATAATTGATTATTTAGTTAATCAATTATTATTGTAGTTACGAATGTCGTTAAGACCTATTTGTAGCTATACTGGGCTGGAGCAGTGAAAGGCGAGCGTTAGTTACTGTAAAGGGGCCCCTGAAGCCTACAATTGTGGTCACAAGTCCACGGCACTGCTCCGAGCTTCACACATCATTTAAAGAGTAAGATAACATCACATTATTTATTTACCCACCTATATTGCTATTTATTACACCTACAATTATAACCCTTCATAATTAGTTTACTTTGAAATCGTTCAGTTAAGCTTTCAGTTATTATTTGGATTATTTATTTACTCAAGATTTATTTATTTGTTCACTTCACTATTTATGTTAAAATCACCTTGCTAAAAGTATTTGTACATGTGTTATGTGTTCACATACGAGTGGAACCAAAGGCTAGGACATGGTCGGAGGTTCTACTCGTTTATTTTTTATGCCTATTACCCCCCTGCTCCGACATATATATATTAATAATAAATTGTAATGAATTGTAATAAATTGTAATAAATTGTAATAATTTGTAATAAATTTATAATTTAACGACAAAAACGTAAAACTGAAGTTTATTTTAAATAAGTATCTCACGACACAGTAAGTAAAAGAAATTAAGACTTTTGTATAAGAAAAAAATATCTTTATCATTTAATTCTATTCAGATTTCACATTCACAATTACTTAGGAAAACAGAAAGCCTAGTGTTAAGGCACTTCGCTTTATATTTTCCGCCTAATTCTCGAGTGCATTGAGTGTTGAGTGACGGGATTCAACTCGTTACCAAAGCGAAAAATGAAAATATATATTAGTAGGTAATTTAAGATATTTAATTGATAATTACACAAATTCATTAACAAGAACGACAAAATCTTGTAAAATCGTTAAAGTACTTTTACGAAGTTAACCCTTTTTTATTTTACACAGTTTTTTAATTAAACGGAAGCCGTTCAAAGTGTTACCGATTGCTTTGACAAATAGGTTTTTATCCATTGCTTCTTTGGTGAAAATTAATGAAAAGATATGTAATTCGAAGCTTGTCTAATACAGCGAAGCTAGAACATATTATTATGGTCAAAACATAAATATAATAAAGGATTTCGGGTAAGCTGTCGTTAGAACCCTAGTAAAGATAAAAATTATGTGGTAAACCACCTAAGAACGTAATATAATGCGTAGATTGTAATGAACAAAGAAGCTAGTCGCGCGTCAAGCCTTCGTTAATTACAGAAAGGGCGGTATAATGACCACATTATAGAGCTATGGGACACTGTCTTTTCTCTATGGTTGGAGCTATTGATCTTGGAAGTGAGTTTGTTAGTTACTGCTTGACCAATAGCTCCGATGAATTCAGGTTTTCCAATCCAATCAAGGCAGATAGAACGTAGTGTTAAGACATTCATTTTCTGTTAATAAAATCAGGTAATTTATTGAAATAATTTATTATCATGATGGACCCGAAATTTGTGAAATATAGAATAGGTATAAATGATAATAGATATAGCAGCGTTATGGAAGTAGCAACCCTTAACGTTTAATAAAGTTTATTTTCTCAGTATCTATTTAAAATATTATATATCATATTAGTTTCTCAACTTTTTCACGATTTAGTCCGTTTTAATAAATGCCCCGTCCCGAGACCCTCAGGAAAGAAGACATTCACTATATTCTTGTTAATACCCCCATACCCCTTGTTAAGTTAGTAAATAAATAAATCAATTTCATACATATGTTTAAATAAAATACTGTTAAATTAGTGTCAGTTGTGAGTTTTATTTCAGAAGTATGTGTATTGGTGTGAGTGTGTGTGTCCGCTATTGATGCTGTGGTTGCGTTATGAAAACGGTATCTCCAAGAACTTTACTAATTATGGTGGAGGAGTGTAATGCTGCCTGTTTCTGGAGGATGTGAATATTTATGTATGCATCTAATCTATCACAGTACCGCTGAAGGCTTTTTGATACCGCTCCCGTGGCTCCTACGATTATCGGAATAGTTGTGACTGAGGTGTTCCATAATCTGGAGAGTTCAACTTTAAGCGGATGATATTTGCTATTTTTTTCTAGTTCCTTAGCTCCAATATTACAGTCGGACAGTACTGAGATGTCAATAAGGTGAGTATTGTTGTTTGCTGTATCTATATATATCAGATCAGATCTATTGTGTACTATTCTAACATCTGTTTGTACCGGTAATTCCCACATTAACTTCGCAACTAATATTTCTCCAAGCTTCGTTTTGTTTTTTTATTATACAATTTTTAATTTCAGATTTAGTGTACCGGACGTTAATCTTAATTCTGTTTCTATGTCTAACGAATCTTTGTATATTGAATATTTTTCTCTCTTCTGGTCGTCTGCCACTATTGCTTCTACTAAATAATCACTTTTCTGATCTAAATATGGTTTGTACTTTAAAATATGAGCTTTATTTAAATTTTCTGTATAAATTAAACCTCTGCCGCCATTCGTTACGGATAAATATAGTCTCTCTAAATCTGCTTTTTGTTGAAGGACCTTTTTTAATTTATGCTAATAATTTTTGTGTTTTGACATCTAATTGTTTTAAATCACTATTTTTATAACTAATCACTCTAAATAAATACATTAAAACTGGAACAGCATACGTATTAATCCCCTTTATCAAATTTCTTGCGTTTAAATAAGAATTTGTAATACTTTTAACTCTCCTAAAGTACTCTTATTCTAACTATTAACTATTATCTAACTATTAACTATTAAGTACTCTTATTATAACTCTTATTCTTATTCTCTTATTTTATAGTATCTCTAATATTACTGTGGTTTATTTTTCCCGATTCGTTTATTCCTAAATATTTGTATGTTTGATCTATTTTTAACTGTTTAAAACTATTTCCATTCGGTAATACATGTTCATCACCTTCGGTGTAGTTCCTATGTCCAGCAGTTATATGAAGAATATTACATTTATCAAATCCAAATGACATTCCTTTATCGGCAGTAAAAATTTCTACACTATTCAGTAAAATTTTTCAGTAAAATTTTTAAGTTAGTTTTGTTGTTTGCATACACTTTAAGGTCGTCCATATATATGAGGTGATTAATCCACACGCTATCCTTCAGATGGTATCCCTTTTTGTCATATTTCCCTAGAATGGCTGATATCGGATTGAGAGCCAAACAAAATAGTATTGGAGACAATGAGTCGCCCTGAAAAATGCCCCGCTTTACCTGAATCGGTTCAGTAGTAAAAGAGTTTGAAGATCCCTTTGCCGTCATCACAACTTTCCATTTTAGCATAGCTCTTTCCAGAAAGAATTTGATAGCTGGTGGGCATTTGTAGATATCTAATACTTGCAACAGCCATTCGTGCGAAATACGATCAAACGCCTTTTGATATCCAGTCTATCCAGCCCATACTAAATTTTTTTTTACTTTTGTGAGCATCTTCTAATAAGGCCTTGTTTATCATTAAGTGATCTTTACATCCACGGGCCCCACGACGACGACCTCTCTGCTCTGGGGCCATGATATTATTTGCAGCACAATGGTTGTAAAGTTGGTCAGCCAATATCGAGGTTAGAAGCTTGTACATACTCGACAAACATGCAATCAGGCACTAGTTTTTAAATTCTTCGGTATCCAGATTTTTTGGTATTAAAATAGCCTTACCGGGTAACCAGTCTTCTAAAGGTTCCTCACCCTTCAGAATATTTGTAAACAACATTGCTAGATGGGCGTGCATTTTAGAAAAATATTTTAGGTAATAGTTTTGAATTTTGTCTTGTCCTGGCGCCTTCCAATTCAATATTTTACCTACGGCTTGCTTTAATCTGTTCAGTATTGATTTCTTCAAATAAATTAGTATTTATAGTTGTGTCATTGTGTTGCCTAATATCAGATATCCACTTTGCGTTATGATTGTGAGAAACTGGTTGTGGTAAATGTTTTTACAAAATTCTACAGTACAGACAATACTGTTACTCGGTAATTTTATATTAATATTTTCTTGCTCGTTGTTTAAACTTCTATATAGTCTATGTTCGTCTATTTATTTCCTCATATCTTTTTATCCTACCTGCTAATGCTTTTATTCTTTGTTTCAACATTTCTTCTCTATTTTTATGCTCTATTTCGATTTGTATATTATGCTTGGAATACAGTTTTATTTTGATTTTTATCATTTTTCTTGAATGACCTCCACTGGAAATTTCTATCATCTGCCCCAAGTCTTTCCTCAAACGTTCTATTTTTACTTTTACTCGCGTTCTTCGATAGCTATTTTCTTTGTTTCAGCTAAAATGTTAAGGAATTGATTCATAATTGGATTTTCGTAATATCAGCCGCTTGAGGAACTGGCTGATTATCAGGGTTAAATGTTTCCCTACTTTCATTATTGAGTGTTGTTGGTTCTTCTATTGTTTCTTCTATTATATTATTTAAGGTAGTTGATGCATATGTCTGAGTATTCATGGGTGTGTAAATGTTATTGTGTTGTATTAGCTGCATCTCTATTTCAGCAGACTGCTTTATTCGATTCAGTTGTTCTCGTGATATAAGGTTCTGTTTTAAAATTCTACGCGCTTGGTTAGACAGTGTATTTCCATTGAACTTGTGTATTTTTGGATTTTCAGGGTTCCGTTCCTTAAATAGCTTTTCTAATTTTCTTATGTATTCTGTCCCTCCATGTTTCGCCATATAATAACAAAAATTAGCTCCTCTTCCTCTGGTTGTGTCCATTTTCTCCTCCTATCACCCTGAGATTTATCCATGTTTATTGAATTTTGGCTTTCTTCACGAATGCTTATTTGTGCTGGTTGATTTGAGGAAGACGTTGATGATATGCATGTTGTTCTTGAACGAGTGTTATGTATGATTGGTGTGACTGGTGTTGATGCTTGTTGTGATTCATTTTCTATTGTTTTTTGTATTGTATCGACTGTAATTTTTGATAAAACATTTTGTTTTATGATTCTGCGCGCTTGATTAGATAAGAGACTTCCGTTTATGTAACTTTTTGAGTTTGTTGGATTACGTTCTTTATAAATATTTTCAAGTTTTCTAATGTATCCTTCACCCTCACTCCTAGCCTTATAATAACAGTACATCAATTCTTCTAATTCAGCTTGTGACCACTTTTGTTTTCCTGCAGTTGTTGAACTTATCGTGGTCCCCGCGGATGGACCGGCCGAGTATTCGGCAGAAGATTCCCTTCTCGGCAAAGTCTCATTCGTTCCTACCCCATTCCCTTCAGAATCGGCTGTGACATTTTCGGTTTCCCCGACTCCCGCCCGCCTGTTCAACAGAGAGCCACTGTCGGTCCTCGTGCTGTCATACCCAGCGCCAGCTCCAGACATGCCCCGGCGATCACCCCCGGGTAGCGACACTATACGTAAATTCTTAAATTGTCTCTTCATGATTAAGAAGGTTGCTAGTGCTCCGTTGGCCATCGATTAAGTCACCATACAGACTTCGATGTTCCACCCCTCACGTGGCATAGATCTTACAGCCGGACGTGGAGTAAGACTATGAGGGGCAAAAAAAAATTATAAATTATTATATATTATGAAAATATAATAAATATTATTATTTGCCCCATATAAAATCGTATGTATTTGAAAAGTCAAGTTCTTTCCCAATTTAAAATGTTTTACAACTGATTAAATATTGAAATATTAGCTAATGGAAGTCATGCAATGTAATCGGGTAGTTAGAATTATTAAGTGAGGTTGAAAGCCTTAGAGGATAGCGCGCATGTACGTAGTTAGCAAAATTTATATATTTATTGAGTAAAAATAAACGTTTTATAAAAAAAACTATATTATTTTTGCCGCTGCATTTGTTTCCATCTTTATATCCTATCCTATATGTTATAAAACAAAGTCGCTTTTCGTGTCTGTCTGTTGTTTCTAACTCTTCTTCTAAACCACCCAACAGATTTTGATACGGTTTTCACCATTAGGTCGAGTATTTTTCAAAGAAGGTTTATATATAGTTTATTATTTGTACATTCTTATGTAAATAAATATAAATACGATAAATTTGTATAAAGTCCTACCCGTTGAGACACTTTCGCGCATGCGCTGCTTTAATGGTAAGTACTATATGAAAAAAATGTACTGGAGTATTGTTCCTCTTAATAAGATCTACAAAAAAGTCCGCGACAGCATATTCGTATCTTTTAAGAATAACGTGTAGTGATCATTTTTCTGTCTAAAAATAATAATTTCAATATATTTTTTATTGTGAGTCATATTTTTCCATAATGGTATTAATGCTTATCCTTTAAAATACTTTATTAATTTTCTACGTTAAACGAAGATAAAATTTGCTCTTAACACTATTTCGAAATTGCGAATAGTTTTACAGAAAAACGCATTTAATTGTTGAGACATCCCGCCGCTGACACATCAGCTGTATGTTGCTTAAGTTTTACTTATCCCTTACTCTTAGCATATAAATAAGTATATTAGTTACGTTGGCCATTTAATGTAGATCAAAACTGACTTTTACTGTTTTTCATTTTATTAAGTACTTTAGAAGTTGTTACAATATCAAAAAATCCTTGCTGCGAAACGGCTCACCATTCGCCATGCGTCCGCCGCGCCCGCCTTACACGCATCGCGCCTTACACGCATCGGTGGTGTACAACGCGGGCGGCCCGGGTTCGATTCCCGGCCGATGCATTCTATTTCATTTTCCTCACAGGTAGCCACTTAGTGCTTGCTTTTCATCAGGGACAGAATACCCTCTTCAGCATTAACCACAAGCTCGAAAAAAAACCGCCTGCCTTTATAGCAACAAAGATTTAGATGCGTTTGCACGTATTGGATAATTGCAGTTAAATGTATTATTTCAGCGCGATATATTTGGTTTCATATTTTTTATAGTAGTTATTAGTAGGTAGGCTTTTGTTTATAATTTTTTTCCGTTTAAAAATGGTCATTTAAATATATTTTAATAAGTATTTGAAAAGATTAGTAGCACAGATTTAAAATTACGGTACCTACTAAAAATCCTTGCTGTGTAAAACAATTATATAATCCTTGTTGAAACTACGAAAATGCGGGTTGCATTAGGGTTTAATTAATTTTCACATTATCTTAAGTGCTTTACAAACAAACATTAAATGAATAATCCTGTAGTAAAAGCGGGCGAAGCCGCAAGAGGATCACTAGTATATATAAAAAAGGACTTGTCCTCACTGACTGAGGTAAGACGCACGCATAGCCGTAGCCGCTGATGGTAGAAACGTGAAATTTGAACAAATGTTTACTTTCGTAATTTGGACATCCACTAAGGAATTTTGAAAAATTCTACCAAAAAAAGAAAACTACTTTGAAAAGGGGTGAAAGGGGCTAATAGGGGTTGAAAGTTTGTATGGAAAAAAAATTAAATCAGCACCGATTTTTATAAAATTCGAAATTTTGATTTTTAAAAGTATTTACACACACACATGTTTCATGGTTTTCTAGAATTCTCCCCCTAAGGGTGCAAATAAGAGGGCGAAGCTGCGTGCGTCCGCTAGTTAAGTAATAAAATATTGATAATATTATCTGATACATATTTATTTATTTATTTTTAAATACTTATTGAATCAGTTGCTTATTTTGCATATACCTATTAAAAGTGAATAACAATGTCCTACTAAGATTCTGACTGCTCATCACAAAACAATTCGTTTAACGGTTATTGAACGGTTATCATTGTTAGTCAACAAGTCAGTCAAGACAAAATAATTCTAACTATAAACCAGTCAATCATGTTTATAGTTAGAATTATTTTTGATGTTTATGGAATTGAAAGCTACTCACTATTTTTGCCTTCTAGCCAGTTAGGCTAATATTTATACATTGTAATCATGTCATAAAAGCTTTCTATCTTTATTAAAACAATCTTTTTATTTAGCTCCTTTTACTGTAAATATAGAATAGAATATATACGATTAGAGAGGACAGGTGGTCCATACCTACCCCAGAATAGGCTGATGGTAACTCATTCAATTTCTAGTAAAGCTAGATGTTATAATAAATTTGGTAATTTCTTACCATAAAATATTTTGAAATATCTAAATGCTATACGGCCGACAAGTCCTTACAGACCGACCGTAATTGTACTCAGCTGCGTAGATTTGATTTTCGGAGTTTTTGTTGCTTTTCATTATTTTCTTCCGGAATTCAAAATGCGCTAAAGTTGGGAAAGCCTAACTTCCGGACAGCCACTACTCATTGAGCGTACTGCATCATTTACTTTCAAAAGTTGTGGATACTGCTGATATTCGATATTCCATTTTTCAACTACACATTTTTACACTAACTGCATATGGAATCTGATCGCGTCGAAGTGCTCGAAAAATTGATAGCCTAGTATTTCAAGTAGGTATGTGTGTCGGGCCGAACTTGAGTTTTATCTCTTGGAGGAAAGCCAGCCAAGGATTGAGTTCAACTTGCACAACTTTACTGCTCTTCTTGCTGAAGGAATTTCTAAACAGAATATTTTACCTAACATTCTAAATTCCCTGAAGTGTTTCATACAACGCTTTTGTCTATATATGAAAGTTGTAAAGCAATTTGACGTTCTAACGAAATTTGATTAACGATGTATCCCGCATATAGCAGGGTAGGCAAATGGAACCCGGCAAGCAACTAATGCCTTGCGTGTTGAGTGGAAAGTGGTGTGGAAAATTAAAAAAAATAATAATTTGAATTTTGAAATGGAATTTGAATTTGAGTCACGGTATGTAAATTAAAAAAATAGACGAAAATGTAAATAAATACACATTATAACAATTTAATCTCATTACATTCTTAAATAAGGCACTAATGGTGGTACTGGTTTTCTTAAACCGAATAAATTGAAGCTATTCATCACCTGTCGCCAAAACGTCTACTGCTAACACCGAGATGTATCTTTCAATCTCTACAGGGAAGCCAATTTTGGACGTCTGAAACAAGTTCATAACGAGTAGGTAGTAGGTTCATTATTTTTTAAATATAATTCTGGTAACATATGTTTTTATAAAATAAGTTTTATTCCAATGATTTCAATAGAATAGCTTCTACAGCGCCTAAATAATGCGGAAACTTTCAATCTGGTTGTTTTTAAAAGCAATACTCACTGGTAGTTATTTACAAGTTGGAAAATTTTAATGACGACCTTTTCTAATAAAGACAAAGATTATGGAAATATATTATGATATTATATTTCACATATATTCCCACAGCGAGCTCATAGTCTAAACAGAGGAATATTCACTGTTTGACAACTGCGTTTTCGTAGTTTCTGCAATGGAACTATGTATTTTCAATACTTAGTCTGCAAAATTGGGAGATTCAAGTGAGATAACCAGAAAAGTAAATACCAAAAAAAAAAAAAAATGATTCAAATCACCAATACATATATTGAACATGATAATAAGATTATCAAACTTATATTTACTTGTAAATGACTATTCAATTATACTTATCAAACACAATTATACAAAATTCCAATGTACAAAATTATTTTATTATTCAATCTTCGTATAAGTTAATGGCATTTTTTTATAATATACAGTATTAATATTATTTTAAAACAAAAAGGCGATCATCGCTACAGAAGGTTTTGAAACGAGAAATCGCGAAATATCTAAAAGATGAGACGAATACGCGCCAGATTGTTCGTGGCATCCATCATTTTTTACTATTGTGTATCTCAAAGGGTGAAAATAATCGTCATGTGAATAATGAAAAGACAATTTACGTCACCATTGTAGACTTTCTAAAGAAATCCACACATAATAAGTATACATGTATGCATGTAAAAAGTCTCTTTAGTATTTTATTTTAATTTTAAATCTATGTATAAAAACAAACAAATAAAACGATGTTTAGTTCTCGTTAATAAAATATTTAAAACATAACATTTCATTTTTATAATAAAATGTAAACATATCTTATTTCAAGAGTCATATTCAAAATGTTGACTGAAATATAATTAAATAATCTAGAAATTCGGTTTCGGTGGATGATCGGTGAGGGATGAGGGTTGGCGCATGCTCAGTGAAGGCCCTTGCGCTCAGCCCCGACAAAGCAGGCTGAGGACGCTAACCGTGCGGGCGGGCGGTCGCTCCACGGCCTACATATCCTCAATCCTAACTCGACTCGAATGTAAATCGATATCTACTCGATGAAATATAACCAAATTAAGTTCCCACAACAACATTGTGCTCAATTCATTAGTGAAACCGCGATTTTAAAGGACACTGCCATCATTTACGCAACGAAAACCTCCTATACTTGTCCGTGTTTGTGAATAACGTTAACGTGTACATAATATAATTAAAGGATTTTATAAAGATGGCTTGTGCTGCCAGCGTGTTAAAGGTTCTTGAACTTTAATCAGCAGACAGGTTTGTACTACATTCCGCTTTTTTTATAGATACTCAAGTCTTTATAATATATAAAAAGAGTAATAGTACTAAAATGTACGTACGTAATATAAGCAAATCAACATAAAGCAAGCTATAAACTAAAGTATGCCAAATACTATTACAAAGTAAAATTTGTAATTGTTAGAATTATGCTAAGGTTTTATTGTATAACAAACCACAACGAAATATTCTCTTTAAATTATTATTGGCTTTTAATAAATAAAATTAGAAAATTGCTTACAATTTTACAAGCAGGGTCATCATTTTTTTTTTTAACTTTAATTAGTCCAATGTAATTGTTGTCCAGGACACGTTTAAAAAAATTCAAGTAAAATATCTATTTTTCTATATAATCTCTTTAGCTTAGGCCCACTAATATAATCGAATTTCCTTAATAATAAAAGATCAAAGACATTCTCATCGGCATGATTGATTTCTTCCACTTCGACTGTTCTGTCTGAGGTAAATGCTCACTTAAGTAATACATTTCATAGATATTGCTCTTGTAACATTTACAATTTACATAGATATTAGTTTAACTTTCTTCGTTTTTTCGTGTATTTTTTTTACATTCATGTTTCGTTTTATATTATGGTTATAGCATAATAAATTTAATCAACAGGTACCAACAACAAGTTAACCTAGAATTGTAGATTTTATATCATTTGATAAGAACTAAGAAATAGATTTTGTAGGACTTATTATTGGATAACTTTCATTGGGAATATTTGTTAAGAATCATTATAAATATTATTGCTTACAAATTTGTCAAAGTTTGTTATATCTATTGATATCAAATTTTAATTTAATATAATTTTCCAAAAAGAAAGAACTCAATTGTAATTACAAAGGAAATAATTTAAATTTTGTTTTTTGTGGATTCCGTTAGAACGAGTATAACAACTAAAGGCCGCCTTCGCTTTTCTTAGGCATCATCTTATTAAAGAACTGAATATTTTAAGCTAACAACCGTCACAGTGAAGCTTCTGCGGTAATATCAACCAAATATATATATATAATAAAGATATATCTTTGTACATTGAAAAAGAGATATTGTTATTGAAATTTCCTTCCTCTTTTTGGGAATGAAATTTTAGAACTGGCTATTTGATACCTTATTTTCAATAATAAAAGCTACACACACTGTATATGGTGATATTTTGGTAATGTATATCTATGCATATAGTAACATTAATGGAAGTAATGGCTGTCTGTACCTGTACGCAACATATATGTACAAGGAAGTCTATTATTGGAACAATTTATCAATGTTATATAACACAAACCAATGATTTCTAATATTTTGTCAGTACATAATTATTCCTGAGCAATTTGCACGCAAATTTCGGAAATGGCCTAACTGAAATCAGTTCATAAAATAACAATAACATAAATACAAGACATATACAACATATAATTTCAAATAATACTTAAATAAATAATGAATTCTAATTTATATAATAATTATATTACAAGAGGATCTCAAGTCGACAAAACTAACAATAACATGTATTGTTAATATTGAACTTATTATTACATTACATTATATTAGAATATAATATAAATATCTACCAAAAATAGAAACAATACGCTTCATATAAAAAACACAAATATAAAAGATTAACATAAATATTAGCCATCAAGAATTCGGCGGGAAGTGGGGACTGGGATACAGCGTGAAACTATTAATAATAAAGACTAATATCGCTGAGGTAGAATAGTTAGTGTATTTCGTCAATAAGTAAAAGCGAGCTTGATTAATGAAATAATTAAAGAACTAAGCCTCTTTAGGCAAGGTCAGGCCACAAACTCGACAAAGATTAAACCAATCTTGATTATTCATCTGAATAGAATACATAATTAATGCTCTAATATTGTTATAGTAAAGAAGAAACATAATTATTGAGTACTTCATTAAATTATTAATCTTATTGCAATATTTATACAATATTAAATAATACATTCAGTATTCGAGATCTTAAGGAAAAAGTATATTTTCATTACACATATGAAACAACCCGGTCAAGTGCGAGTCGGAATCGCTCACCGAGGGTTCCGTACCGATTTTAAGATTGTGGCTTAAGGAGTAGTATAAGTTAAAGTTTTTATTTATTTATTGATCCACCAACATTTGTGTACATCAATACAAACAAAAAAGATACATAGTACATGGAATTAAGACTAAATGTAACAAACACTTACAGATAGATACATCTTGTTAGATTAGACCGAAAATAAACTCCTAAACGTAGAAAACAACACAAAACAATTTTTTATTTTATTTTTAGCATGTTTGACTTTTGGTGTATTATATTAAACTTATTGAGTAGCTGAGGGCAGTCAATTCCGTTGTTCAAAATTTTAGAGACAAAAAATATATCCAACCGCATTTTAAAGTATTCTATTAATTCTTTCATTCCTTCTATTAATTTGTATCAAATGAACTACAGATATACAACATATTTATATCATAATGTTGTTGTTGTTGAATTCCGTCACTCAACACGCCATGGCTTCAGAATTCGGCGGAAAATTGGCAAAGGCCTAGGTACCCGTAGGTATATTAGGAACCCTCTGCCTACCCTGCTGATACAGAATGAAGTAAAAACAAAACAGACCACAAAAAATATATTTTTTAATATTACGAGTGTTTCTATAGTAGATATATTACAAACGTTGGTTCTTACGTCCACACATATCAAAGCTAGACTTGTATTTGCTTTCCCAAATATCATGTTCATCACATATTTGCTCGCGTCATGGATATCTTATTCATGTCGACATCAAAACAAGCTTTGTGAATTTATACAAATATTTATAAGGAGTAAGATTAAATAATTAACAAATAAATATATCAAAGACAGCCTTTACTTGTTCTCTTTTAAAGTAAAACAATATATATAATATTAAACGTTCATAAAGATATATTAAAAGAGCAGTATTAATACAAAATATTATAATTATATCTAACAGTATAGTAAATAACAATATTACTTAACATTACAGAAAATAATTGTAACTTCCATAGGTCTAATTACATTGGACTCATTAAGGTAGAACCTGTTTAAAAGTTTAATGCAAATAGTTATTCGTTGTTTCAGAATGAGAGGAGCTAAAGCCGTTTTGCTCGTTTTATTGTTTGGACATCTTTCTGCTCTACCAGATACTATTCGAATAGGTAAGTATCTGAAACTACAGGTAGAAATAGGATTACTTAAGAATCGTATTTTATTTTTAAACTTTTAACGCTAAATTTATTTATTCCATTTCGAAAATTAATATTTACATTTCTTGCGTGTGTAGCATTGAATTTACATCAAAGGAAACCCTGAAAAATGTCGGAATGCGGTAAAGGGAGCGCCGTACATTTTAAAGTGTGTATGGCTCTTTTAAACCCACATTTGGGTCATCTTGACCTAATATTTTTGGTCTGGTTGACGTTTATGGCCTGATATTTAAGAAATCTAATTATGTTAATGTATGTCAAAAAATTTCTTTTATATAAAATCTGGGGAGTACTTGTTAATTTAAATGGTTATATTACTTTTATTATCTATATTACATAGTATTATATAATATTTGAATATATGTATATATATATATATATATATATATGAATGTTACGTTTGGTTAAAAAATTATGACTGTCGCAGAAACGATATCATTTGTATGCTTGCACATGAATAATAAATTGCAAGAATATTTTTTTTAAACAGGGGGCCTATTTCATCCTGAGGATGATAAACAAGAAGTTGCATTTCGCTACGCCGTAGAAAGGGTTAACGCAGACCGCGCCGTGTTGCCGCGAGCCAAATTACTCGCCCAAGTAGAAACTATATCACCACAAGATAGTTTTCACGCATCCAAACGAGGTTTGTTCTTCAGTTGCACTAAATTACAGCCCAACATTTTAGTTCATAACAACTACATAAAAATATACTATAAATATTTGTAATTTACATTTTACTCTAAATACTAAATTAAATTATTCTTTTAGTATGTCATTTATTAAGAAGTGGTGTTGCGGCCATTTTTGGTCCCCAATCAGCTCCTGCTGCAGCGCACGTACAGTCTATTTGCGATACAATGGAACTGCCACACTTGGAGACTAGATGGGACTATCGAACCAGACGCGAGTCCTGTCTTGTTAACCTTTACCCACATCCCGCTGCACTTAGCCGAGTAAGTGGACCGAGAAAAATAGCATTCCGTAACTAGTTGGGAGACGACGCATTGCGTCTTTAACTCTTCCGCACGAAGATTTATCATTATTTGCATAAGAGACATAATATTTATATATTTAAACATTTAAGTGATGTGATTTTAAAACTATGTTTTCTTACTTTAATAGAAAACGTAAAGAAAATTAACATAACATAGCACAAAAGAGGCGTAGGTTTAAATTATAATTTTTCTAAAAAAAATATTTTTCTTTGCTTAGAGTGAAATTTAAAATATTAATAGTAAATATTCTTTTTAGGCCTACGTAGATTTGGTGCGAGCGTGGGGATGGAAATCATTCACTATAGTATACGAAAACAGCGACGGCTTAGTTCGTTTGCAGGAATTATTGAAAGCCCATGGGCCCTCAGAGCTACCCGTCGCCGTTCGACAGCTGCCAGATTCACACGATTACAGGTTAACACTCTGAGATTTAGAACATGTCTGTACAATCGCTTCCAAATAGCTTACACTATGTTTTATTTCGTATCTTGGGAATTGGGAATTCTAATATCTGGATTATGCTTAGTATATTTCAAGAGAAAGTCTGTTAATAAAATAATTGTAAATATTTTTTTATTTACTGTCAACTTTTAGGCCACTTTTAAAGCAAATAAAGAATTCGGCGGAATCACATATAGTGTTGGACTGCACGACTGAGAGAATACGAGATGTGCTACAGCAAGCACAACAGATTGGAATGATGTCAGATTACCACAGCTACCTCATCACTTCGTTGGTAAGTGAATTAAATTTATATTATTATATATTATATTAAAATAAAAAGAATATATATATTCTTAGATGAAACTGTAAAATAGATCATTAAATAGATCATTTATTATGTAATTATAAAGTTGTTGATTATTGTATATTTTTTTAAAGAAGTGGAAATATAAATGAGTAATTTAAATAAATAATATTTAATGTCGTCTAGGTTTCTATTTATTGCTTCCATATAAATCCTAAACTGCTTTATTGAATAGATTTTCTAAATGCAATCGAAAATATATTTATCCTTATTCATCTAGACTATTCTTAAATCAATGTTGCTTACATTGAACGTAGTCCTCTTGTTTGTTAATGGTTCGGATAGTGTCGTTTAGCGGATTTAGTGCAGCAACGTTAAGTGCATTCTATTGAGCATATGTACTTACAGTAGACGTGAAATGTCGGCAGTTTGTTAAAACCTAATGACACATATGTGAAACCATTTATATTACTAGATTTTTCGAACAAGAATTAAAATTATTGAGAAAGTCTGAAAGTCTGTCATCAATCGATTACATATAGTCCTACTGTAAGCTTTAGTCTCATTTTAGTCTTACCCAAGTGTTTATTTCTTATGATATGCTACTTAAAAAGCTATGATAAGCACATTAGCACGTAAGAAAGCTTTCGACGAATTTTATATATATATAACAATATTATATTCATAGTAATGAAGTTAATGCTGTTACCGTTTAGGATCTCCACAGTGTCGATCTAGAAGAATTTAAATATGGCGGAACGAATATAACAGCTTTAAGGCTTCTTGATCCAGAAAGGACTGAAGTCCAGAGGGTTGTTCGGGATTGGGTTTACGATGAAGCGAGAAAGGGTCGGAAACTCCAACTGGGGCATACTTCGTCCAAGGTAATATAATTTTACATATCTGTAGGACAACCCGAACGCGCGTAAAAGTGACCATATAATTTTCTTTGTTACAGGAAAATATGACCTTTATAAAGGTAAGTGAGTGTTATAAAACATTAAAAGTTTTTAAAATGTTTAATATATTATACTATCACTATATCTTTACTATATTTATCACGTAATTTCAGAAAATATCTAAATAATGTATTTTCTTCCCTGCGATCGATATTTTTTTTTACATAATACTATTTCTTTTATTTTAAAAAATAGTTAGAGCATAAACAAAATGGTTCACATACCAACGTTCCTTACTCGTCACAATAATAAAGTCGAGCTTATATTATTCAGGATGGGCTGTCAAATCCTATACAGACGTCCACGTTTCATACGGTCTTATTTTACGCAATGTTGCTTTTTCGTGGTTACCGATTTAACGTTAAAATTTATTTTTCATATGCATTTCAAATAAGAGTTGGCTGACTTTAGATTGATTGGTATGCGATTTATTTATATGACAAAGCTATATAAATTACTAATTGAATTAAGATTTAAGAGCAGTCTTTTGTTCCTTTTTTAACATTTCTTACCTATGTAATAATGTTTTCTTAGTATTTTAAATAATTTTATAAGAAGTTATTTTTGTACATATATAATTATGTGGTGACTAATTACAAGTAATGATAAATAATAACTCACAGACAGAAACCGCATTGATGTACGACGCTGTACATTTGTTTGCTAAAGCATTACACGACCTTGACACTTCGCAACAGATCGATGTAAGACCGCTGTCATGTGAAGCTGAAGACACGTGGCCCCACGGATACAGTTTAATTAATTATATGAAAATTGTAAGTAAATAATTTATATAATGTATTTAATGTCAATACATTTTATATAATGGTTATTTCAAAAATTTGGTATTGGTAACAGATTATTAAAACTAATTCAACATGCTATAGATATTTACAGATTAGTTTTAGTACAGGTATAGGTATTTACAGATTTTGCTCAGAGCAAAACGTATAAGATATATTTCACATTTACATTTATTAAAAGTTATATCGTCATTTTATATATTATTTAATTATATTATTAGCATATATCTATAAACTTGTTAACTTCTATACAATCTTGCTGCTTCGTTGGATAGGTCGAAATGAAAGGATTAACGGGTGTTATAAAGTTTGACCATCAAGGGTTTAGAAGCGACTTTACACTTGATATTATCGAACTAACAAGAGAAGGTCTTCAAAAGGCAGGATCTTGGAACTCTTCGGAAGGTGTAAATTACACAAGATCTTATGGAGATAATCAAAAACAAATAGTTGAGATACTTCAGAATAAAACCCTCATCGTGACTACAATTTTGGTAAGTTCTACGTTTGTATTACTAAAGAATCCTACCCAAGTGGGCTGTATCCGCAAAATTAACAAGCTTTATATGAATATATTTCCCTTTGAAAGTGAACTGGGGAATAATAATACGTAAAAGGCGGAACTTTACCACAGATAATTTTTTTTTTCGATTTAGAAAATTGTATTATTATTTTGATATTACATATTTATCGCCGTCCATCTCCTTGATTGAATCATTTTAAAATATTGTCATTTATATTGTAACAGTCAATCATATATGTATATTTAAAGCAAATACGATCCTACCCATAGAAATTTAGATATAAATAGGTAAATACAGGACATGAAATGGATTTTAAATAAATATAAGAATGCTTAACAAAACTTTGCAACTAGCTAGCTTTCTATAATTTGTCATGATGAGTCTTCAGGGAGTGCAGCGGAGCGCTAAGAAATAATTTCCCGAAATTCTTACGGAAACAGGAAAAAACCGGATTTGTCGCAAAAAAATTGGGGGCTGCAAGTTGTTCGTAGTTATGGAATTTTAAATAAATATTATAAACATCTACATAAATATTTATACTAATATGTATTTGGCTATGTTTATTTAAAACGTACAAAAGTTTTATTGAAATGTCCAAACTTGAATCACTTTGTATAACAATTGCCTTTATTACTACAATATTGCGGAGGGTTATATTGTTCGTGAATTAAATAACTCACAATATTATAATTTATTTTTATCAAAAACATAAAAAGAATTAGTCTGTGTATTATACTTTATATGAGTTATTGTATTTACAAATTACAAATTTGCTAGAAGTATAGCAAAAATAATACTTTACATATAACAATGAACAAAGCTATTGTGATGATGAATTGATTTCATATAATAGCTATGAAATTGTTTTCTATATAAATATATATATATATATATTTATATAGAAAACAATTTCAATATAAATATATATATATATATATATATATATATATATATATATATATATATATATATATATATATTTATAACCTTTACGCTGTATTCCGCATGTAGCAGGGTAGGAAGAGAGAACCTAAGACACTCCGCTCCCCACTTTCTGCTGAATTCTGAAGACATTATTACGTGTTGAGTTTAACCCAACGCCGCGTTTTTTGTCTCGACATCAGAGCGAAAAACTGAAAATATTAAATATTTCATATCCTCGTGTGGGAATCGAACCTACAACCTGTCTCGTTTACAGTTGCTCCACGACTGGTCTGACAAAAATTTTATACTAAAAATTTAATTTATATATTTACTTAATTTATATAACTCCAATGCTAGTTCCCAAATATAAAAGATATTTTATATCATAGAGCGCACCGTATTGCATGCGAAGAGAGGCAAGCGAGAAGCTAACAGGCAACGCTCAATTCGAGGGATATGCCATTGATCTCATTCACGAGATATCTAAAGTTCTCGGCTTCAATTACACGTTCAAACTCGCGCCCGACGGTCGATACGGCTCCTATAACAGGGAGACGAAGGAGTGGGACGGAATGATACGGGAACTCCTGGAGCAGAGAGCTGATGTGGCGATCGCGGACCTCACCATCACTTATGATAGGTAAATTTACATTTATTTGTTTCTAATAATAATACTTCGAAATTCTTACATATTTTTAAGATAAAATATTATTAATTATCTCTAAAAATATATTAATATACGTATAGGGGTATTTATACTAGTTTCTCGTACGTATATATTAATTAATATATTAGAAGTTATCAAGGCCAATTTCTCTAGGGCCGGGTAACGATATTTGAACTTAAATCTGAGTTAATGAGAATTTGGACTAAAAGCTATTTCTGGATTAAATCTATAGCAGATAAGCGATATAAAGTAAGGTCCTCTACTTACCAAAAGTAAATTATGCCTTTAGTACTTTTTTATTACTTAAAGTAGCAAACGAGAGAAAAAAATACTTTATTTTAAAATACAATCTCGATTTGAACTCATAACAAGAATATCACGGAACATCTTATCAACTGTAAGGGACGATACGATATTAAATTTGCCAACACACTCATACGTTATATGAGAATTATATTAAACTATGAATTTGGCAACAAGCACTTAACTGTTGTCAACATAAATCAGAATAAAACCGTTTTCGTTTGTAGCTGTCGAGGAAACTTCGGAATCCATTTTATTGGATGTGACAATTTAAGCCAATAATTTATTTTATTACGACAGGGAACAAGTGGTCGACTTCACGATGCCTTTCATGAACTTAGGCATTTCAGTACTTTACCGAAAACCTATAAAGCAGCCACCCAATTTGTTTTCCTTCTTATCACCCCTGTCACTGGATGTCTGGATATACATGGCAACAGCTTACTTGGGGGTTTCAGTACTCCTGTTTATACTTGCCAGGTAAGTCTTGTGTTACATTCAGCTTGAACAATGCCAAATATTTAGTGAAGTGTCATGCAATTACTTGTGTTGATTTATATTTAAATAATGTTATTTATAACTAAAGATTTTATTTATGAAACGTGTTCTAAAGAAATCGATTAATATAATAGGTTTACTCCATATGAATGGCATCAAACACATACTCCGGACGGCGAAAAAATGGAAAATATATTTTCTCTATCAAATTGTTTGTGGTTCGCAATCGGATCTCTAATGCAACAAAGCTGTGACTTTTTGCCCAAGTAAGATAGCAAATAAAGACGGTTGTCAGAATACACTTGTATCAGGATTTTAGTGAACTCAGCGAAGTCCACAGCAACGAATGCGGGTTTATCAGAAAATCGATCTTGAATCTTTTGCCATTTATCTATTTTGTTTATTTTATTTTATAGAATTGAATGATATTCAATTAATATATTGAAATTCAATTGGAAATTTATAACGTGACTTAAAACTATTTTAAATTAAGTTTTCGTTTATTACTTAAAGAGGCAGCAAAACAGTTTCTAAAAATGAAATACATTTTGCATTCAAATCATTTACAAAATAGTGCCATGGCTTGCCCATAACTCAATTTCTGGAAACTTTTTAAATAACTTTAACGTTACCAATAATTAGACAAACTTTAAAATACTTACAGCTCAATCGAAAAGTCATTGTTTCGAAAAGTATAATCAGTCTGTTCAACGTTCAACCACCAAACCTCCCTTTTATACAGATTTAATGAAAAAAAAACGAAAAAAAAAATGGCAAAATATTCAAAGCAAAAAAAAATTAAATGGGCATATTTGGGCGCAGGTTCAGCCCGTACGAGTGGGACAGCCGCAACTGTCTCGACGAGCCGCCAGTGCTGGAGAATCAGTTCACGCTGTTGAACTCGCTGTGGTTCACTATCGGCTCCTTGATGCAGCAAGGTTCGGATATCGCACCGAAGTAAGTCAAGACGGCCTTAGTAACGTCGTCGACCATTAAATATGAGTAAACGCTAATTTTTGTTGTTATAATGATGAATAATATTAGATAGGAAGTAGAGAAGTAAATATAAATTGTGAAAAATGGTAATTATACAAAATTTAATTCAAAATTAAAAAGTTTTTTCTAATATGATCTGCTACTATTGATAAAATTAAGTTATATATATGGGATACTTATTCGTACCAATTATATTATTCCATATATGTTATATAATTAAATATTAACATACTTAGATTCTAATAATATTAATTATCGAAATGTAAAAATTAATCATAAAATTAAATCATTTTTTCAATATAAAACGTTATTATTTATTTATATAAGAATTGCTTCCGGCTGTGGAGTACACTTAAGGAACTTCCTTTAGTAATTAGTTACAAAGCGACCGCAGCCCTTTGTGAATTTTAAGCTTCGGTAGTCCGACGACTAATCTAAATAGTAGCGTGTATGGAATCTGAAATATTCAGAATTCTCATTATAGTTTGCTAAAAAGTTTGTAATTTAGTTGCTAATTTGATATACGGCAATGGTTTGAACACTGCACGTATAAACTTGCGCTTTCATAGTATCCATAGCTTGCTGCATCAGGTTTTAAAGTTAGTAGTTTGAAATTGAGACCGATTTTACACTTTCAAGAAATGCTTTACTTGCGTAAAATCGCTCTCAACTTTATATTTTTTTTATATTGGACAAACAATTATGCTTAAAAATTTTCTTGGTTCATAAAATTTCTAATGACACCACATATTAAACAAAGTTATTTTCATATCTTATCAGGATCTCATGCCACGAGACGTGTTCAAAAAATCGCTGTTTTTAATTAAATTTGTCTAACATGTGTGTTTTGTACATTCTAATAAGAAATAAGTACAACGAATGAATTAATTATGAATACAACAATGTCATATATTAGATTTTATTTTATTTCCTTATTTATTAGTTAACTCAATTCCAAAATCCAAATATATCTGTTTTGTGAAGGGTTCACTCACACTTTCGCGTCACTCCGTCAACGACATAAACTTTCTCATCACTTCCTCAACAACACACACTTTCGCGTCACTCCGTCAACGACACTTAAACTGATATTTCGTGCTAATCAGGAACAACACGTCGAGTGGTAAGGGTGACTGGGTTTCGACATAATTGTTTGTATACGTGTACGTAGCTAGCATCATACGGGTAAGCGTAGAGAATTCGCAATGTTTTTTTTAACAAAGCTCTATAAAAATTATTCCATTGTTCAAAATTTTACACAAGAGTAAGTTTAAATGGTAAAACATAATGAACATTCCTATTAATCGACGTAAACATCAACCACATTGAAAACAAGAGAAAAAAATCATTATTTGTAAGCAAGTACCTACAGCAGTGTACTAGTTTTTTCAAACTATTTTAATTACTGTCTACGCTTACCCATATTAGAAAAACTTGTTTACACAAGCTGATATTTCAAGACAATACATTTGGTATACACAGAGCGGTGTCCACGCGGATGGTTGCAGGGATGTGGTGGTTTTTCACATTGATCATGATATCTTCGTATACTGCAAACTTAGCTGCCTTTCTAACAGTTGAACGTATGGATTCGCCTATAGAAAGTGCTGAAGACTTGGCAAAACAAACTAAAATAAAATATGGCGCCTTAAAAGGAGGTTCTACAGCTGCTTTCTTTAGGGTAAAATTATTATTATGAAATCTTAATATTGGTTTTTAATATATAACTAGTTGACAAATTTATAAAACCCGCTCATAAAACTGGTATGATGCAATAGTTAACATCGCATTTTATTGAATTCGGTATTCGATTTATGACCTAGTATGCTTTATAAGCTTTTTCAATTTTATTATCTCAGATA
The DNA here is from genome assembly GCA_013403645.1 of Heliconius nattereri. NCBI lineage: Eukaryota > Metazoa > Arthropoda > Insecta > Lepidoptera > Nymphalidae > Heliconius > Heliconius nattereri. Next base: position 3,759,599 of record JAAIXI010000244.1, on the reverse strand, counting down.
TTTTCAGTAATGTGTTTTATTTTCAATTTAAAATACTAGGATTCCAATTTTTCAACGTACCAGCGAATGTGGTCTTTTATGGAGTCCGCCCGTCCGACAGTATTTACAAGTAGCAACAAGGAAGGAGAAGAAAGGGTGATGAGAGGAAAGGGTGGTTACGCTTACCTCATGGAATCAACTACCATTGAATATGTTGTGGAGAGAAACTGCGATCTAACTCAAGTTGGAGGAATGCTGGACTCGAAAGGCTACGGAATAGCTATGCCGCCTAGTAAGTTTTAGTACTGTTTAAAGAATAATATTCCTTTACCGCCATAACTGTAAAAAAATCCAAAATATTTAAATTTAACTTAGATAATTACTATGTTATTGTAAATATTTGTGCCTTGTTTACATTTTCCTTACAAAGAAATTTATTCAGTTTCCTCGATATAATGATGTATACGGCCTTCATGAATAACAAAGTATAAACAGTTTTTGTTTGCAACTATCTTACCCCGCTACTGTTAAGTAAGCTTTTCTTACAAAATTTTTATATTTACTCAAATCGAATTATTTTAAACAAGAGTTTTCTTAGTTAAAAATGGATAGTATTGTGTTATATAGAAGATAGAATTGTCAAAGGTTGTTAAAAAGAAATAGTTCTAGCTAGCTAAAAAAACTCAGCAAAATACAAATTAGTTCCGGTCATGGGTCTAACGTGTGCCTACGTTTGTAGATTCACCATACCGTACGGCCATAAGCGGGGCTGTTTTGAAACTGCAAGAGGAAGGAAAATTACACATACTAAAAACAAAATGGTGGAAGGAAAAACGCGGCGGTGGATCCTGTAGAGTACGTAAAACTTTTTTCTCATTGACTCTCTGCGAACAACCTCTTGACCTCTCAACTTTTATTAGAATTATAAGTGCTCCGCGAGCAAAAGTTACCTATGCATATATCTATTTTGTTATACGAAGGTGGCTACGCTTGTTATTTGTTTATTTTCGACATAATTACCATTGAAAAGAATATTGAAATAAAATTACTAATATAAACACGAATTTACTTATTACTCTATGGTTTATCTTATTTCCATAACGAACTGGATTTTAAATTCTATTACACGAACAAATAATTACATAAAAAATATTTCAAAATTGAATAAAATGGTTCCACTTCGCAATTATGAATTTTATTTTGAGAAGAAAATAGAAGCGTAATTACGATTACTTTTCTTTGAAAAGCAATTTCTATTCACTATAGTCATTATACTAACTTTGTGTTATCAAATAAGCTTAGAGACTTAATTTTGGAAATATTTAGAAACGTTATTAAATTAATATCTCCTCCTTAACAGATATACTCAATGTGCGCATATTTATTTGAGCATGCAACATTGCGATAGTGAAGTTGTTGAAGAAACAAAGAAACTTGTTTTTTTCTAATCTCGGAAACTAACAGGTTACTAACTAAAAATCAGTCAGTATCCTACTCCAAGCTTAATTTTAACAAAGGCATTCGATACCTATATACCTACGTATTTTATATTTTATATATTATATTATCTACGAAACATTTACGAACTGCTTGACGAAGTCTGGCCTAAACCGCTGAGTTCAGAAATTTGACATGAAAATTTCTTAAGTGTCCACGATATTTTCATCTTGAATATATTATTTACGGCACAACGTTCTCATAATTTAGGAATTAACAATTGGTGTTAAAAAATTAAAATACCTATATAGATACAGTGTCGTGTGGGCATAGTGGGCATTACCTGTCCGTTTGGTTGTGGGTTCAAGCCCCCCCCCCCCCATTCCACTTCTAGGAATGCATTGTTTTCAATTACTTGCTACGGCAATATAAATTGCAACGTTGCGTTCTACTCTCAATGCACAATGCCTCGAATTCAGACGTAGAGTGGAGAACGGAGTGTCTTAACATTAGGTTCTCTCTGACCACGTTCCTTTGTAAATAAATGCATAAAACTAATAGTAACGTTTATTAGACTCTACTATTATAAGTTTTGAAAGCAGGATGAAACATCGAAGTCTTCGTCAACCGCCAATGAACTGGGCCTAGCGAATGTCGGTGGAGTTTTTGTGGTACTGATGGGAGGGATGGGGGTGGCGTGCGTCATCGCAGTGTGTGAGTTTGTATGGAAATCGCGGAAAGTGGCGGTGGATGAACGGGTATGTTAACGTGTTTTCCATTTTAGTATGTTTTTATTTCATTTCTCCCTAATGAAGGAAAATATTATAAATTATATTTTTCTTGTAATATATCCTATTATTTTTAGAATCAACATTCAAAGTAATCTATTTCAATCATGATGTTGGTGGCACATTTACTTATATATAGTCGTGGGTTCAAATCCCGCTCAGGATACGCTTAAGTGTATATAAGTTTCCCAAAATTAATAATTACAAAGTAAACAAAATAAAAGTACATGAGTAAATCTATTATTAAAAAATATATTCTATTAGTGGAACATCGTAAAATTGTTAATAAAACAATGTGGTATTTTTATATTTTTGTACCGAACCCGTTTCATTAAGTCGTCTTCAATAATAATAGTCAGTACAAATTTACTCAAGAACGTCCTATACAAACAGCTTCCACGTAACTGGTGTAAACTAAAACAATACTATTCTATTTTTCTTGATAAAAGCTTTAGTTTTTCCATTATACATGTTGTTTTAATGTAAATAATGAATACGCTCTACTTTGTTCTAGGTTTATTTTTAAGCATTGGTAAAATTTTTAAAGTATCTTTTTTTGTGGCTAGGCGTTTTTATTAGAAACTTTAGGTTAAATTATTTAGTTATATTATTTTGAAAAATATCCTAATTCATTTAATTGTTTTAAACATGAATCAATCAATCAGGTAGTAGCCAGTAAAAACACGTATGTATGTATAATTTATACGCACGCATATGTAATATTATAGAAAATAAATAAATAAACATATATGTGTTACATATATATTACGCTTTATGGAGATAGTAACATATTATAAGCTGGAGTAAACAAAGAGCTAGATCCTATGAATCAAAAATATGATAATATATATTTTACTTTTAATAATATTAATAAATAATGTTTTTATTTCATCGACCACGGATCGCAGAAGGAAGAGGTAAGAGAATATTTCAGTTTCTGCAGTCCCCAGACGCATTCATATTTCACAATTAATTTGTTTGTACAGGCCTCGCTCTGTTCGGAGATGGCGTCCGAGCTGCGTTCCGCGCTGAAGTGTCCGAGTGGGGGCAGTGGGGCGGCGGGCGGCGTGCGCGAGGGCGCCGACTCCCCCTACTTGCACTACGGGTTCAGTACAAAAAGTCAGCTTCACTAGCAGGAAACCGCCTCGTCGCCCCCGAGCGATGTGTAGGCAAAGACTCACACTTGATCTTAAGTCTGGTTCAAAAACGCGCCCCTTATAAAGTTCAAATTTGAACTTTATTATATTATAGTGAATCTAAAATTGTCATGGATTGTGGTCTTGTTTGCTTTGAGAGATGTGATGAAAAAACTCTTCTTCGAATCTAGTGTTAAGATTTTCGTAGATGCTCCTATAGCGTACATTTTCCTTAATGTGTAAACATTTATAAATATCCAAATACATAATAGCCTAACATAGAGTAAATAAAAATATATCATGACTTCTTAATTCATACTATTTTCAAATATCAACAATTAGGAGCATCTATATAAATAATTGTTTAATACATGTGTCATTTGATATACTACGACGACACTTGCGTGTAAATAGACCATATCGTATATCGGTTTAAGATACAATAGTTTTGTTGTGAATTTCCAGTGTCTAAGTGTTTAGAGATGACTTCCCGTTCGCCAAATTGAGAAATTGTGCCAATTTGCAACAGTATTTGTAAATATCAAGTTTCTGATTAACTTTTATATATAGCCAATTTGATAAATAACTATTTATAGCTTACTGTGTTGTAAATAAGTCATTTCAGTAGTAGAAGTATATTTCAACTTATCTAACGATTTGAAAACAATAACTCTCCGTTAATTGTTCGTCGATTTTGAATATTCAAATACAATGTGTAGTGATAAGATTATGTGTAGTGTTACGAATAATATGAAACTAGTTAAGAGTCTGAACTATTTCCAATTGACCACAATATAGCAATCTTATACTATATGAAATAATTAGGTACAATATTTGTATGGAAACTAAAGCAATCGTTTCAGCTCAAAGTGTGCCAAGTCAAGTACTCATTTTAAATATTTTGTAAGTTTACATATATAAAGGTGATTATGAAAATTAAAAAATGTTTTAATAAATTCTTTTTTTTTCTGTCATCCCCAAAATCAATATTTAAAGTTTACAAATAATACTGATGTTCAATAATGCTCCTTGCTGATTATATATATTTTTTATGTATTGTTTAATAAAAAAATATATATAAAGTACTAGAAGAAAAACTATATGGAAAATATAATGTCAAAAAACTTATCACATAATTTTTATAACATCTCCAATAAAATAAAAAAACTGAAAAAATATTCTAATAGTTTTTCTTTTGATCAAATGTCCAAAAAATTTATACTAAAAAAAAATAGATACTGAACTAGCAACTCGAAATATTATGTAGCTAGTTGCAAAAAAAACTTCAAAGTGAATAAAAAGAATCGTTTGCTTTTTTATATACCTAAATTGAAAAAAAAGCAACATAAGCTTTATAGAAAAACTCAACAACAAAACAAGTGTACAGTAAGACATGAATAAAGATCACCGTTTCCATAATACATATGCATACATTTGCAACAATATGCAGGTTGAATTGTGAAGCTCGATTTGAAGCCGAGTGTACGAAACAAAATGAGCGTTGTTTTTAACCGGACGAGCTTGTAACGTTTAACATTGTTAATATTATGCTCCCTCACGCTTTGTACGAACTCGCCGCCATTTTACTTTAAAGTGAAATGCACGTTTCAGGTATTCGGACCGTTTGTCACGTCCGTGCTGACTAAAAAATTTCAGCTAAATTCATATATGTATATGTATAAGTCGGTGTCTTTTTGTTATAGATATATATTTTCAGTTGTTCATTTTTGACGGAATTAAAGAAAAATTCACAGTAAAATAGTTTTTACATCAAAATTACACATAGGGTAAAATTTTTTTGAAGATTGTGATTGTGAATTTGTCTATAATATAACAAGGTTAAGCGGGTTATATAATAATATCAAAATAACAGATTTTTTTACACTCTTCAGTAATAATCACGGAAATGGGTGAGAGTAATCTCATAAATCTCTCGCTTTAATCCATCTCGTAATTCATGTCTGAAAAATTAAAAATATTCCTTTCTTTGCAAGGACTTTCCTTCTCGCTATTTCTGTTAACGTAGTAATTTCTATTAATGAAAAAAATATTTTTGAGGAAAAATTTTATATTATTTTGATATACAGCAGATATACTATTTATGGGTCATAATCAGAAAAGTGGACATTTTCGAATTCGTAAGGTAACTGATAAGTAACAACACTGATAATGTTTGTTACGAAACTGATGACGTAAGGCATTATACACAACAAAATAAGGATATTATATGAATAAAACGATTGTTTTTTTTTATTTAATGAGACACAGATATAAATTTTAAAGATTCAATCGTTGAATTAACAGATTATAAATGTAGGAAGAAAACATAACAAAGTGACAATATTAACAATATAATGATGCTAGTTCGTTACGTAATAAACTTAAATTTCTAGTTAGAGATCACAAAGTTAATGATAAAATTAAATCTACTTTAAAACATATCAAAATTTGAGTCGTTATCACTGGAATTAAGTTTAATTCTTTGTAAGTGTTTATTCCACATATCTTCATATTTAATAGGATTGATCTTTTTAAGACGTTCTCTATATTTTGTATGTGTTTCAGCATTTGAGATAGGAGCCATGACGCTTACTGAAAAAACAAAAATATTTATCAAAAAATAATAATCACAAAATCACTACTAATTTCAGGAAGAATATGAAATGTTTTCAACTAAATCGGGTAAGCTGTTTTTGAGATTAGCGTGCACAAACACATAGACAAACAAGCAAACAAGCAAAAAACTTAAAAATCATTATTTTTGGTTACTTTACGTTATGAAAAGTCACTAATAGTTTTTTTCATATGCCAGCAATTCTTTTTTCTTATCTTATATCTTCCATATGCAAGCACCGGTTCGATACAATTTTATTATAAACATATATAAGAAAACATTGGTACCGTAATTGTGAACTAGGCTTCATATTTTCTCAATTTCGTTACGTAACGAAATATAACGAAATTGAGAATGAAATCTGAGAAATTCTAACCCTTTTAAATATTTGCTCATAAGCCACCTGTTGCATGTGCAAGCACTGAAGTTCTTTTTTGAGATTTTGTAAAAAGAAGCAAATAACATAAACAAGAAAACGAAATTATAGAATACTTACCAAAATAAAGGCCGTTTATAACCCTGAGATGTAATTTCACGCATTCACTCTAAAACATTTGAGACCCTCAACTGCTGCGAGAACACTACTTGTTGTAGCTACAACAGCATTGACTTTTAGAATTATGGTGCCACAATAAAAAATTATATTAAACACCATCCAAAATAGTTGCATTCATAATTTAATTGTACGTTACTAGCCCTGAGTAACAAAAAGACAATATTTTGGGACAAATTTACTTAACTAATATATATTATTTATTAAATAATGTATCAATAAAAGTACTTCTATTTAATATTATACATAAAGTAAAGTAATATAAACATATCTGAAATCAAATAAGACCATAAACATTCGTAACAAATCAATTCTTAAAAAGTAAAGTGGTGAATGGGACACGAAAAATTGTATGGAAGCATTTTGACAGGTTTTTTGCAACTAACAAAAAATACTATTATTTGCCATAATACATTTAAAATATTACAAAAATATTTAAGTTGATAAATAAATTTATCGTAAATGGCAAAATATTTAAATTATCTCTAAAATTGTATTTCTAACACGCATTCAAAGTAGCGGGACAAGAAAAGACACAAAAAGTACACTTTTTCTGATTATGACCCTTATATGCTTATTTACAAATTATACAGATCGACTAAATTTTGCACAATTAAGAAGCCTAACGAAATGTAAAATGAAAACAAGAATATGGATTGTTGGTTTTGAATACCATGTTCCCCATTTCCGAGCTTATTTATCCTATTTTAGGGTTCCTTTCCTGGAAAGGTAAAAACGAAACCCTTATACGATCACTTCTATCTGTTAAGATCACTTATCTCGATCGCGCGGAGTGATCTCAGCCTGATGGCTGAAATTAATATTAAATATTGAAATCTATGGTCCCATGAATCGCAGAAAAAAATTAAGCTTCTAAGTCAACGCAATCAAAAGCTTTAAGTTTATTCCGTGTATCAGATTAGACAGAGTAATAAAATTTTATGTGACAATAAGACACTCCGTTCTCCACGTTTTCGAGACATTACGTATTAAGTGGCGGAAGTTTATTTATCCGACCATTATAATGAAAATAATTTAAAAGAGATCATTCCTCCGAGTTGAAATCGAACCCACCACCAAGTTTACAGTTAAACGTCATTCCAGCAATACAGCCTCTACATCTATCTATAAATTTTCATTTAATTATGTGATTATTACACATAAAAAATACAATATGTATTAATAATGCTCTACACAAACGTGACCCATATTTAACATAACAGCTTACATAGTAATCGAAAATAAATTACCACATTTACTGGAATAATGCAAAGTTGACATTATTATTTACATATGAATAAGTATATGTAATTACAATATGTCACAAAATTAGAGTGCGTCTTCATTTTGTCCACTAATTTATAATATGTCATCATAAATATGTGTTTTATGTCATCAAACATGTATAGTATGTATAGTGTCATCATTTGTTCTTATACAGCGAGTGCCCGTGACTTTGCGTAGACATTAGGATTTAAAATGGAAAATTAAATTTTTACCGTTCCCGTAGAAATTTCCATATATTCTTTCTCAGTGTTCGCCTACATTTCTTAATTTTCCTACAAGCCAAATGTCAACTTTATAAGTCCTTATAAGTTTTATTTGTAACTGATTGCAAACTATACATGAAATGTACATGAGAAAATTTATTATTAGAAGCATTTACCAGTGTAATAGAACTCAAAACAATAGTTTTATTTTTTGTCAGTTTGTGCACGCTAATTTCATAAAAGGCTTGAGCGATTTAAATGTAGTTATAATGATTATATTTTGAAAGAGTTCCTTCAACATTCAGTATTTGTTTTATTTCAATCGGCTCGTAAATAATAAAAAATCAATTCAATTACCTGATTTTTTTAATGTATAAGAAGGCTACTCGTAGAGCAGGAACACAAGCCCGCCTCTGCCTACCCGACTATTAGCGGGATAAATACAAAATACAAACAAAAAAAAATACTTCAAATGGACGAAACCGCGAGCAGGTCGCTAGTATTATATAAATCTTACACCTACTGTAAAATACAATCCGCACAATACCTAAAACAACAATATTTTTTATGAATAGACTTTGTTTCAAATCGTTGCATTTTGTTATTACAATTACAAAACATTGTAAAAGTAAGTTAATATAGAGCCTATAGAATTGAAGAAACTCATAAAGACTTATAATACGCAGTACAGTTATACAAACAATTCATTTCAATTTCACTGCGTTTCTATTCTATTTGTATTTCTATATACTCTTAACAAATGCAGTATCGTTCATTTGAAGTCTGTTTATCCGGTCGTCTAGTTATCTTTCTATTATTTTTCTAATAACATAGAAAAATATTCTTTATATCTTCATACAAGAATTATTAAATTATTACGTTATGAGACTTTAGTTAATAGTGCATTGACGATAGCTATTCATTGTGATCCTTTGACGATTCTTTATTGAATCTAAGATCCAGTACAAGTTCTACTGTACAACTATGATATAGTTCTAAGAAACTAACAGAACTTTAAAATGTAAGGATTTTGCGGACTAACTAAGGCAGTTATTCAGCCCGAAAAATATTTTTGGTAGCATATAAATAAATGAAAAATTTCATGTAAGTCGTTCAGTCGTTTTTGCGTCTTGCCATACTGGTCGTCCTGGTAAGGAAATCAGAATTTTATTTATTATTATAAATTACATATATATATTAATGGATAACGATAAAACTAATAAAATCGTGTAGACCAAAATTACAATAAAATGCTTAAATTAAAACTTTGATAGAAAATTCTAACACATACTGTTTTCAGTTCTAGTGTATGCTATTTACGTTTACAGCTTTGATGATATTCACAGTGCTAGCAAAATGCTATAACAGCAAACACTTTAAATGCAAATCACGACAGAGTTAAACCCGCGCCGCATTGCAGCCTCGTTACTCAGAATTTTTAAAACAACTGACTAACACCTCTACGACTCTTGATTTTTAATGTTTCAAGTCTTGTATTCTAAAGTTAACCAAAAAATAACAATGCATAATTTATTATACTTTAAATACATTTTTATTGAAACACTTAGAAAGAAAATAATGCATATTATGGTACCACATACCTCTTATGTCAAACACTAGGCAAAGAAGACTAAGTTATCTAGCTACTAGGTACTCTCTGCCTACCCTGCTGTACGCGGTATACACCGAAAAGCAAAGAAACAATCAACCGAAAAAGGTCTATTTTCAAATAAATTAAATAAAGGTTTTTGGTATATTTGAGAAGTATATTCCATAATGGAAGATACCATAGACTGAGATCCCACCGTTGAATCCTGCATATACCAGTTTTCTTAATTAAACCTATATTAATGAATAATACATGATTAGTAGAACAGATTACACCTGGGTTGCCTGGAAGAATCCTGCCGCAATCACCTTTAATTACATTTTTTCGTAACTCGTTTTTGGAGAAAATTGCAGTCATACGTTTTTTATATGAATCGCACATCATTTGAAAGATAATCGCATAAGGAATTGGAAAATTAAGGGTTGCCAGCTCTCAGTCTGCCGCAAGTCTAGGGTTGCCTGGTTTAAACATGTCACTAAATGTTAATAATTTGCACTCATGTGTTTTTTTAATGAATTATATATCAAATTAAAGCTGCGAAAAGGTGTATTGCTGCCGGCAACAGATTTAATGGTGACCTTGGCTTAGCATTTATGAATCGACGAAAAGTGGGTGCTACCGAATAATTATGCAAGAAACATGAATGCTGAGATGCGATCTCTTCGTAGGATATGCTGAATTAGCTTAGCTGATCGAATCTGCAATGAAGAGATACACAGGATGGCAAGTACTAGCGAGGATGTCACGGTGGCAATGAACAAGAACGTGCTCAGCTGGTTTGGGCGCGTAGAACGAATGAATGATGAAAGAATGGCAAAAAAGATTTATGACGGAAAAGTGAGGAAGAGAGGTAGTGGAGTGTTGACCTTCGATAACACAGCTTCAATGATACTGGAAGAAGGAAACATCGGATAATCTAAAAATAAATTACAGTATAAGACAAAAATTAATAGTACAATTTTAGATAGCGTTTTATTAAATAAAATATATGAAATATATTATATATATACGACGTACGTATATATGATATACATATATGACTATATTGATACAAATGTTATATTTTATACTGTAGAAACATTAGACAACTTGCTCCCGGGTGTGGTTTGGCGAGTAGTCTTAATAAGAATGCGAAGAAACTAACATAGCAAATAAAACTTTATAACAATTCTTGAAACCTTTTTAGGGATTAAATAAAACCCAAAGACTTTACCATCGATATTTATAAAAACCAGACCTGTTTTTGCTTTTCTATGCTATTTGACAAACTATATTTTAATCACACTTCGCAATTGAGCAGCTTACTTGTATTTTGTTCATAAATATTAAAAATTATTACTTTATATTGTAAAACTAATGATAAAATACGTCAACAAGTTATGCTCAGTTTTACGTCCACTAAAAGGTCGTGAGAACAAAAGTTAATCTCTCAGGCTGCGTCAGGGCGGGGCATAAATCTTTTCGGGGCCATTACTTCAGCACAAACGATATCGCGTCACCGATGTCCCGCGCGGCTATTTTCTAACATAAATATTAAACTATTCAAGAATTCACCTAAACTATTTGCGATGAAACTTAATTAAAAATACATGTCATATTTATTATTTTATTTAATATAAATTGCCTTTTCTATATTATTAATATAATTGTATGTTATTACATACAATTTTATTATAGAAATAATTATAGAAATATGTTCCATCTGTAACATAATGTAAATTTTTAATTGAATAAATATATTTGATTATTTATACATATTTTAAATTTATGTATAAAATAATAAATATAATAAGAAGAATATTTAGAATAGTATAAGAAGTCTGGTATTGGAATTACGTTTACAAATCGTAACAATGTTGACAATGGCTTCATTAAACACACTTTGTTTGAAATGGTTCAAATAAAAACATTTCTGTTGTGACAGTTATAAATTAATACACTTCACTGCAGACGGCTCGATTTTATATGTACTTATCGAGTTATCGCCAATTTTTTATGAGTACTATAAGAGATATAAATAATAAATATTTTTATTGAGAAAAAAGATCAACAAAAATGGCGCTTGTCCCTATGAAACAATTTTTATTTTGGAGGTTTAGAAAATGGCTTCATGTATATTTGTAATATGTATCAAACTTTGTATGTCGAAATTGTTAAAAAATATACACATACTTTAAAAAAACATAAATCTTGCGTCTTAAGCCATTAAAATTTCTTTACAAAAGTACCTAGGTTGCTCGTGACCATTGTGACGTCACATGTTTGTTACATTTATATTTTTCACGGAATACCACTTGTCTGCTACAATAAAAACTCCCAAAGTTCATTCATGTTCCACTTCAAAATAGGAATAGTGAAAATGTTCAGTTAGTTTGTAAGAATTCAACGCTTGTATTAAAATACATGTAGGTCTTTTTATGACGAGTTTTGATAACATTTACTGTTTTATGGCCACGTAGGCTTTCAGTACTGCTTCTATGCAAATATTGTCATGTGAAATATTTTCCTTTATGTATTTTCTTTTATATATGTACCATATTTTGGAAGTTAGGCCCAAACCTAAACCTGCCGACATAATCTAACCACTCTCTGTTCTCTATTTTTTTTATATCATTAAATAAAAAATATCTCTACGTTAAGAAATATATGTTTCATGGCAAAATTATATTTCACTACACTAATACAGTCGACAATACTTCCCAATACGCTAAAAAAGGGGAAAAATAGAAAGATTTTTTTTGTTGTATTGAATACACTCAATATACATCTTGTTCTGAATAATATTAATTGAATAAAATACATAATATTCTTGAAGAATGAAATATAAGGTATAGCAATACAAGAAATTCAGCTCTTGCGCGCGTATTATTATATAGCGTAGCGTAGTATTATTATATATATATATATTTATTGTAGAAATAAAATCCTTGTTACATCGTAAAGTGATAGGCACAAAATATACGATTTTTATCGCATTCTACAAGGAAAATAAAGAATTTAATTGCTTAAATTAAATTTATAATACATAATATAAAGTTATAGCAAAGATACGACATCCAAGTTTTTCATTTTGTCCTTGGTCTACGAACAAACGGTTGCGTTACGACTTTATGTATACTTTAGAAACGTAAAAATATAGAGCTTTCAGCATCATTTATAAAAAGGTTACCTGTGTAGTGTGAATGAAAATATTTTATAAAATATAATCATATATTAAACAAAAAATTTAACAGTATCGCTAGAGTTTTACTCTTTTTAAGCAACAAAACTTTAAGTTGGTTAACCTGTAATCCTTTTAATGGATTTGTAGCTGAGGTTAGACTTTTCTTTACAATATTCTTGGACCAAAGAGTTTGTACTTTAAATATGTGATTTCCTTCGGTTTCCTTTGAATTACTTCAACAAATTCTTTTTATCATAGTAAAAATCAAGGGAGAAAAATGTATGTATATATATATATATATATAAGTAAAACAAAATTTTCTACAACAGAGAACTTTTCAATAAATTTAATAAATTAATTTTACTTGGTTTTACTATAGAAGATAAAACACAGTAATAAGCACATGTAGATGGACAAATATACATATCTTATGTAAATATAATATTTAGATTCAAACGAATAAATTATCTCAATTTTAAAATATATTTACAAATTTATTAATTCCACATGAGCAAATAAAACGAGAGAGAATTATAATTGTAAAGTAAAATGCATATCAAAATGTCATCCGAGTGTTTAAAAATTGTTGACCTATAACCGTAATGTGATTATAAAGTGCCTTTAATTCAAGCTAAGTGTGTTTGCGAGTAAATACAAGCGTCTATTTCGGCAAAGGAGCGCCAGTTCATATACGAACGGTAATGAATTTAAATGTTTTACGTTGCTCATTGTTTGTTATCTTTCCTTTGTAAAACACTAAAATGTCTGACGATGAAATGTTTTTCCCCAATTTAGCTGTTTAATAATGCAAATGTCATTTGCATTTTCGTATTTTTTTTCAACTTCACGCTGTATTCCGTATGTAGCAGGATAGACAGAGGGAGCCTAGTGTTAAGACACTCTGCCGGCAACATAAATGTACCAAAACTTTCCACATGAAATATAGTACACAATGTTATTGCATGTAGGTAATACATTTTGCCTATACTCCATCGAATATAAATTGCTAACAATTTAGTCGCCGTATAACCGCGATGACAGGATGCGGCTCGGCGTGACGTGAACGTAATTCATCAGAAGCTATCCTAGTCTGTCATATTGCTAGCATATTTTTAGTCAGCTACTGAAAAAGTCAAATATTTTTTTATATTTGAAAAATATTAAATTTAAAAAAAAATATCGGCTTGACCCCGTGTCCTGCACTCAGCAGGGTAGTCAGAGCCGTTTCCAACTTTCCGCCGAATTCTGGAGGTATGGCGTATCGAGTGGCGGAACTGAACGCCGCGCTTTGCCTCAATAAAAAAATGAAAATATAAATTTAAATAAATAGTACACATATCGAAATATTTATAGGTAGCGAACCCACAGTCACAGTTTGTGCCATTAAGCCACGACTGGTGTACACTGTGACGCGAATATAAAAATATAAATATTATATACACTAAAATTAAAAAAAATGAGGTAATAAATAAATAATTATTGAGCATAAAACACTGCTAAGAATATTTTAATAAATACAATCACTTCTACATTCGCAACTACTTTCACCAATAGCTATTCTTTAAAGTACATGAATATATGTATGTATGTATCTACGTAAGGGTTTCTCGTTGCTTTTTATAAGAAAAATTGATAAATGTATTAGTATATGCGCCATTCCGTTTTTAATATAATCTGAGCTCACACCTGAATATAATATTTTACATTTCATTATTCTTTACGCTATATAAGCTGATTGTGCATTCTTTCATATTTTGTTAGTCGTTCCATTAAATGTAACCAACGAAGCTTTAAGTTTTCATTAATTTTGATATAACGTGTCTTTAATAGTGAATAATTTTATACACGGAAATCCGTATACCTCTATAGTTGTATGCTACATAACCTCACATGGGAAATCGAGGAAAATTGTGACGAAAAATTATATTATAAAATATATATTCAAATTTTAAAAAATACTTGAAAACTTGAATCCAGTTGCCGTCATGGCACAGGGGCAGTTTAATTGTAAACGGGTGTGGGTTCGATTCTAAACAAAAGGTTATTTCCACCTGCCCTGTCTATTTTCTTGAGAATGTATAAATCGGTAATGTCATTTTGTCACTGATTTAATTTTTTCAGTTAAACAACTGAAAAACAAATGAAAATTCAAAAGCGCAGGCGAAAGTTATTTTAGAACTACTTAAGTTCATTTAGGTAACATATCGAGAAAATGTTACCATTTTTACATAAATATTATTATTTAACATATTTTAAAGGACATTTGGTGAAACCAAACCGACCTGTGACAACTGTATCCCTCAAAACCTCGCTCAATGACTAAAAGAAAATGGGTAAAAAATTCCAAAATAAATGTCAACGTTTTAAAACTTTATACATTGAATAAAGTTATAAAACATTGACATTTCCAACTATTTCTGATTAAATGTTAAAGGAAAATATGAGTGTCACATAATTTCAGTTTTTTCTTCCCAATTTACATCTTAAAGGAAAACTGTATGCGACGGAAATGAGTCGCCACGTCCTCGAGGAAACGTTTGAGTGGGAGGAAATTGAGTTGCATCGAGTGAGGCGATGTTCGCAAAATTAAACTATAAAAAAACGACGATAATATAAATCTTAAAAATATACTGTTAGAAAGAAAAATTAAAAATTAAAAATGAAAGGTCTTTCTTGTCTTTTCTGTATAATAATTCATCACAAAACAAAAGATAACAATATGCAAGCAATCGGACAGATCGTACTGAATATTATTCAAACGATAATGATTTATTAGACACTAGCGCTCTGGCTTTGAGCCAGTAAGTATTATATAGTACAATAGAAATGTAGATTTATATACATGTAGGTTTAAATATTTAAAGTATTTATTTATATTTATTAAATAGTAATTTTCCCGGACGAATCAAAAAAGTGCTAAAAGTAAAGTTCTTGTTAAGTAATCTTTAGTTAGTCTAGTCTAGTCTAGTTTAATTAGTTATACAGTTGTTTGTCTTCATTTCAGAAAAAAATATTTATTATGTATAAATATAAGAAGTAACTAATTTAAGAAGACAATTACTGAGCTAAGATTTGAACAATATGAGCATTCAAAAAAAATATATATTTTATTAGTTATTAAAATAATATATATTTAACTAAACACGTAATATTAAAATAGTTTGATTATACATAGATATATTTATCATCTTGAATTCAACTACAACATAAATTTACTGAAGTACATCCTACATAAACAATTTTCATACAACATACCTGTTATAAAGTGAAACCACACTGCTCTTATTTCCCTTACAAAAGCCTTATTCTTTCCTTTATACATATAATTTAGTGAGATTCTGTGATGCGGCGTTGAGTTCTGCCACTCCAAACACAATGCCACCATTATTTTATTGAGTAACATACTTACTAGATAAAAATAAGCAATGAAAATGTTTTTCTAAACATATTTTAATTCACCATTTACTTATACGGAGTGCTATGACGATAGGAAAGCAGTTATTTTTACGTTTATTCTTTACGTTTTGTTTCATTTGTACGTAAACTGTTAGATTTTATCATTTCACAAAATAACGTGTGCACTAATACTATAAAAGCCAATATATAGTGTGAATTTAGATAAAAGTGACTAAAAATGCAAATAAATAATTAATATTCAATTTAAAAGTAACACTAAAGGACTTAAAAAAATCTTACTACTTTAAATTAAATAACCGTTCAAAATGACCACTGTAATTTAAAAGACATTTCCAGTATTACTTATTATATTTCCAAGTAAGCTAAAATATGAAATTTACAAACGGATAATTTAAAGTTTAAAAGCGTGTCGTGTCAAAAGTGATTAAAATCCATTGAATTGTAGTTACCAACTACTTTGCAGAAGAAGTAAGTTTCTCTCTTTAATAAGGTTGTTAGAAGAGCTCTAGAAGTCGTAAGCCGTACGTTCGCTACAATTCTATATTGTAACTAACTTTTCAGTAAACACTTCTTCCGCTTAAAGAAAACTCCTAGAGTAGACTCGGACTTATTGACCATTGGTTTATGAACTGTAATAACTATAATAGTAATATTTTCAATTATTTGAAATTTATATACTGTTAGGAAACTCGTGTAAAAGAGGGTGAAAAGGACTATAAAAGCAATGGAATTGTGTCAATCGGGGGCAGTTGCTTGTAGGCAACGGCTTCCTACTTCTAACAATATTTATTATAATAATTTAGTAATTTATTAAGCTGTGCAATGCCTCCAGAATTCAGCGGAAAGAGGAAACTATGTATCTTACCGTTGTATTCTATACATAGCAAGAGTAGGTATGAGGAACCTAGTGTTAAGACACTCCTCTCCCCTCTTTCTGCCAAATTCTGGAGGCAAGTCAATGCCGCTTGTGCCCTCGCTCTTGGCCTCTAAATTTAATAATTTCATCAACATAATAATTATATTGCAATAATAACTATTTTTAAAATTCATGCGTAGATATATTTCTGATTATTAATTACCGTGTAAAGACAATGGTATTAAAAAAGAGAAATATCATTCGAAATAGACAAATACCTTCACAGATAAAATAAATTGCAAATACCAGCTCGTATTTTCAGTAATACACAATATAAAAGTACAATTTACTTAGAACAATGACACATTAATAACAAAACCATTCCCCTCGGTATTTTCTAGATAAATCGCTAAAATACATCTTTGAAAAGAACAATATAAGCACGCTCGTTAAATCAGTACGTGAGAAACGATCAAAACAATTTCTAAAGGCTTCTTTGTTACCTTTTTTGATCTATAAAGTAAATAATATTTGACGTAATACAACAGAATCAGAAGACAAAATATATATTAGGAGAGTGCCTTTTTTCTACATTATTCATGACAGAGAATCCAAAGTGTTCGCGTCTTTCTTTTTGAAAGGCACAGCAAATTCCTTCTGGCAACACATGGATGGATATTAGAATGGACTCTTAAATTTTCTCATGAATATTTTCTTTCTTTCTTTATAAATATTAAAATAAAGGAATATGGAGGAATATCACCCATCTTACGATTTACGATTTATATCAATATGAAACGTTCAAAGTTTTAACACTTACATGAAAAATAAAGTCGTTGGTCAGTATCTAACCATACCTGCGATGTTTGTTGGTGGGTGCGTTCCTCACTCGGGAAAATGAGTAATCCAAAGGTAAGCCAAAGTGCAGTGTTAAGTTCCGACAGTCAATACATACATATTTTATATGTATGATGTACCTACATAGAAAATATCACAGCTAAGACCTTTCTATACGTGGGATACAGCGTAAAGCTAAACAACAAAACTTTTCAGTTTTATACAAATTATAAAGAAAAGTAAAATGTGACAAAAGTATCTAAATATTATGCAAAAAAACTATCATTCGACATACGAGTATACCCTAGTATCCAAAGTAAATATGCAGATTTTATTCATTTATATTAGTTTTCGTTACTTTTCCACAAAAAAAGGAGTAAAAATTATTCGTATTTTCAGTATAAGCCAAACATATACGCTACTTTCCCTGGCGGCGAACAATTTCCGCAGTAACTCTAAGCTTTCAACATTTTTCTCTGCGGAACATCGACCACAAAAATACAGCGACACACAGTTGGTCACTTTAAAATATCTTATATTTGATTATTTTTATTTTATTTATCGCCTGTAATAAGAAAAATTGTGATTACTTAAACATTACAATTAATTACATTTATCTACTAGGTCAAATAAAGAAACCATGCCATCTTTCGGCTGTGAATGTATTTGATGAAAAAGAAGCTATGTCAAAGGTAGAGCACACATTATATTAATATGAAATCTACTGTTACAATATTCTTTCAGGTTAATGATACTAATGATATAAGTATAAAGGAGCACTATATAGAGCTATAATTAAAATGTTAATTAACATAAGTGGTATGAAGTAGAGTTTGATAACAATACAAAGAACTGCATCATGTGGAATTGTGTGAAATAGTAAATATAGCTGGCAAATACCTTTATTATTGTAGGTACTATAGATTTTGTTTTTATTAATCTTTTATACACAAATGTACGTCGTACCTATTATTATTGACGAAATATATTCAAATTGAAATAATTTTTAATTGCGCACCTGAGTCTGTATTCTGATTCCAAAAACAATGTGAATAAAAGAAAATTAGCTACGCTTATAATAAGAGTGCTTCGTGCCAGATAGTTGGCCTGGATTGCTGCCAAATGCTGGATGGTCGTGGCGGCGCATTCAACTCACCTGCTCGCGCTCTGCAAACTTTCATGAGTGTCAATTTTGTAGCTAATTTCACCTTTATCCCATCGCTATAGGGTTTTTAATTGAACGGCACGACTCTTGACCTTATAGCCATTAGGACACATTCGACCCGGAATATTCATTAATGTTTTATTAAAATGTTAGGCTTTTCTTGTATGTAATGTGGTTCACATATTATATATATTATTGTACTGTTATGACATCTGCCTAAATACTATCACAGTGAGGTAGCTTTGTTCGGTGTCTCCATGGATAAACTTTAGTTCCACAGGCTGTACTTACTTGCAATATGATATGAGAACTGAATTTAAACTGAACACTGAATTTCTTTGTGCATTAACATTTTTTTATACAGGGACAATCACTCACATAACAATCAAATTTATCATAACTTTTTATTTTAAACTTTTAGAAAGTATTAAATAATAACATATGTAAAAGCACAAGTAGAACCTTATTATTGAGACTATTTATCTACATATTGTGCACTATATTTTGTCCTTTTTTGTAACTTTATAATCTTCATCTTCTTCTTCCTCGCATTAATCCCGGCTATTACCAGGGTCTGTCTTCCTACTCAACCTATCGCACTTTGCACGATCTTTTGCTTCCTTGGTGTTTAGACCATTGGCTCTCATGTCCTGCATCACGACATCCAACCAGCGCTTCCTTGGGCGTCCGGGAGGTCACGCCGATTGTAACTTTATAATATTCTAATATAAATTGTATATCTAATATAAATTTGTAACTTTATAATATTCTAATATAAATTTGTATTTCACGGAGCTAACGTTTCATTTTTATGTTACGTTACGTTTTCATTTTCCATTTTAATACAGTAAAAATACAGACACAATATAATTTAAAGGACGACGAACGAACTTCAACGTTGAAATAATGGAGTTATCTAATAGCGGTTTAATAGCATTGCAAAATGGAGCGCCGACTCTGGCTTTGTTTACGCTTGAAAGCTAAATGAAGCATCGGATCTTTTAAAGGAAAATGGAAAAACAAAATGCTGATTCCCATTGGGGCTTCATCATTTATTAAAGGCCACCTAAAGTGGACGTAAGATAGGCAAAAACGATCACTGTGACCAACTTTCGAGTGAACATTTGCGAAATAGCTTCGAAAGGTAGTAAATGAAAAATCTAGTTAAAATGTAGGCAACCACCAAATGAAAAGAACAGAAGCCAACATCATTAATATTTGCTGAGCACTATGTATAAATTAAATTGAGACAAGTCGTCGCACACAAGCACGACTGTAAACGCGGTTGTGGGTTTGATTCCCACTTGAGGCAATGCAATAGGTAACGCGCGTAGTTCAGTTCCGCCACTCAACACTCAATGGCCCTAGAAATCAGCGGAAAGTAGAAAATGGAAGTGTAAAATACTACACTACTACTACTAAATACTAGGAACCCGGGATGCCTCCTCTGGTATGTGAAGGATATAAACAAAACCTTTATTAATAATAATAATAATAATAATAATACTCTTTATTGTACACCCATAAGGAAAATAACAATAAAATAGACAACCAAAAAACAAAAACGGAAATGTACAAGAGGCGACCTTATCGCTAAAACAGCGATCTCTTCCAGGCAACCTTAAGGCATAGGATAAAAAAGGGAGGAAAAGAGTTGAGGTGTAAACAATAATTATAATAAATTTATAAAGCAAACAGCATACATATATTAAATATATACAAACATAAATACCTAATTAAACGTACACATTACACATATATACTTACATATATAAATACATATATAAATACATACATACATACATAAATACATACAAACATACATACACACAAATAAACATACATACATACATACCTACATACATTTTGATATTTTATAAGTATAGATGGCAATACAAGAAGGCAGTTTAGAGGGCATGGTAGTGTAGGGGTATAGGATTATAGGAGTCGCTTAAATGTTTTTAAAGATTTTGCCCGTCTGATATTCAGAGGTAAGGCATTGCAAAGTCGGAAGGATGTGACAGTAAAAGAATTTCTGAGGAAGGAAGAGGAGTGTGAAGGAATTTTTAGAATTAAATTTTGTTCAGAGCGAAGATGTCGGGAATGAGAGTGCCCCAAAAACTCGAAACGCTCTTTAAAATATGGTGGTGTTAGTGGATCAAATTGTACACAGTAAAGAAGACGGAGAATATGAGTATTCCTGCAAAGACGGATTGGGAGCCACTTGAGCTTTTTACAGAAGTAAGAGACATGGTCGTACTGTTTTAATCCAAAAATAAACCGAATAGCAAGATTTTGTAATCGCTCAAGTTTGTTTAACTGCTCCTCTTTTAAATTAATATTACTATAATATAATATTATTCATATTATATTTTGGTAATTATTGTGTCCTCGTGAATCTCATTACCTACCTCGTTCGATAGCATTACATTCAAATAATCATATTAATTAAGATTTAGTAAACGATTCATTATTATTACTACGTATCTAATGATGATATCAATAATAAATATTTTCATAGAAATTTGTATAAAATATATTATTATACATTTTTTAAAAATTATCAAAGTATTTTACAGTCTAAACGGCCACTTTGTATTCCAGCCCTATCTTTTGCTGGACCGGAACTTTTGTAGTTTCGAAACCTTTTTTATTGGCGTGCGGATTTTGGTGGTTGACGCATTTTATATTAGGTAATATTTCTATTGCATATAGACTAAATGATAGATATAAATAAAAGAAAATTGAGAGAAAGAAAAAAGATCAAAGTAAAAATACTGTTACAAGTACAATCTAAATTGTATAAGTCTTAATAAAGGAAAACAATAATATTGAGATTTGTAAGGTTTATGAGTGAGAAATAGTTAATAAATTATTCATAAGACTTCAGTAATAACGGATAATCGAAATTTTCAACACATGAACAAGTATGGCGTACCATTCTGCGATCTGTGAAATAATACATTCCATTCATGCTCAATCTAGCATTGAAATCCAATATAAATACGAGAAGCCAAATGACAAATAATATCGATCTCAATACATGGTATTTAAGATTTATAGTTAAACAATAACTATTGTTATTTATTTATAATAAAATAGGAATCATAAACACTTTTTTTTCCGCTTCACGCTGTATTATTCAGGTAGCAAGGTAGGCAAAGGGATCATAGTGTTAAGACACTCCACATACTACTTTCCGCCGAATTCTGGTGACATTGCGTACTGACTTGTGGAAATCAATGCTGAGCTTTTCCACAACACCAGAGAAAAAATATATATTTTCTCTTGTGAGAGTAGAACTGACAACCTGTTAAACTTAAAAATTAAGAACAGTACGTAAGTATATGTAGTTTCTATAAATTAGTCTATGGTATGAATGAATCTAGAAATATTATTTGAGACAACAGAAAATTCGCAAATTGATTATTTCAATCAGGATTTTATTCTCGTCGTTGTCGTCGTCATTTCATTAAATATTTCCTATAAGAAGAGAAAAGTTCACAAGAAGAAAATAGTTCAGAACAGTCACACTTGACTTTTTTGATACTAATAACGTCAATCAATTAATTAAGAACTTTACACTACAACTAGAGAGTTACATACGTAGACGTATGCGAATTAAGTATGATATGACTTTTGTTATATAAGGATTTTAGGAAATAAAACATTTGTGAACCATAAACCAACTTTACAATATCCTTTTTATTGCTGCACACAAGAAAAGCATGACTCAATGTCACGTTCCGCCTGAGCCGGGCGTGCAAGCGAGAGAGTGGAAAACCCGATAGAGAGTCACGATCGGCCTAAGCGTTCGGCCCATCCATCCACTTATTGTTCCTTGTAATTAATTTGTATATTTTTATTTTAAATAACTTGTGCAAATAATAATAAATTAATTTTTCGAAGTAATTTATGTTTAGTATTATACAAAACTATGACAATTTAGTGACAGTAATTCAATTCCATTCAATTCATAAAAGTATGGAATTTTTCATCAATGTTTTCTTATGACGTTCTCACGTAAAATTTTCGTTCGGCTTTACAGACAACCAGTGTATTTTTAAGCTTGACTGTGTATCCCGCACATAGGTGAATAAGCAGAGGGTATCTAATATTAAGACGAAAAAATGCTTCGTGCTATGTACGAGTTACAGCGTGAAGCTAAAGAAATATATATTACATATATTTATGTAATATATCCAAATATAAAACATATTTTTAATATGTTCCTTTTATATTTGCTTGATAAGATTTTATTTTGAATCTTGGATATCTGTACTGACGCGTATAGAGATTACAGCAACATTAATATTTAAATAATCTTATATTATTTTAAATATCAACAAAACTACTATTAATAAATTTCATCAAAATTAATAAAAGAAGTAGCAGCTCTCAGCACGGACACGGCTCTCGATTGGGATCGTTCTCTTCGCGGCGATGGAGAAGCGGTGGACGGCGCGGCAGAGCGCGTGGGCGCCGCCGGCTTGTGGAGCGCGCGCGGGTCCAGCGACGCCCGCCACTCACTTGCTAGAGCTTCTTTGAAGGTTACCTGCAAAAAGTTTAGAGAAGTTAATCTGTTATGTGTAATCTTTTATCTTTTAGTAAATATGATATACAGCTATTCATAATACTATTACTATTGTTCATTTTATGTTTTTGATTCGTGCATATCAAAAATAAGTTACCATCCACATTTTGTGTTGCCAGAGCGCAGAAATGAAAATAATTTGAATATAAAAATACAGCCGAGTGTCATAATGGTTTCAAATATATTTATTATAGCTAGGACAACGTCTTTGAGAATCCAAGCTATATTGTATACAATCCAAAAATAGGAAAAGAGAAATCATTGCTATAGAGCAGGGCTTCTTAAACTTTTGTCATTCACGACCCTATTTATGATTGCGAGTTTCTTAACGACCCCCCCATACAAATATAAAAGAAAAATAAATTAATATTTTTTGATGATTTATTTATTAGGTAACAATATACATATACATATGAAAATATATAGTTTTAGAATTCGTTTTGAAACATACAAAAATCTAAAATTAAAAATTACACAAAAAAAATATAAAATTTTATTTATTATAGTTTCAAAAATAAAAGTGGATTCTGACCGTCTTAATTCGCTCGAATATATTCAAGTAGTTGCGTGGTAAGTATTAAATTAAAATATAAGTAAGAAATTTAATGAGATGGATGCGCCTGTTTTTTATTGCATAACAAATCAAATCTTGGTGGAATGTTTGAAACTGCTGGACTGCAGCACTGAACGATATTGGGATTTAATATGTGTTAAAGCTGAGAAAGTAACTTCACATAAATATGTGGTGTTGAATGGCAGAAGTACATTTAAGCAGAGTGGGAAGTCAGCGGCGCGCGGTTTATTCAACATGTATGATACCGACAAACGCACTAACAATGTATAGCCACAGTATAATAATAGCAATCATTAATAGTTTACTGCTGTCGGTGGAGATCACTCAAAACCTTCAACAAATGCGCGTGTCTAGACGCTGCAAGTCCACTGTATTCCGCCAACTCTAGTGATGTTATAAAATGGTATATATAAATATTTGACATTAAAATCTCTCGCGACCCCAGAATTTTGCTACGCCACCTCTTTTGGGGTCGCGACCCATAGTTTAAGAAACCCTGCTATAGAGTATACATAGATCATCTCTGTCAACCGCACGCGAGAGTTACCTGCGTCGAGAGTTATATATAGAGCACATTTTTCGTAAAATACTATCACATTAATTCGTTTTGCAAATAATTATTTTGCAACTAGATGGACATTTACATTTCCAAAACAAATATAAAACAACATTAAATTTATACGACACACAAACTTGTAATCACAATACAAATATTAAGTCATTAAAAGGACAATATATCAATTGTTTGAAATTATGTAAACGTGAAACGTTGATTGCTGTAACTAAATAATTTATGAACGCGGTCGGCAAATAGGAATAAAATATTTGGAATTTAATTTTGTATTTTATATATTGTAGTTTTTGTTTTTATAAGTAGGGAACTCAGTGTCTTAGCACTAGGTCCCCTCTGCCTACCGTGCTGTATGTGGTGATTTCTTTATTTATTTTTTTAGTATTTGATTTTTGTAATTTATATTTTTTCAATAAAACAACATGCTTACGGTTTTCTATCTAATCTGTTTTAAAATATGCGAGCTCTAGTAATTGCAAGTCAAATAACATTTTTCCACGCCATATTATTAACAATCTGCTCGAAGCTATTCGTTATTGTCAAGGAAATCGTAACTGTTTTATGCAATAATGTCTTTTCACAGCTGTGATAAACGCTACATAATAAATACATTGTTTTAGCCATATATTTTTTTAAAGCAATTCTGTAAATTGATAATAAAATAAATAAATAAATCATCTTCACGGTGTATCCCTCACACAGCAGGGTAGGCAGAGGGAACCTAGTGTTAAGACACCCAGGTATCCACGTAGGTCCCCTACTTTCTTCTGAGGTAGGAGGTAGGAGGAGGAGGCTTTCTGGTGGCATTCCGTACAGAGTGGCAGAACTCAACGCCGAAATTGATAATATTTGAGCATATTTTGTTGTCATCTATACATATAAAATCGAAAGGTCATCACTAAATCTCAGAAACTACATATGCTAGGAATTTCAAATTTTGCATAGGAGTTACTTATAGGACGTAGGTGCTCGCTAAGACGGGAATTTGCAATATTCGACTTCTAAGGGGTTGTTTTTGTGGTCCAAAGTTTGTATGAAACTTCGTTACTACAATTGCTAGGAGTCTCAAATTTTGCATAGACGTAATCGTATCGATCGTAGTCATAGAGACAGAAATCAATAATAACATAGTTCACGCGGGTGAAACCGCGAGCGGGCCACTAGTAAGATATAAGTTTTCATAGTTTACTTTACAAACCGTTATTCATATTTCATGCTCTAACTAAATGATCTACATGATGAATAGCATATAACATTTATATAATAAGTAAAGTATTATAATTACCTTTTCTTTAACGCAAATCTCTTTGGCATGTAAAAGAAAATCTATGACTGCAACGAAAAACCCCAGAACTCCACCCACGCCTAGTACCAAAAATATTCCACTGGTATTTTTCATTTGCAATGAACCGCTGTCGTCTTCTTCCTCTTTCTTTTCATTCTAAAATAGCAGTGTTATCTTTTTATTAATGTTAATATTATACACAATTGTAACTGTCTTCGATTGTTGGTATGGATAGTTTTTATTTACTTTTAATATTAACTTATCCTTATAAAAACAATAAAGCATAAATAATTATGTACACTCACTTGGCATTTTGCTTCATTATCCATCTCCTCCCACCATTTTTGTTTTAAATTTAACAAGGTCCCTTTTTGTTGGAGCGCTACGATTGCAATATCAATTGCGGTTTTATATGGCGAATCTATATAGAAAACGAAAATATAAAAATAGTAACTAAAATCAGTAACATATTTAATTTTTAAATTACAAAATTACATTAAAAAGATAAAAAATCATAAACGATAGTGTTATTTATATAACTGTCAATTAAGGTAATTTTTGGTTATTTGTTACTCTCTTTTAGTCCATTTCATATTATTATTTAATTAAAAAAAAACTTTTATACTAAAATAAAAAAGGTATAATAGTACCTTTAAAAGAAAATGGAACTCTATTTAAATCTTACGTACAAATTATTCAATGAATTGGTAATAAAAAATATATTGTTGTAGAATAAAATAATTGGTTATTTTCACTAAATATATTTTTTTATTATTCTTTTTAAGTATACTAAATAGACACTCACTTTTAGGCAGCGCAATTCCGTAGTCCTTTGAATCTAGCTTCGAGCCTACCATTTTCAAATCGCAATATCTCTGCGTGTAATACTCTATGGTCGTCGACTCCATAAAAAACGCATATTTCCCTTTACTTTTCTGGACTCGGTCTCGACCCTCGTCATTAGTTCGTGTAAAGACAGTGGGCCTGGCGGATTTCATTACACCCCATAGTTTCTTGTACAACGTGTCGTTTGACGTCTGAAATATGTTTGAAAATTCGGGTCACAGTAATAAATTTATTACCTAAAATTGAATGATTTTGTTTTATTTTTAAATATACTGTACTGGGAGAATGTGTAAGAGCTATTGAATCCTATGTCTAAATTAACGAAAATGACTATAGCAGTAGAAACTAGATAGATAATAAAGCCTTTAGTTGGTCTCACATCTCTTATAACAAAATAAAATCTAGGATGTTTAAAGACAAAAAATAACATTTTCACCTCAAAAAATTTATAAGTTGATCCATTGTAGAGCGCTCCATAGCTTATACTATTTTGATCTGCGAGATCATTCACACCGGTTATTTCATTATTGCGCCTACTAGCACTGAGGAAAGTCGACATGTTGGCAGTATACGAAGCGGTTATAATGAGAGCAAAAAACCACCATATGCCTGTAACCCATCGAGACCCCGCAGCCCTGTTAACAATTACAACTTCTTATTAAAGTCAAAATCGGTCGAGCTTCAAACTCCTGTCTTCCGGAGATTAGACCGGGCAAAAAGAACGAAAAAAAGAAAACAAAATATATATTTTAATATATAATATTTACCTTGGTAGGATATCACAACCCTGAGTCATAATGGATCCCATGGTTAGCCACATACAATTATAGAGGCTCCAGATATTCTGCAGGTTCTCTGGATTTTGATTGCAAGGATGCGGATTCACCCAATCGCCTTGACTCATACTGCAATACATCAAAATTAATTGGTAGCCTGGCCAATAAGAATACTATACAGAAACTACGTCCTTAAATGTTCCTTGACAAAATATATGTGTACATTATTCTTTAGTTTCGAAAGCGACGTACAACGTGTATTTTACATATTATATTAAAGCTATTTTTGTGGTACAGACAGAGTAACAAAACGTGTAAGTCGAAGCGTCCCTCACGAAAATGTTATTTTTATTATAGAGCAGCTTTGATCTACGTCATATATTATCCAACACTAGACTATAGATAGATAGAAGTATTAAAAAAATAAAATGATTTATAGCCAGATTCCAGATTCCGCCAATCATCTCTACAATAACAATATGAAAACAAATAAGAAAATAAACAACAAAAGATTGCAAAGCCATAGAACTTACCGAGCACAGATCAACAATACAAAGGATACAATAATATAAGTGGTTGCTAAATACAACCAAACGTCCAAAGACAATGGTTTTGTAAATGAGAACATGTCAGGTTCTTCTGGTTCAGGCTTTACAATTAACAAGCTGATTCCCAAGGACATGAATGGAGTTGAAAAATCAATCACCGCGTTGCGCTCCGATGTTATTGTCAGATCACATATACCCAGTTCAGCATTCTGTAAATGAAATATGCTAATTAATTATCCTAATAGAATTTATTATTAATGATAATTAAATTGACAATATAAACAAACAATTAACAATTAGTATATTCTAATATAATTTATCTGAGTTTTAAATGACGATTTTCGCATAATTTAAAGTTGTTAAAGTGTTTTTGAATTATTTTCATATATATGTTGTTTGTAGTTTTAGGTTTAAGTTTTAATTCCTTTCAACATAATATTTATTATTAAAAGTAGGTACTTCGTATAGTTCTTATATACATATACTACTAATCGTTAATTTAATAGCATATACAGTACGTAAAATCTTTAGTAGGTAGAACCACATTAAAAATTATAAATATACGAACAAAAGCCGGCCTTATTGCTTAACTTGCAATCCCTGCCAGACAACCTTAAGGCAAAGGAAATTGAGATTGGGTTAAGTTACAAAAATACTTATTATAAAATACATAAAGTTATATAAGTAAATAAAATAAAAAAATACGTGTTCCAAAAGTTCCCCAATCAGTCCATCCCACTTTTTAGTTCCAGGAACAGGATGTCCGTAGCTATCACCATTAACTCTATAAAATTCATAGTGGTATTTTTCATTTCTTTCTTTTTCTATGTATTCGAATATAGCCTGTATCAAATCCACAGCATAACCTTCATAAGTCGTTGTTCCATTTTTGTTGACATATATATCGAAGTACGGTTTTCCTTTAATGGCTGCTATCTAAGAGTATTAAATTTATATAATTAACTATTAATTTAAATTTAATCTTACGATAAGCTTAAAATATATATAATAAGATATACCATTATTAAAAAAAATAGTTCAGCCATTATCAATTTTAGCTTCTCAAAAACAATGTTAACAATAATACTTATAATAAGTAGCACTTCAACTCTGTGTTTCAAAGACGTATCTTTGAAACACAGACAGAGTAAAGAAGCACAACTCTATTTTCTACATCCTTACTAAACGAAGACATTTTATTATATTTCGTTGCTAACGTGTACAGTATAAAAGTTATTCATCAAAATTATTGCTTTGACCATTCTTGGACGATAAAAATATTTATTTTTGGGCAATAAAAATAAGAATACATATTTATAAAATTTATTTTAATAATATAATGTATAAAAAACATAAAAAAGTTACCCGTATCAAAGACTTTGACGTGCGAGCCAGAGATCGTTCGGTGACAACTTTTTCATCAAATATGGTATCTGTCTTAGAATTCCAATACCCAACGTTAATGAACTGGCTTTCATAACTCAACTTTGAGTAATAAAGTATAAAGTTTTTTCTTTTCCCAAATTCATCAAACGAGATATTGCCCGTAAAACCAGAGTATTCTGTCTGTAATACGAAAACAAGCTGTACTAAGGTTGTTATTTTAGGTAACGTAATTACAGAAGGTTCATTCTCATTTCAAAGCCTCCTCAGTAAACTTATACAGTTATACATACAATCTGTAGGTCTTTTAGACAATAAATATTATTAGCATAATATTTAAATAGCCAAGATTTATTATCACTCGAAGTGAAAGCAGATATGCTAAAAATATAAACGAGAAATATAATAATAGTAACATATAATATAACGTTGTTTATATCATCAATACTGAAATTATTTTTTATGTAGTAACAATTATAATATAATTTTAAACTGTCTGGCGAGGCTAATCTATATATCCCGTACACAGCAAAGTATGCAGAGGGAATCAAGTGTTGAGAAACTCCGCTCCTAATTTTCCGCCGAGTTCTAGAAGCATTGCGTGTTGAGTGGCGAAACTCAACGCCGCGCCATTCATTTCCTCTAGTGGGAATCGAACTCCCAACCTTTCGCGTTTATGCGCCTCATATTTCACGTAATACTATTAAAAATATATTTACATAGGATGCTTTGACATTATGTAACTTGTTTATAAGATACATTCCACATACGAGCGTGCTCCCGTCTCCTAAAGTCGTATAGTCTGTGGCGGCTGAAACTTAAATGATTTGGAACTAAATGTTCATACATATTCAATTGCTTATCGATTTTGAAGCCAAGAACTTCTCTCGTGTGTTTCATTTAAATCTTCAAAATGAATCTTCTATACTCCACAATGGAGCCCATTTTAAATTACATGGAAATATGAATAAAATAACAGTTCGAAAAGCATTATGTAATTTCTTCAAAGTTAATCCATTAATTACCTACGTAATTCTTGACTTTAAATCAAAAATCAGCTTCACGCTGTTTCTCGCACACAGAGGAAAGTTAGTGTAAAGACACTTCGTTCCCCTACTTTTGTTATAAAGTTTAAATATATCCCTTGCTTATTATCTATACCTTGATAAGCGATTCTCGTAGCTGACTTCCCATCTCCCACGGCTCGTAGCTGGTTTCCTGATTATTTGAATGTATGAGACACAATTGTGGTGGATCTGGCAATCGTTTTTGAGGCCACCCCATATTTTCAATATCCAAACTCGCTATAGCCTTTTCTAAATGGCTTAAAGCATCTGCTGCCAATGCTGTCTCAAGCTGCAATATTTTTTTTTCTAATTATAAATATGTTTTATGTACTTGCGTAGTTAGTAACTGTGGACTTCTAGTATCCCGGAGCATTAATTTTATTAAAAACATATATTTTACAATACAGCATTTTTATTTTCCGTCATTTCATTATAACTTTTAATACAATATAATTTCTACCTAAAAGCTCTAGCTATAGAAAATAATAAAATATTTAGTATATAAAATGTATTTACCCGTATACTGTAATTTCCGACATCCATATTTATATCCTTCCAGCCTACATCGTCTGGTTTCGTCATATGAAGTGTAGAAACATTAGCCATTAAATCAGGAATCTCATTCAAGTCTACTATATAAGCGTCGAGGTTGGTTAATATAAAACTCTGTAAAGAAACGAAATTTAGATTTTCTACCCTTTTACAGATTAAGTAAGCTAAGTATGTAATTTTTTTTAATATAAGAAAACTGTAGAATAGAATAGTGCCAATAAACTACTTTGTAAGTACACTAAGATACACGTGTACTTTGTATATATTTATTATTAAAATAAATAAAATTTTAGGAAAAATATAATGTTTCATCAAAACAAAATGTCAACTGCACCTTACACAGCCGCAAGGGATAACGTGATGTTTAGTCAAAGCGAACAAAATTCTTTTATCATATATAGAATATTTAATGTGAAGTGAACCAAGTATAATTAAACAGAATAAGTTAATATCGGAAATATAAAATCTACAGTAAAAAAACATCATCTGAATTTAAACTTGATATATTATCATAAGTAGACTAAACTTGTAAAATAAGAATACATATATACTATTTACATTGTAGGCACTACTGTTGGATATATTACTTATATTAATTAGCAGTATTTTTAAGTAATTTACGTACCTGATATTGAGTCGAATTATCAACTTCAACAATTTCTTTCATATATTTATGTATATTTCGTATATCACAGTCCATAACGTGGTGGCTCATGTGCGCTACCTTGAAAACATATTTAAAAGTTTCCCGATTGTCGCCCAGTGGATCCAATTGTTTGTATAATATCTGATCCTGCTTGTACGGCCACGAGTTTATAACTTCTTGAAGACGAATAAAACCTGAAGCCAAGCAATAAAGTTTATATAACATTTGCCATTTTACTTACTCTACATTTTGCTAAGTAATTTTACTTAAACAATAAGTATTTTTCATTTAAATAACAATATGCTAATGTTAAGGTCAGTCATGGCGTAGGGACAGCAGCGGGTCCGTTGTAGGTTCGATCCTCACTTGAGAAAATGAAATATTTAATATTTTCATTTCTTCGTTCTGGTCTCGAGGCAAAGCGCGGCGTTGAGTTCCACCACTCAACACGCAAAGTCTACCCTGTCTACCCTGCTACATACAGGACATAGTGTGAAGCTGAAAAAAAGGAAAGTAATTTTACTTACTACCATCATCTTCATAGAGAAAAGTAAATTTTTCCCATTGAAGATTCTTAATAAGAGTCGCATAAGCTTTAGAAACGAGCTCTGGGGGTGGGTGATAGGAAAATGTGTATAAATCCTTTTCTAGTGTCACTGGAAATTCCCATCCTAATATAAGATGTGGTATCTTAAAAAAACAAAACGCTCCTTATTACTTGTATCTTAAAGTATAATTTACAAACAAAAATAATAATCTAAAGCAATAGAAATAAAACATAAAAAATAAAAATTATATATTGTACCTGAAGTCGATTGCACAGTAAGCAAGTAATATCACAAATCCCGTTAGTTGGTCTCGCGTCAACCAGTGAGACTATACCCCTATTATTCGATGTCACTTTACACACTGAAAAAAAAATGTACCAACAGATATATATATACTAAAACCATAAAAATATAATCGGTTAGAATAATTTAAGCTCACTTTCGAGGGCAGTGGAATAACTGTTTACAACTTTTGAATGAAAAGCTCTACCATGGTATGGTTTTGTAGAGCTCGTCTGCATCTTATTTTCAAATGCTTTTTCTGTTGCTGGTAAAGAGTTCGCATTGAATAGACCACCTGAAAAATTTACAAAATAATACTATACATTCTAATTTACATTACTTTTCTCAGTGGAAATTTGATTGAAAAATATTACACAAACCTATAGGTAGTCGTGCACTTAGAGCGGCTTCTGATTCGGACCATTTTAATATAAAAATGAGGAATAACACCTTTTTAACAAACATGGTGATAAGCTTACACTAAGGAGTGGATGTAATCCCAAATGCCATTCTTGTTTAGACGGGCAAGCGGCATGGAAGCCATCACGTTAGCGTCTGATGTATTTTTGGAAAACAGTTTTAGGTCACATCGGCTGAAAACGCCGACATGCGATAGAATCGTCATTATTGTCGCCTGAATCACGAGTCAACGTCGCAAGCAGAATATGAACCACGTTCCACAAGATTTTGTGTTTACTATATATAAATAGTTAATTTGTGTGATATATTAATATGTAGTTAAATAGAGACGAAGGAAAGTGAAAGTGTGAATTATTGTTTACGAAAGACTTTTATAATAACAGAGTCAAAGTTCTTTAAAGTGTTGAAGAGATGTAAGTGCGGATTTAGGGAATTCACGGAAAGTTTGGATGGAAAAATGTGGAAACTTATAATATTGATTTGTGTATTGGCGACAACAAATTCACAGGTGATAGTGACGGAGACAGAAGAAATTGTCTATCAAATAGGTAATATTTCACGAAAATTATCGTCATCTATTTTTTAAACATTCATTGTATGTTTTAAGAACTTTATTTTTCTATTTTAGCGGGTATTTTTGATAGCAATGCGTATACTCAACGCCTTGCATTTAAGGACAGCATGCGTGTTGCCAAATTAGGTGAAGCAGAATTACATGCTGGAGTAGAAGAAGGCACAGGTAAATTATATTTACCCGACTGCAAAAGGGAGAATTGTGTTTTATTTTATTTCTTAAAAATAATGCTTTGATTATTTTTTTCAAATTCTTGCAGCTATCAGAGATTGGCGCCTGGAACCGGTTATCTTACAACCAAAAAAAATGAATAGTTATTCTGTTTTACAGAACTGTAAGTAAGCACAAAAGTACAGTTTAGAAAATATTTTATATAAGTAAAAAAAATAAAAATACTTCTGTTTTAGTATGTTCTGACAAAGAAATGCGCCCAATTGCCGTATTCGGTCCTCAAAATGACATGACGGATGGCATAATCAGGGATCAATGTACCATAGCTGAAATACCTCATATTCAAGCTACGTGGAGACCATTAGATCCTGAGCCTGAACTAAATCAGCAAGAGGAAGCTGCTGAAAATGAAACTTTTTTGTATAAAAAGATTTCTATAAATTTCATGCCGCCCGCCGAAGAGATTTTACAGGTGTATGCAATGTTGTTAAAGTACTACAAATGGGAAAACTTTGCGGTACTTTACGAAGATGATGCGGGTGAATATTTTTATCAACTTTTATGGTATAAATTACTTATTTATCGCTGAATATTTCATTTTATTAAACCACAAGCAAAGATAAATTAAATTAAGTACTAAGCTATATAAAGTGCTATAGGTATATAATTATTTATCTATTCTTCTACAGCCCAGTAACAAAAATTTAATAAAAACAATATATGATGACTACCTTGTATGAGAAAGATAAAAATAAAAAATAGTGATTTAATTTGTAGTAATAAGTTTAATTTCAGGTCTTATTCGAGTTCAA
The DNA here is from genome assembly GCA_013403645.1 of Heliconius nattereri. Classification (NCBI taxonomy): domain Eukaryota; kingdom Metazoa; phylum Arthropoda; class Insecta; order Lepidoptera; family Nymphalidae; genus Heliconius; species Heliconius nattereri. The sequence continues at coordinate 3,724,906 of JAAIXI010000244.1, read as the reverse complement.
AAGATATTAGCTGAGTTTACCGAGCAATATCCAATAACTGTGAGAAAATTAGTTCCCGATGCAGACAACCACGAAGTAAGTTTTAATAGCTGTTACAGAATCCTATATCTTAAGGGAAAAGGGTATAAAATATCTATTGTCGTTTTTTTTCCTATTATTAGGTAAACAATAAGCTATATAACACTTACCTTCTTTAAAACAATACTCATATATATTTAGTTTCACGATATATCCCGCACATAGCAGCATAGGTAGAGGGAACCTGGTGTTGAGACGCTCCTTTTATATAAAGACAATTCCAATCCCCATTTTCTGTCGTATTCTGAAGGCGTTGATTTGCAGAACTTAACGTCGGACTTTGTCAACTGATATAATTTATTTTTAGCTATACGAAAACGCAAAACCGTTTAATAAAATCCACCTGTTCATGTCAAACTCTAACTATCACAAGTCTTTATTTACATTTTGAATGCCAGAGTCTATATTTTCTTTTATATGAAAAAAAAATATTTATAGCAACTATTTAGCATAATATGTATTCTGTCAAACAGAATTTACATAAAAGGCTTGGAAGGCAGCCGTAATACACTCGTACTCTACCTCGTACCACCTCAGCTTAAATTATATGAACACATGCAAATAACTTAAAGAGGTTTTCGCATTTATAATGGATTGAAATTCCCGAGGGAATTCCCGACGTGGAATTCTTAATTACTTAAGAACTCGTAGCTATTAAGAAGGACTTAACAATGATGTATCACGGCTTGCTTGCTTTAGTTTTACCTATATCTAAACAAAACAAGTTACAGGTTAACGACATTATAAAATGTATTCAACAAACTCTATCCACGGTACGAAGGCGAAGGCTTTAGTCCCGTACGTTTCTGTCAGCCAGCGCCCAAAGAATATTCTAACTAAAAAATTTAATGACTTTACCAGGTAAAATGTCTGAGATGGCACCGTTTTAAGTAATCATTATTTATAGAATAAATTACATTATACACATTGTCATTATGTTATTTTTCTAAAGCGCGGCGTTGAGTTCTGCCACTCAACACGCAATGCGTCCAGAATTTGGCAGAAAGTGAGAAACGGAGTGTCTTAACACTAGTCACTGCCTATCCTGTTGTGTGCGGGATACAGCGTGAATCTATTTTTTTTTCTTAAAAAAGATATCTACCTATAGCGCATAAATTCTGACAATAAATACAGAAATAGTTATAAGAATCTTTACCTCCAGTTCATAAATATTTATGTATATGTAAAAATCTATTTTGAATACATTTATAATAGATATATTATTATTTTATAAGTAAAATACGATGTAAAGCAATAAAAGTATTTTTTTGTTAAATTCACCTGCGTATTTAAACAAAGCAAAGTATGAAACCGTCATCGTTGCTTATTTTTGTAAGTTATGTTTGTTTACAGGTTTTCAAGGATCTTAGTGAATTTAAAGAATATCGTATAATTTTGGACTGCCATGTTGACCGTATACTTAAATACTTAGACGAAGCTCGTAATGTTAATATGGTCAATTATTACCAGGTAGTACTATATTTTCAATTAATAAAATATTTTAACGTTTGAATAACTTAATGTAATTTGCTAATTTAAATGTATTTATTTAAATTATTAACATCATAATTTTAAAAATATTATATATTTTATTGTAGCACTATGTTTTAATAAATATGGACGCTTCGACAATCACTAACGATTTACTGAGATTTGAATCCAACGTGACATGGCTGAGTTTAACCAATTTTGAAAAATTGAATGACTCGAAACATTTTTTAGTACCAAGAGTCGGATGGTGGATTAATGAAAACGGACCTATTCTAGAAAATACTCGACCTCCTGTTACAGATATGAAGGTGAAGTTATTGGAATCGTAAAAAAATATACAGCTCTATTTTCTGAGCATTTAAAAATTCAATATTCTTTTTAAAAAAACATTGAACGGAATACAATTTTCTTTTATTTCATTTCAGTTAGAAGCTCTCATGATGAATGATATAGCCAATCATATTCTAAAAGCACTTCAGAAGCTGGAAGCCACTGGTGATATAGAGAAACCAAATAATAATATATGTGAATCTAAAGACAACCCTTGGCCGTACGGCGGTATGCTGCAGAATAAAATATTAAATGTAAGCTATTCATCAGTAACTTATTGTTGTTAGATAAGTAACGTCAAGTCGTTTTACGTTTATGGCGAAAGAGAAGTGAAGCTGTTTATCCACTCTCGACAATACTATTGTCCTTGCTAATACTATATTGAAGTTAGAATTGAATTTATGAACCCTTTTACTAAGTGGCTTTTAGGCTCTGGAACTAGAAACAATGCCCTAAGTAGTGGATTAAACGAGTATCTTAATTTTAGTTTTCATGAATTGACACTGAAGGAACAGGATGGACAGACGGAAGGATAAACTAGAATTTAAATATTAATTTAAGAAAAAGCTTTATACCAACATTGTTGTAAATACTTTAAAACTGTACAAAACATTTTTTTTATTTTCATACTAGACGCGAACCACAGGTGTTACTGGCAATATTGAATTCAATGAACGGGGAGAAAGGGTTAATTACACCTTACATGTCAATGAAATATTTGTTAAGAGAAGACGCACACTTGGCAAGTGGAATTCTACAAGCAATGGCCAAATTGTTGAAGAAAAAACTATATTAGATTTGGATGACCAAAAAAATAGTAAACATTTTATTGTAAGCTTATATATTTCACATATTTAGTTAAAAGTTTATTTAACTATCAGTTCTAAATCAATATTCTATTTTAGATAATTTCCAGAAAAGCGAAACCATATTTCTCTGACAAAATGCTTTGTCCAGAAGAGGATACCAAATGCGTAGAGGAAGATGCTGACGAAAAATATGAAGGATTTTCAGTTGATCTCGTCAAAAATATATTTAAAATTTTGCGCAAAAATAAATTCAACTACACATATGAATTCAGGCATAAAGAAGATGAATATGGAAAATATGACCCAGAAACTAAAAAATGGAATGGTTTAATCGGCGAACTTTTGGATAAAGTTAGTAGTGTACTAATTCGGCTTAAAAGTAATGTTAAAACAGTATACTTAAATTTAGTTTTTACTCTTATATATGCTTATGATTACAGAAAGCGGATCTAGCAGTTTGTGATTTAACAATTACGGAAGTGAGAAAAAAAGTAGTGGACTTCTCGGTACCGTTTATGACGCTTGGGATCAGTATATTATATACTAAAGAAAAACGCATTCCACCAGGCCAATTTTCGTTTCTCAATCCTTATACATTTGAAGTATGGATGCATACAGCGACAGCGTACTGTGTTGTGTCCATCATATTATTTGTTTGTTCAAGGTTAATTAGCAAATGTATTAAAATATTTTATTATTATACATATTTTATATTTATGTTTTAGATTATTATCTCTAAAAAAAGATTATTTATATTTATCAGAATATCGCCTGCCGACTGGGAAAATCCACAGCCATGCGATAAGGACCCTGAAGAGTTGGAGAACATTTGGAATTTCAAAAACTGCGCATGGCTTACAATGGGCTCTATTATGACGCAAGGATGTGATATACTGCCTAAGTAATATAGGTTTTTACGATTTATTTATTTATAGATAAAATTGTCAAAAACATTAACAGTGTATACTACAGTAGTTTGTATACCTAATGTATAATGTACAAAGATAAAATGAAGGCCATTTTGGTACAGTGGGACAGCATCTAACTACATACGCGTTGGTGGCGGGTTCAATCCCTACTTTAAGAAATGAATTTTCATTTCAGGGGAAAACCCTGTATGATAAAATTCGACGTTTAGTTCCGCCACTTTTAATTTAGGTGTGAAGTGGAAAAAAAGTGTATTTATATTAAATTTTCTCTGCTTATGTACGGAATACAATGAGACGCTATTAAAATAGAGATAAAATAAAAAGAACTTAGTTTTTTAACATAATAAGTGAGCACTATAACTTTTATAAAGTAATTATATATGATTTATTAGTATAATATGCATGCATTGCATGTGATATAAAAATATGTAAATTTAAAAATAACTATGTTTTTAGAGCTATTGGTTCTCGCTGGGTTTGCAGCATGTGGTGGTTTTTCGCTATGATCGTTTGTCAAACATATATTGCTCAACTGTCAGCGTCGATGACGTCAGCTTTGGGGGACCTGCCAATAAACAATGTTGAAGAGCTAGGAAAACAAACTAAGGTTTTATATGGGGCTATCAAAGGAGGATCAACCCTGGACTTTTTTAAGGTAACTCGATTATATTGAAAATTAACAATAGAAACGCATTAAACCAAAAATTACAATTCGAGCGTCGAGCGTAATGGCGCTTAGATTTGGACATCTTTTACTTCGTCTCGCCCAAGATAAGATAGATATGTAATGAGCAAGTTTTGTATATAATGTCATGAACTTATAAAAATATATTTATATTTTTGTTTTTAAATATTTGGTAAGATAGGCACATTCAAATTTTAAAAAAAATGTAATAATTTTAAAAGTATTAATAATAAAGGTAATTACTTATAAATGTATTACGAACACTGAGACATAAAATATGTTTACTATATAAATAAAAATTTGAAACAATTTTATTAATTTGATAGTATAATCAGATTTCATTATGTTGTTAAGTTATTTTTGTTGTTTTAGAATTCTAAAGATAAAACATATCGCCGAATTTATGATAATATGATGGCAAATTCAGTAGTACTAGTCAACAACAACGACGAAGGTGAAAAGAGAGTTCTTAATGCGCGAGGGAAATATGCCTTTTTCATGGAATCCAGCACAATAGAATATAAATTAAAAAGAAAATGCGAACTTAAAAAAATCGGCGAGGAGTTGGATTCTAAAGATTATGGGATTGCTATGCCAGCTAGTAAATGTTATATTATTGTTATTTACGTTTTATATTTACGTTTTTTATGTATGCGTTGTTATGTATTTTATCTATGACATTACCCAATCTGCTTTGATTATAAAAGTCAATGTTTTACACACATTATCAAAGGAATCAAATTAATTAAGTAATTAAAAATATATGTATATAGACTGTCGTGGCAGCGGTACAGCACCTGTCTAGGAACACTGGTCGTGGGTTTGATTCCCACTCGTAGTAATTGATTAATATATATATTTCCTCGCTCTGTGTTAGTACAACAAAGCGCGGTGTTGAGTTCCCCCATTCAAAAAGAAACGTCTTGAAAATTGAGTGGAAAATGTTAATAAATAAATATATATCTTAGTCTTATTATTTACTTATTGTTTAAGTTTACTATAAAGAAGAATAAAGCTTACTATTCAATTTTGCATAGTTATAGTTTTAGAGTTTTTTTTTAAATATAGTAGGTACTATAATCGTTTTAAAGAAACTCTTAACTCCACTTTTTCTCATATTAGAATATGACTAATTATATATTAATTATATGACTAAATTAGAATTTAGCACGAATGAAATGTTTTCGTTAAATTAGCATCGTAATATCACTACTATATACATTACAATTACATGTAGGTATGTTGTTTTATCTAATATCAAGCTCATTCACAGATTCTCCATTTAGAAAACATATAAACAGAGCTATTTTAGAACTGAAAGAACTAACAATATTGGATGAAATCAAAAAGAAATGGTGGGAGGAAAAATACAATGCACTAAAATGCGAAGTTTGTATTACATATATTTTTTTGGCTTTAACACCTGTTATAACATAGATTTGTACAGAATTTGTACTAAAATTCTTAAAGCACTTAATTACTTAAAAATATTTAATAGAAAATACTGCAAGCTTATCAAAAAATATTATTAACTGTATCTCATATTATAATTAATTATTACATCATAATTTTTTATATTCAAATGAAGGTTTTTTTTTAATATTTTCAGGGAGAAAAAGATAAAAACGATGCTGAAGGCGATTTAGAAATGCAAAATTTAATGGGCGCTTTCATAGTACTCATAGTTGGGCTTGTGTTTTGTCTTTTTATTACAGCAGCGGAATTCTTTAACGAAGTTCGAAACATCGTTGTTAGAGAACAGGTGCATAAAAGTCTCCTTACATAAAGTCTAACAAGTTAGCATTGTGCAGAGTAACTTTAAAGTATATTTATAAAGATAAAATAAAAAAGTCCACTGCTTCACGCTGTATCCCGCACACAGCAGGGTAGGCAGAGGGAACCCAGTGTTAAGACACTCCGTTCTTTACTTTTCGTCGAATTCTGGAGGCATTGTGTGTTGAGTGGCGGAACTTAATGCCGCGCTTTTGCCTCGGCACCAAAGCGTAGAAATGAAAGTATAAATTTACCAGAACCCAAAACTCAAAAATATACAATTGTTAATTGTTCAACTCCATGTTTGGTATTGAAAATTATTGTTGAGAATGATATTTCACATTTTTTTTCTAGGTGACCCATAAGGAAGTATTTATCAAGGAACTGAAGTCATCGTTAAACTTTTTCCAATTACAAAAACCCGTTTTACGAAACCCTAGTCGCGCTCCGTCTTTGGCATCATCTAATAATGAAAAATTAATTAACCAAGCTACCGAAAATTTTCTTGATTTCGAGAAAGATATCGAATAACATTTTAATATTGAATTATAAGTGTTTTAATTTAAGTAACGAATTTATTATTTATAGTATTTTATAGACAGCAAAACTTGTTCTAAGGTATACAAAAATATTTGCTAATAGTCGATGTGATAAAAAATATCAATTTTACTTCATTGGATTGCAATGATTTCGAAATTCACCTTCATAAAATCTCGCTTGCTTCTACAAATTATTTTATTTATATTAAATTTATAAAAATGTGTTCTTAAAAAATCATTTATTTGTATAAATAAATATTTGATAATAGCCGCTTTATTTTGACTATCATTTCTGCTATTGTATAATAAAGTCATTTTTATAATTTCAATGTTTTATTGTTATGGAGAAAATATTAGCTTGTTATTACCAAAATTATTTGTATGTTTTAGCATACGCTTGTAAACCCTTTGATTCGCTACTCAGGAGAATCAGGTTATATTTAAATTATTACATTTCTCCGCTCTGGTACATAAAAGCGGCGGAGAATTCTGCCACCTAACACTCAATTTCTAAAAAAATGGACGAAAAGGTAGTAGATAGTCTTTAGTAGATTCTATCTGTACCCCACTAAGCATATTTATATTTACTCTCTTCAAACCCAGCAGAAGAGATATACCTACTTCTGTTTTCTAGGATTTAAAGACAGAAAAGAAGTCAATTCTTTTCCCATTCTTCCCTTGGGCTAATTGCGATTTCTCAACACCACTTCTATGTAACCTAACTGAGGTTAAATTAAGAGTTAATTAACTCTTGCTAAAAAATGTAAATGTGCACATACCAATATGTTAAGTAGTGTAACTACCCTCTCATTGGGCTTCCGACATTGAGGCGATGAGACAAAAGTGAACTTGGGTTTTCGATTCTATTTATGGAAATGTCTCAAAATCTGACGAAAAACGAATGTCTGTCACTGGGTCTACTTAAATACATGAAACATGGATCCTACATACATTATATGTCCTAGGTAATAATAGTATACGATTTTCATGTAGTACCTAGAGATTTTTAGTAATGATGATTGAAATTATATATATATATTGTTAGGTGATAAAAAAATTAATATCAGTAATTATAATGGTTATCTTTAATGACGTTTTATAATGACTGATTAACAATAAATATTCAATACGTTTAACACACGCAACTTTAATTTTTGTATCTTTTCACTTTGTCCAATGTCGATACAGATTGTAAGCCTTACAATTAAATTATATTAAATAAATATTCGCATAGCTCTAGCGGACAAAGCCGCGTGGGCGGGTAGTTATAAATAAAAACCGATGTTTTGATATATTTCTATTAATGTAAATATACCATTTGTTTTTTATGAATTATTCCTACAAGATTGGTGTACTTTTGCGCTGCTTAATTTTAATATTGATGTCTCAGATTTTTGAACCAAGCTCACGTACACTTGCAGAATTAAATGTTGATTATACCATAAACATTTTTAATAGTTATTTAAATATTTGTTTTGGCCAAAAATGTTATTCCTTTACAGCAAATTAAGTCACAAAGCACTAAATTAAGTCCAAAGTCCTCAAATCATCGAAAATATTTAAGTAATTCCAATATAATTCGCTACATCCTGGAGATTGCACGTGGTGGGCTCGAGCCTAGGTCCCGTACGCGTGCTTCTCAATATCAAATAAACAATCGGAAATGTGGGAACCGTCGGAAGCCGCATGTTCGTTACCAGTGCACCCTTTTAGGAAATACATCACAGACGAATATATCACTGCAGTATACATCGAAGAATATCGTTAAAGTTTGTGTTTCAATAAATAAAGAAATGAGTAATGTAGTATGACCGGATTTAGTAGATCGATTGGTTATTGTAGTGTATCCTGCGCACTCGCAATTGTGGCGAAGGAATGCCGAAAGTGCTCAGTGAAGTGAAGTCAGTGGCGCGGGAGCCACCAGCAGAGATGGCCGTTTCGTTTTACGCAGTGGCGCTCCTTGCCGCTACTGCTCTGGGCGCTTCTATTGGACGTGAGTTTTTGTTCTTAGCACATTCAAAATTTTATATAAAATAGTATATTATAGTATTTTTTTTAAAATTAAAGCACAAGAATTGTTGTTTTTCTTAACGTATTTTAAGTGTTATTCCTATTTGTTTTTTTTAAGTATAATTTTGCAAATAATTCATTGAGATATAATGTTGCTAATTTATGTAAATGCGTTACATGAATTAAAATTTCAAATACAATAAACGTAAAACTATGAGTGTGCGCTATTCATAATTTACGTCAATTTAAAAAATTCATGCAATGCAATTTTCCTAGAGTTGCACAACATAAACAAATGGTATGTTTCCTTATTTATTAATCATGACAGTGATTCTTTGTTTACCTACTAGCTATTGTATTTGAAATCAAACCTATACCCATTTACCACCTATTTTCAACCACGTATGTAAATATTCTATTTTATTATTTCATTTCATCAAATTAAAATCAAATAAATTAAATCAGCTTCACGCTGTATCCCGCTCACAACAGGGGAGGCAGAGGGAACCTCGTGTTCCGTTCCCCAATTTCTGCCGAATTCTGGAGGCATTGCGTGTTGAGTGGCAGAACTCAACGCCGCGCTTTACCTCGACACCAGAGCGAAGAAATGGAAATATAAACGTGAATATATATTTCACTTCCTCGAGTGGGGATCGAACCCAAAACCGTCGCGCTACAGTCACACCTTTGTGCCGCTGCGTCACTACGGCCTCAACAAAGATACATAAACAAAATTATTTCAAATATAAATTTCGTCTTAGGAATAACTTTTGTATTTACCTGGAGGTACATGTATGTATGTATGTATGTAGTTTATATATTCAAAAAAATTGTTAAAACTTTCGATTATAAATGAACGTGTAAATCGTATTTTCTCTTTTTCATATAAATTATGAACCATTATCCGCATTAATCTTCAAATGGCTTAAAAGGATTTCGATGAGACCTTTAGAGCAAGTAATGTTACATAATTTCAACCTTAACCATAAAAAGATTCACAAATACTAAGCCATACACACCGCACACCAACATTTCAAATAATTCACTAAATGAGCGAGCCATATTCATAATTTGCCCTGAATCCTTTGAAAAACTGACCCCTTAATTTAATTTAATTACGGATGACATATTTAATTATTATTTTATTTGTTGCGATTTTTTGTTTACATATATTTTCTTTAATATATTTAGGTCACAATCAGTTTAAATAAATATCATAGAGTTCCTAGGACTTGCGCAACAGTCAGCCCGCAAAGGAGTCGCACGCGTTTAGACTACCGTTACATAGTTATGTCATTATAATTATGTAATTTAGGCTTCAATGGCAGTGAATCTGGGACACATTACGTGTTGGTTTTCCTTCAGAAAAGTAATTTAATCGCTATAACAATCGTTTGTAACTGTGTAACAAACAGACAAATGTTCGTTTCTGCACGCTACATCAAATGTACCAGGGGAGTGACGTATAAGCCCAATGCCAGATAATAACCTACTACCTTAAAGAAATATAGAAATACTTGCTTTGCTAACTAGCTTTGAAACTTGAATTATTATTTAGCTTATATACAATTATTGTTTACCCAAATATTATAACAATTTACATAATATTATATTCCAATATCATTTTCAGTGTCATTCATGTCATATCCATATCGGACACCATCTTCGGACACGGATATAAAAATAAGCAGACTCATGCGACATTTAATACGTGTATGTACGTAGCTGAGGCTCGACAAGTACAGCCAGAAACAATCATATATTAGTAAAATTAATTATATTAAAATTTATAAAAACTATATGTATTATTACACTTTAATATATTATTGTTATTGACTGAACAATCGGTGTGGGTAATACTAATATCTTCAATAATTTGTGGTAAGGGTAGGCGTTAACTGCACCTGCACCAGGCTGGTTATACTGCAAGTGACCACATATAATCTTGTTTTATATGTCATACTCACTTATAATTCTTCACACTTATTTAGAATACTAAAAATCCATAGGTGATAAAGCTTAGATAAGTATAATAAATAATAAAATTATTCTTCTTTTCTTCAAACACTTCACTATTTTAAATTTTGATACATGTTTATTTGTAAATAGAAAACGTAGCACCATTACAAAATTAATATAATTAATGGTGGAATATCTGTATTTAAAATTTCCTTATTTCAGCTAACAATCAAGTCCTGGAGAAATCGCCATGTGGAAGGGTATGGGTGACCGTACATTCCCCTGATATTCGCATTCTTGGTAGACCAAATTTATTAGACGCTATAGAACTTAATTGGGACTTCAGCACCTGCTCCAATATTCCCAAACAGGTATGTGCATATTCGTTATAAGGATGCTAGCTCCGCACAGCTCGTACAGTATCTTACTATATTAAATAGGCAATAACTTTCGAAGTAACAGAGATTTCTATGAGTATCATACTTAAGGTACTTCTTATAAGAAGCTCGTAAAGTCCCATCGCTAATTAATATTCAAAATTGAATTTCAATGAAAAAGTGAACAAAAAAGAAGTTATGTAGCAACAAAATAATATGACTTTCTCAATCGATTAAAAGCATATTAGTTACTTATATGAACGAGAAGAAAAGTTTTATTTCTATGTTAGTTCTTGTCTTACTATAAGGTTTTAAAGAACAGTGTGACCAATATCGAATTCTTATGTTTACTATTCGCATGCCAGAAATATGGGAATAGTAAAAATAAGTACTCGATATCCTTATATCAGAAGTTAGGGAATTGCCTCTGAGGGATAGACTGGCCATTTTTTATAACCGTACTATTATTCATTGAGCTAGTATGTGATATGTCATGAAATCAATATGACACGATATCCCTTTATCTATACACTAGCGGCGCGCCCGCGGCTTCGCCCGCTTTTACTACATAATAATTTACTTTTTGACCTATGTAATTAAAAAAATTGCAATTTGCTAGAAATCATCAATTAATTTTAGAGATTTTAGGGCAAATGCATTGCCAATAAAGCTTAAAATATGTGATATTACAAAAAAATCGAATAAGATCACGTTCTAGGTACAACAATCGCCATCAAAGCCGTTGAAAATGATCACGAGTATGAAGCACGGAAGTACACGCATACTGCACGTAACTGCGTTTGATGAAGCAATACACTGGATAACACTACTTAATGTTTAATGATTAATGTAATGTTTCCTAAATAAAACTGTTATAGCTATCTAATTAATTTAAATGTAATACTTGCCTAATTGAACATAAATTATGGAAATATCATTTCGATATGAAATGTAAATGAAGATAATCGGCGTATATTTTTTTATAGCTAGATGCAGACGAAACGATATATCTGGACAAGATTTATTAATTACATAGATAAAATTCAGTGTTAATTTAATCTTTCTTTAAGTGATTTCACGCTTTTCCATTAAATCAAATATTGTTAACAGATAGGTGTCTTCAAGGAAACGCCGCACACATGGAACACTGCATTGGCGGTATTTTCTATAGATTCTGCAGAGGGCTACGTAATAACCAACATATCTCTTGGCGAAGGCAATTTGCCGGCTGGCTGGCAAATAGGCACCGGTCTCAAAGGCCCCCATTGCCTTTGGCCGTGGGTCGGGGCAGGGGATAATCATATAGTGGCGTTCAACTGTTTGAAAATACAACCAACATGGATGGAAGATAACGCGTAAGTCTTCAATATCACCTTATATTGAACTTTAACGTTCCTTTAAGGATCCAGTATTCACTTATAAAGAGCTTCTATGATATCAAATACGATTTTATTTTACGCTTACGGGTATTCTATTTCTAAGAAAATAGTTTGATGTTTTTATTTTATATAAGCTAAACAATACACAAAGACATAAAGAACGTCTGGAATAAACGAATTATTTCGTCTTATTCTGAGATAATCATATAATAATGTTTGCACCATTATCTTATTTCTCACTTTAAGATGACTAACATCTTTCTTTTGTAGTTGAGATCAATCGGATTGGTTTATGAAGTGTCTCGTTACTTTCCGGCCTACGTATTTCCTTACAAGCTTATTGCTCTATACTGCAGTTACAAGGAAAAATTGTGTAATTGTAAAAGAATATCTACTTCTATACGAACCATGACATTGCTATATGCAGGACTGTCCTAATAGTAGTAGTAGTAGTATTATAGTGCTTTTATAACTTAAATTAATATCTATTTTTTTTATAGCAATATATAGATTTCTATATTAGTTTATGAAACATAATTATGTGCTATATTGGATATGGTATAAGTATCGCTTATTAAAATAATAAACGGGCATACAAATGAAAATCACGATATATGCATTAAGTAATTGCAATCTATCCGCTATACTCCGATAATGCGGAAAATGCATAAAGATAAAAAAAATATAGAATATAGTTATTAAACAAAATATTATTATTATTACAGGAACAAGATAAATAAGCTCCGTATAGGCGAGCTGGCAATCCCCGGAACACATAATGCCGGCGCGTGGCGTTTCGACACGGAAATTAGTAATCTTTCACGTGACAACTTCGTACTTTGCCAAGATCGGTCCATTTGGGCTCAATTGGTCCATGGGATAAGATATTTTGACTTTAGAATCGGCTATTACGACTTCTACCCCAAGGAGGAAGACAGGTATGGATAATATTTAATGCCCAAATATGAAATATACACTTCGAAACATAGGACAAACTAGTGGGTATTTATGAGGAGCCTGTGGTTATAAGATAATCTCTTATGTCTAGATAAATGTAATGAGTAGGTACTAATGTGTCTTCATCTGTTCAGTACAGGCAGGCTTAGCGTCAGTCGGTCGTTACCTGGCTTATATGAAAACAATTGTACCAAACTAAAATGAAGAGACTATTATTAAATTTGTTACACTATTTGTAAAATTCCGTGCATAAAAGTAAATAAAAAATAAAAGCATTGAAAAGACAACTTTTCTTATAATAGTGTTTCTTGTAATAGTAAAGTTGATGTTACCTAGTCAGATTTACATAATTTGAAAAGTCATTATCACAAGTTATCACCTCTTATATATGCAGACAAGTTTATTACAGGGCCCTTAACACACTTACCACTGACTGAGAACCGAATGCAATTCGCCATCTTGAAGTATTTTTTTATCCCGCATATAGCAGGATAGGCAGAGGAAACCTAATGTTAAGACACTCCCACTTTCTATCGAATTTTCGAGACATTGCGTGCTGAGTAGAGGAACTCAATGGCACGCTTTTCGTTTTCGCCAGAGCGAAATAATGAAAATAATAATTTATTGTCGCGATTGGGAATCGATCCCATAACCGTCACGTTTACAGTTGCACGCTTGTGCTACGACGGCCTCAAAAGTGTGGAATTTATTACCTATTAAAACATGCATAAAATTTGTGCTGTATACAATTATTTGTTGATTAGTATTAACAGCGATAATGCAAATATTTAAATGAGATATCAGTGTGCAGTCTTTTTTAATGCGTAAATAATAAGTAGTGAATTATTATTATGCAATCGTATATTATATTTAAATGTAATAGAAATGTAAAAGAGTTTGTTCAGCTTTCACACCAAAACTACTCGACCGATGTGTTTGTGATATGTTTTGTTCTTAATTTTTTTCTTAAACACATAAATAGGTACTTACATTGACTGAATTTTATTCTAATTTATGGATAATACATATATTTACATTAACTAAATTACAAAAATCTTTAGATATGAACAAAAACATCTTGACGCAGTGGAACAGCATCTGCATATATAAGTGTGACGGTTGCTAGTTCAATCGATGGTTGCTAATTCATATACCTTTTTCTTATATGAATTAAAATAATGAAAATTCTCAAAATAAATTTAATTTAAATATATAACAGGAAGTACTTTCCTTCTCCTTTCTTTTTTGATATTTAAACCTAAAATCACAACATAATGCAATTCGCAATGATTACAAAGAATACAAATGCAAGTGTTACGTGAGGTGCGGTCAGGTGGTCACGCCTCGCTTGCTCGATTAGCCAATAGTATAGAAATTACAGTGATTTTTATAAGTTTGAAATTTGTTTACATATTATTTTATTTTTTTATTATTTATATGGAGAATTTCTTCTTCATTCAACTTGAATTTTGAAACAAATTCTAAACGATAGAACAGTTAGAAATTTTTATTCGTATATAAAACGTTAATAATCACTGTTATTCTAATATGCCATCGGCGTAGAGAACCCTATACTATAATTATTATATACCTATAATTATTATATACCTATAATTATTATATACCTATAATTATTATATAGGCACTTATTGTATAAAGATAAACATAACTCCGACCGCGATCCAACATTAAAACCGTCGCGTGCATACAAATATATATTTCCTCGCTGCAACAAGACGATAGTGTCGTATACTTAAAATAAGAAAGCAGAAAAAAATAAAAATGTATTATAACATAATTAAGTAATCATTATTAACTTCAACACGAAGCAATTGTTTTTGCAACAATCGTTTTAAATTCCTTTGTAATTAAATTAACGATGTATAAATAAATGTTTTTATAGAGTAAAATAATACAGGTATTATTTTATGTACGTATATGTGTGACCTATGTACAAGTATCCTTTTCATTTTAGATATTGGCTTAATCACAACCTTATACGTGTTCGTCCACTTATACCATTACTGAAGGAAATAAGAGCCTTCCTCGATAGTACTAAGGAGGTAAAAATATTATTATTAAATATTTAAAGATATACTGTTTAATCATAGTTATAGAAAATACAAATGATATGAAACATTGAGTGTATTAAAAAAAATTATATACAACTACATATTATCAACTTCATATGACAATGACGATCACGATCGTGTTTTATGTAAAGTATCACATTAATCAAGTTGATTAATAAATATTAACAATTATCTTTTTTTTGCTACTTTACTATAATTATACATTTTTTTTTTATAATATTATTTTACATAATTATATATTGCTAAATACGAGCACCCACCACTTACAGGTAGTGTTCATAGATGCTCATCACTTTCCTATGGGATTTTATCATCAAACGGGAGCTCCCATACAGGATGTCCATGATGGGTTATTAAAATTAGTGGAACGTGAATTAGGGCCTCACTTAGCGCCCGCTTCGCAGTTCCACACCGGCACCGGCACGAGGGGGCCAACGCTCCAGACACTGATTGACGCGGACAAACGCCTCGTCTTCAGTTATGTGGACAATAATATTGTAGCTGGTGAGTTATCATTTGGTTATGTCATACCTTTTGAACGTTATTTAAAATTAAAGTGTCAGCAGGTAAGATCTGAAATGTTTAATTTATTGTTTTTTTTTTTAATAATAATTAATAGCTAAATATAATAAAGATGCGCAATTGCCAAGAAAAATATTTTTTTATGGCGCATAATTAAAATTTAATGGCGCAAAATTCACAAAATTGAGTGGCGCATATTTTTTCAGAAGTTACGTAGACGATAAATAACTTACAATTTTGTAGAATGTGTAATTATGTATTTATTACTTTTTTGTTTCACTCTCGTCTTGCAACTCATTGAACGGTCAATATAATAAAAGTTGTGCAATCTAATGGTAAGCATATCAAAATGAATCAATATCTTATGGTAAAACCGTAGACAAATTTATATTTATTTTATAAATTAATTTACAAATAAAAAAAACAAGATAAATATAAATTTCTAAATCTTACATTTATTTAACGTACAATATTTAAAGTAGTTTACAGCACTATTGTGGTGTAAATTAAATTACCTACTTTAGCCATAGCTTATTTCATTATATATAGACTCGACTTTGTAGAATTTAGAAGTTTTAATTCTATATTCTTCAAAGTCAAGCCAATTAAGTTCAACCATTCTAAATGCTCCATTAATATTACAAAGAAGCTTTGTTTAGCTATAAACAAACGATAAAGTAATTATACGCTAACCTCGTATATTTTAGTAAGCGAGGAACTAGACAAGAAATTTTACATTTCTTTGTGCGCCAACTTTAAATCGACTAATAGTATCGTTTGTGGGCACAGATAGTGAAAAATTATTCTAAAAATCAATTAAATTAAATCAACTTCACGTTGTATCCCGCACACAGAAGGTAGGCAGAGGGAACATAGTGTTAAGACACTCCGCTCCCCACTTTCCGCCGAATTCTATAGGCTTTGCGTGTTAAATGGCGAACTCAACGCTGCGCTTTTTGCCTCGATACCAGAGTAAAGAAACGAAAGAATATAACTTTAAGTAAATATTTTGTTTCTTCGGGTGGGGATTGAACCCACAATCATCGCGTTACAGTCACACCATTGTGCCGCTGCGTCACAACGGCCTCTAAATTATTCTATTTTGAATATTTTATAACTAACTCTGGTTTTTAGGTTACATTTGAACCTGCGACAGGTCATTTGAACCTGCGACCGATTCACAGAATGAACAGAATAGCTCACGTTTATATTTCATAGAATCCTTCTATACAATAGAGTTCAAAATGGCTGCCTCTGTTTTCTACAGTGTTGCTGTCACAAATGCGCTCTTTTAGTTCTTAATCTCAGAAAGTCTGGATTATATACTGTACTTAAGAGTTTGTGTGTGGTTTTCAATGTTTGTACAATACACAGCTTATGTATTTGAAGTTATAAACCGTTCATCTTTACAGATAATAAAAATTTAACTTTTTTTTTTAGTTTTTATAGATAAAAAGTTATATCGATTTGCTTTTCTACGCAGACAAAGTCGTAGGCATAGCTAGTAAATTATTATATAAATCTGTTATAATATAACCGCCCGGTGGTGTAACTACACTACACAATTTTTTATTTACTAATCAGAATCGCTTTAGAATACGTACATTGAAAACTAAAGTTTTAGCTTATTTAATTATCAGTAAATCTAAACAATTTTGACTAATAATATTTTTAAATCGATATACTTGTTTATTTATGTACCGATTAAAATGAAAAAACACTAGGTAAATGTTATGGGAAATTTACCAAAATATATAGTAGACTGCATATAAATTACTTAAACCGTTTATGATATTAGAAATCACAAACGCACCGACAAACAGACAAAAATCTTAAAACCCTGTTACTGTTATGATTTTAATACGTGTAGAAATGCCCCCAATGATGGATTTTCACATAAATGTTCCATACACAGACAGCGATCAGTTTTAACATTTTTATTATGGACCTCTGGATTTTTATACGGAGCTAAGGAAAACAATTATTATAATTAATCAAACCAATACTAATTTTATTTTTCAGCAAACAGATGGCTGTGGCCGATACTACCTCACCTTTGGGCCAACACAAATAGCCCTGACGAGCTGTTCCACTATTTAGACAGAATGATTGACATATCTCCGTTAGCATCTGCACGTTCACCACTGTTCTCCGCCATGGCGCAAACAACACCTACTGTATTAGATATACTCTTCCTCCGCGGCTCCATACGAGAGAATGCCGATGCTGTCAATCGAAATGTTACAACTCGTCTGGTGACTCGATGGCGTCAGAATGCCAATATTGTCTCATCAGATTTCTTTCTTGGCAACGACGTCGTCGATATATCGATATTGTTGAGTGTGGAGAGATCTAATCGATTATGACACAGCAATCGGCCTCGTAGTGGTGGAATCATTGTCAACAATTCACAGCCAGTCAAAAGTTACGGCCGGCGCTCCTCCGGTCTTCTATTTACTGAACATCGTACTCGCTATAAAACGCTTAGACGCCTCACCTTACTTAATCAACTGGTTTAGTTATTCAGTTTTATTTATATACTAGGTTACTAGGCCTTGCCTTCCATTTTCATAATATTAAGGAAGACAAAAGTGAGATATTGTTATTTTTATTTTTTATATATTTTATAAGTGTGAGCTAGTCCACTGTTAATTATTAAGAAATGATTAATTACTTATGCCAAAATTAAAGTGTATCAATGAATAATGTTTTGTTTTATTTTGTTTTTTTGTACTAAAATATTTCTATTGGCCGTTTATTTTAAGAGATATAAATTATTTTTATATTTTTTTAACGATTTCCACACACTGAACTTATTATTTTCAAATAAAAATACATGTATTATATCTTAACTCTTTATTTATATTATCTGTTACAATAAATAATATCTAATTATTAAAAATAATTGTACTTGCAAAAAAACGAGGTAGATTAACCGTGCTATGAAGCACAAACAGTCATAATTTTATCACGTATGTGGCGCCAATAAAGGCAATAGTTCTGCACGACTCATGCGTGACAGGGCGCGGGCGTCGAGGCCCATAGCGGCCGCCGCGCCGCGGACGTCCAGCCCGAAGCTTTGTAACAGCGCGGCCAAGGCGACTTCCTCTCCGGTCCGAGGATCCCGCAGACGTGGACACGAGCCATTACACTGTGGCCACGAGCAACGTTCAACGAGTCTCCGAGGCGAACATCGAGCTCGTTCCCGTCTGCTCCCATTACTAAAGCGCCTCTCCCAACACGATATAGCTCGCGGTAACGAGACGCCTGACACGTTAATTGCGAGCCACTCAGGACGGGCGAGCGCGCCGTGGGCGATACACGCTGGAGCGAAAGTGGAACGCACGCTCTTGAGACTTGCCCGAATAGCGGACCCTGTCTCGTGGACGGCGTCCCACTGGGCCCTCGTCCGTGGGGCACGAACTCCTTCTGCAGTCAGCTGCGCGGAGTCAAATAGATATTGAAATACGAATAGCGGCGTCCGTATGTGCGGGTATAGGCGATACCCGAAATAACATAACCAGGGTTTATCACGGTATTCTCGGACACAAGATGCTGGTGGTGAACCTTGCCATAGCGTATGCCCTAGCCTGGCGATGTTATCCGCAGACGGGGCCCGCCTGGCTCTCGGAGGTCTGTCCAAAAACCACCCTGAATCTGCAATGGCTGCGACTCGTACACCATGCGATCGTAAACTCCGCCTGGCTGCGTCCGCGTGAAGCATAACACCAGTTCCTCCTGCACTTGAACCGACGAGCAATAGTCGTCCATTAAGACCGAGCTGCAACAGTTCATTGATGACAAATCGGACGATGAGACGTCCGGCAAACGCAAAGGTTGTATTGGAAGCTCGAAGTGCACGTGTTCCCGTCCACATATCACTCGAACAGTAGGGCAATAAGACGTGGTTGGACGCGTGCCAGAGTGGATTCGCTTGTGGATCACTAGAGAGCAATGCTGGAGCTCGTCGTGCCCGAGGCCAGCGTGAGGACGACATGAGCCCGGGCCTGCGACGCCAACGCGCGTTGCACGAGGTCTTGTCCCAACAGTATCCACCGCCTTCCAGGTATACCACCCAATGATGATTGTTGATCCCACGTCGGAAGTAATATCTGAAATATATATAAATGTCTTATAAGAAATCATATTAAATTATTTAGTGTAAAGCTTATCATATTATTACAGTCTAGAGGCCAAACGCGACGCAAGGGCTCAAGCGTGTGATTGTAAAAGCGACAAGTTGTGGGTTCGATTCCCACTCAAGGAAATTTATTTAATATTTTATTTCGTCGCTCTAGCGTGGAGGCAAAGCGCTCGCTAACTTGAGCTTCTTAAGTAAAATAAGTTTTTATTTACCCTGCGAGTGATCCATCATTGCAAGTAAGTGAAGTATTCGATAACCACACCAATCTTAAGCTATCCGGAAAAGCTGCACTCTCACAGGCCACAATAATCACCAACTGAAAAACATAAAATGTTTAATAACATATTATTAAAACAAAAATAGATCGAATACTTCCAAATACTATAAACGCCATATATATTTGTAAAAAAATATTTATGAAACTATTTTACGGTAAGATTTTTACGGCTCCCTCAACAGAACTCATAAAATCCTCGACCCATTAAAATTTTACTGATACAAATAACTAACAGTTATATTTCGCCCACTGCCGCTAGTATACCGAATGTGAGGATATGACTTAAACTATAAAATTATATACACTATAAAATTTACATAAAAATTACATAATTTATATTAATAAAATATAATCTTAAGATTTATATATTATAATACATAAGGAACAATTTCCTCTAGAAACATTGTCAGTTACAAAAATCATAAGCAACATTTAAAAAAACCTTTAAAAAGACATACCATACAAGATGCCATTTAGATAATAACTAATCTTTTTTTCCTTACTTTTACTTTACTGACATTTCCCCGAATATTACACGCATATAAACGTAATCATCTCCAGGAAGGAATACTATTAGCTTTGATGTACGTAACTACTGATCCATATTGGACTAATTATAACCATTAGATTAGATGAATACGAAAGCTTACTTATGAAGCTTTCAAAACTGTCCTTATAAATCTATCATAAATTCTACTTTACGTTACCTTAGTAAAACGTATAAATTAAGTATTCCTCACAAAACTGGATATGGAGGAGGGAATGTAACGTTCGTAAACAAACGACATAAAGTGTTGAGTGGCGGAACTTAACGCCGCCCTAAGTATTTTATTTATCTAGTCATATAAAGTTATTTTAATTTATCATAATAAATGTTTAGGTACCTATACCCAGTCAAAAACTATATTTAAATTAATGAAATTATGTTCTACCATTTTGCCAGTTTAGTGATGACTTTTTCTTTTTATCTTCTGCCAATTTGATATTATTGTACTTCGACAGAGACGGATCTCATTTTGTGTAAAAAACCCGGAGAAATGCGTAGCATATTTATAAATGTTCACCGAGTGAACCCATAACCACTGCGTTTCCCACCTACTGTTCGTTCGTTCTTGGCTGGACATAGGTACTTTCATTAATTTTTATTCGTTATTTAATCGTTTTATCAAAAATCCTAAGAAAAGTAACGATTGCAACCTATTCTAATTATTTTCTTAATATTTTAATACATACAAATGTTTACCAAATAATAAAATACATTAATAAATATATTTGAAATATAAAATATAAATTATTTGGACCTACAAGTAATATACAAAGTCTATATGTTATATTTAAAACCTCTAGAAACGAAACTTGCATAAATATATGAATAAAATATAATAGCTATTCTTTTATTAGCAATGATATTATTAATGAACATAATAAATGTCGAAGACTATAAATTGTACTTAATGAGAATATTATAATGTCACATATTGTGTGACTTAATTTATGCTTTTTCAAAGAATATTTCTATTAGTTAACGTGGCGTGCTCCATTAATCAAGGCTAGATAAATAAAAACCTATATAATATATTTTTTACTTCTATTCTTTTTTTTAGTGTCACTTTGCATCCCGCACATAGCAGGGTAGCCAGAGGGAGTGGTAAGACACTCCGTTACCCA
Source organism: Heliconius nattereri (assembly GCA_013403645.1). Taxonomy (NCBI): domain Eukaryota; kingdom Metazoa; phylum Arthropoda; class Insecta; order Lepidoptera; family Nymphalidae; genus Heliconius; species Heliconius nattereri. The sequence continues at coordinate 3,702,886 of JAAIXI010000244.1, read as the reverse complement.
TTTTCAACGGAAAAGCGGAACTCAACGCTACGCTTTGCCTCGGCACCAAAGTGAAGAAAATGGAAATATTAAATATTTCAATTCCTCGAGTAGGAATGGAACCCATAACCTGTCGAGTTTACAGCCACACTTTGTGCGCTTGTGCCACCACCGGCCTCCAACTGGCATTTGATATTAGAACATCTCGAAAGATAAATAATAACTATCATTGGCCCAAAGGCCACATAGGGAATAGAAAGCTTTCTCAGACTAGACGACATTTACTCTATACCTCTATACGTAGGTCGGTGGCGACAGGCGACCCACAATTTACATGTAACTAACTACCTACTAAATCGGAATGTAAAATTATTTGCATTTCCCACCAGCGTTGCAATAGTTGCTCAATAACAATGTTAATTTAGTAGCGATCGTATTTCACGTTTTCTATTAGCTCTAGTTATAATATAGATACTCAGACATATCTATTTAGGTATTGAAAGTGACAGCTAACAGTCACTTCAAAATAATTACTATTTAGATATCTAAATTTAACCTTTCCATTTAGAAAAATAATTATTTCAAGTGTTTTAAGCTTCACGCTGTATCCTGCACTTGGCTGAGTAGGCAGAGGGAAACTGCGAACCTCGTGGAACACTTCCTTCCCATTAACAAAACATTCCCCCAAATCCTGGAGGCATTGTGAGTTGAGTGGTGAAACTTGACGCAGTGCTTTGCTCCGTTACCAGAGTGGGGCAATGAAAATATTACATATTTAATTTTCTCGAGTGGGAATCGAACCTGTCGTAATTACAGGCGCATGCTTTAAAGTGTCATATTTAATTAAAATATTATTTTAATTGTTGCACACAACTATTACTAATATCTTATAGATGCTTTTATATCCATTATCACGACTTGATCAGCGCACAACATAAGCCAATAGATTTTATTTAAAATAACAAAAATGTCTCATTTACGTCGAAAGCAAATTAAAACGCTTAAACAAAACAAAACTTTTACAAAACAAACAATACAAATTAGTTTTGTCAAAACAGGACACATCGAAAACACCGCACTGATTTCCGGAAGTAACAGAGATAACGATAACGTACACAAAGGGTCCATGTGAGCCAATAGGGGCGGCAGTGCGAGCCACGGCTGGCGAGCATCACTGAGGGCTGGCGGGACGGCGCGGCGTGCCGCAGCGAGCACACCCCATACTGGCCACTGCCGGAGCACCACTGCTGACTGCACCACCGTTGTTTACAAACTACAGCCTGTTCGGAGCGAGGGCGAAGGGCCGCCTGGTCGCGCGGCGGGCGGCTCGTTTGTGCGGCGGGCGGCGGGCGGCGGGGGGCGGGCGGCGGCCGCGGGACCGGCTCCGAGATCAAACGCGCCGCAGATCAAAGGGGCCGCCGCGCGATCGGCATCCGTCATTATTATTATGCAAGCATTACAGAGCGCGCGTGACTCAGGCGAGTGGGCCACGCGAGCTGCGCGGGCGCCGCGCCGGCTCGCCCCTCCCCTCACAACCCCAGCGACACCCCCCCCACAGCCCCCGCACCCACGCACCTGTCAATCCGCGCCCGCTTTTTCACGCACCGAATTCGCGCCTTTTCGCTCAACATTAAATATGATACGTACATAAAAAATAAAATATTATTGCAATTTTACTCTTGATTACTTTTAACGCAACACTGTTGCAAAGAAGTGTACCTATGTTGCAAGGTCAGTCAGTCAGTTTTCCAGTAGGTACTTTTCTATAAACAAAATCAATAAATATGTTTGACAGAACATTTTACAATTACTTTGACTTTTGTCTATCTTTGAAATATCTAAACGATTTCCTTTACGTCTTTATCATAATTACCATCGCAACAAATGGTCAACCATTTACAATCAACTACCTTCTACTTACAAATGTGTCTGTGCTTACTATGGTCTCTTTGACGGGGATCCCTCGGCGAGTAGTGCGTAAAGCAATACTTATCCGTAGATCAGCGGTGGTTGTGGGAAATGTAAGCGCAGAGCTAAGTAGAATATAATTGGCAGGCGGCTCGGCAAACGGTCAAAGCCTGTACCTGCCTGTAAAAATGTCATCATAAAGCAAGCCGCCACAATGAGCCCTTTGACAGTTGGTACCCACCTTTATGATGCCGACGCTGATATACGACTCGGTCTCATTAAACTTATTTTATCGACTGCCGACTGCCGCTACAGCATCTAGCTAGCGTACAATAAATCAGGGCATCTAAAAGAAACGCGCTACTACTCTCAACAGAGCGGAAGAATGAACCGTTTAGATCATTCACAATCTTTATGGCTTATTATTCAATCCCATTATGAGTTAGTCGGAACGGTCTTTATAAAAGCTCTTTAATATAGAAGACTATTATACAGCTCATTTTCCATAACAATACGCTCAACAAAAGTTTTTTGTGCGCTCATTTAATAGGGTCTTATTAATTTATTAGAGGCAGTAAACAGAATACTTTGAAATGAATTACGGTACAGCCTTTTGAGAGAGCCCGTGACCATTCTCTCTCGGCGTGTTTGTTATCATTAAAAAAAAGGTTACAAGGAAATACCTATCAAACGTTAGCTTTATTTATGAATACTAGGATAATTATGTTTACGTTTTGACATCTAAAAGAGATAAAATATATTTTATGCGAAATCGTGTTAATAATAAACAAATGTAATGAATATGCAAATTTATTTTATTTATTTATGCAGTCTAAACAGGATTCCAACAACTATTTAATGTAAAAACCTTAAGAATAGAAGGCAAATGTAGAATCGATAGACAGTAGGTACTCTTAAGAGCTGACAATAATAGTAAAGTTTTTACACAACTTGCTACCGAGCGCGGGCGCAGCTACCGGCCGCGTTTGGGCAAAAAATATAAGCGTCATTCCCCATGACGCTTCGAGTACATTCGCCAACATTGCGGCTTACTTTTACAAAAACGCCATATTTTTTATTGTTGTACTTTAATTAAGTATTGGATACAATAGCCACTTTGGTACATTTCCCTAGTAAAATTGTTTTTAAAAAAACAAGTTCCGCAGTTCAGAATTTCAGATTCTGAACATTTCTGTCTTAATAAGGAAAATTAAACGAATCATATAATTAAATAATAAACTAACATTCTAAATGTTAAAAGCTGATTACCGATTTTACACACTAATTATTTATACACAAATATAGTTATATGAATATATTTATATATTTTTTAAATTATTTAATTGAAATACTCGGAGAATAAAATTAAAACGTAAAAATTTCAGTTAATTCCATTACCACTGATTGTTTCCGAATCCCAAGTTCCACCTGTACCTACACGCACGGACTAACCGGTACCGAAAGTGGATCAAGCGACACGTGCGAGCGAGTAATTAGCTCAAAGCACTTTTGCGAGTGACAGTCTGCAAGCCGTGAATAACTATCGGAAGCCGGCACCGTCCGTAGTGCGATTCCCGCTCCTCCCCCCCAGCTTGCACTCGTCTCCACTCCACTCCACTCCACTCCAGTCCGAATCACAATAAATCCGAGTCGATAAGTAGTGAGGCGGATTGTCGGCGCGGCGCGATCAAAGGGAAGGGAGCTACATGAAACGCGCCGCCGATGTTCGCTAAGATGTTTCGTTTGATAGCGCGTTTCCACCTCCGCCCTCCGCCCGGCACGTCTAATTGCCTTTTGTTCTGTGACATTTTAATTAATTCCAATTTGAATCTCGAGTGACATGACATATGTGATATGACAGCGGGATGACGAAGGTAGCCTCGCCCGTAAGCTTATTATACGACTGTGGAGAGCCTTAAACGACGAGAGCCTTATGTGATAAGGCTCTGTAAATAACATAACATAGTCAATTTTAAAAAAATAAGTATTGTAATATACTGTTATTTCGAATTTATTAAATGTAAAACATTCTCTTTTCAAAAAATAATAATAATAAAATAATTAAATGTGTTAAGTTTCATCATGGGCGTATCTACATATTATACGCATTTTTCAGGCATGAGACCTGGCTCTATATATTAATATTTACTATTAACAAAACACCTTAGCGAAACAAAAAAATGATAAAAACTGCAAATCATACAATGGGCACGTACAAATAATGTTACATAGGTGCACAGTCGGTAGCAGTCATTATCGCTTTATATGCATGAAGTAATAACAGTAGTAGTAGCTCTGAGAGCCTCGCTCCGCGCTCCGCCGGCCGGGCCGGGCTCCGTCAGCTACCGGAGTACCGACAGTGGCGTCTTGTAATTAATTTGCCATAAACGACGACGACGCGCGTTCACTTTTATTTATAAATTAGGATTGTCTCGCTTTTTTATCTGCATTGGCATTTTATTCGGTTAAGTCAATTTATTTTCGTTATAATTTTAATTTATATTTAAATGGTTTCCTCCATTTCGTCTCAAGACTTGTATTTGTTTTCGGATAGAGTTAGGTACTTCGAAAACTTCTTTCTTATCTACAGTTTGGTTTGACATTGAATTTACACTAATTCCTTACAATTTTGTCTATAATACCGTTTAAAAATGTTTTCCAGCATCGCGGATGATTTATTTTACATTAAATGTAGAGTTAGTTAATGGAACTTAATTGCTTCTGTTAACTGATTTTTTTTCAGCCTCTCGCTATATCCCGCATTTAGTAGGGTAGGCAGAGAGAAACTGTTAAATATTTAAATTTCTCGAGTGAGAATCGAAGCCACAATCTGTCGCGTTAGTCACGCGTGTCCCTGCGTCACGACTGGTCTCAAAACAAATGTTATTTTGTGTAGATCAAATCTATTAAAATATGTAGAAGAATTCAAAATCAAAAAAATCTCCAATTGTGAATTCCTGTGCTTATAGAAGTGTCCGTTTTATATCATGTAGCTACTAAACCTTTACGGTGACATTACACGAATACTGAAAGTAATAGAAAATCTTAATTTGCTACAAACGGTATTCTTTTTATAGCTATTAAAAAACTTAATGAGTCATAAAAATGTAATAAAAAATAGCAGTGAGATTCTGTTTGAAGTCGTAGGGGTGATAAACAGATAGCTTCTAACTAAATCTTGATGGTGTGAGCACAAAAGAAATTTTCGAAAAAAATATCACCAAATATATTTTAATCTTTTGTTATAATAAATAATAATTAAATGACATGTTTTGCTTTATTATCTTTTACAATTAATAAAGAATAAAACCTATTTTCAGAAGATTTAATAAATTCATTTTGTTAATTTGCACAAGTATTTTACTTTTTCCTTTGTAAATTGCAACTAATTACGTATACCTATTAACTAGTGACTTGAAAAAATTACATAAGAAACCGTTGCTTAGACATTTAATGTAATTATTCTCAATTAACATGTCAATATTAAGTATTATTAACGTAAACTAGCAATTTATCTAATTGTTTAATATCCTCTGGGATATATCTTCTTATATGAGTAAAGAACACCTTAAAAGATTTTTACTTTAAATATTTTGGAATATCGATCTGGTTATCAGATCCACAATAAAAACAAAAAGAAACTTGATCTTTTTCTGTAAATTAAATGGTAGAACCAGCAATTGCATTGAAATTAAATATATCAGGACAAGCATTTTATGTTCAATCTAAATATTCTACGCGTTCCGTAATTCAATCCGCAACGTGACGCTCACGTCACCCTATTTCTTTCCAAAGAAGTACATCGTTATGGTTATTTCTTTCTATTACCATAAAATTATTATATGATTCATTTCATCCAAAGTCGTACCTATTCAATTCTTATTTTTAAAGAAATTTTTATAATGAAAATGTCACGCTTGCCTGAAATACGTCACTTGTGTACGTACTACATAAATGTGATTACGTAAATTGTAATAGTAAGTTGCTAAATATTTGTGTAATTACAAAAAAATAAAATATATTTTAATATTTTTATAAAGTATGTATTAAATCTAGAAGTAAAATCATTTCTGCTAAATTTTCGTAATAATGTAGAACTATATAGGGGAGTTTGTGAGTATCCTATCAATAAGGAGAAAAAGAGGGAACCTAACATTAAAACACTCTGTTTCTCACTTACCTCCAGATTTTCCAGACATTGCGTGTCGAGCAGTCGGCAGCACCTCGCTTCTTCTAAAATCTACTCTCAAACGTCGAAAATGATCACTAATTAAATGTAACATCCCAGAGTTGAATATGAACCTACAACCAGCACGTTTACTGTCAGACGCTGTAAACGCGACAGCTGTGCGCCGTGCCACGACCTCACAATATACAATATACATATAAATATATATTTTAAAAATAAACGCATTTCCCTGATAACAATTTAATTTAAATTAATAATTAAATTACTCAAAAACGTTTCTGCTCTCTGAGTCTCCGCGCAGATTCATTCCCCCTTCTTGTAGGTAGAAGTTGTTCTATATTTTGTATCTAAATTTATATTTATCTGATCACTAATAGAGAAGATACCGATATAGGTAGGTGCATATAATAGAATTTCTTATTAAATATCTCAATATATTAAAACTTAAACAGTGTATTAATGCCTTCTAGAACGTTTGATATTAATTATGACATTGTGACCAAGAAACACACAAAAACAACCATCCTGTTTTTGATAATTTTATACAACAGTCACATTATAAACCGGCAGGCAGAGAAAACCTATTGCCAGATTTGCCTAAGTGGTAGATCCCGACGAGGCCTAAATTTATTACCCAGGATGGAGGTTGACTAAAAAAAGAGAGTCTCAAAAAAGAATTTTGAAAAACTGGTTCAACACGAGCAGACATTTTTTTTTACTATATCCAAAACCATACCAAAGTTAGTTTTATATGTGTATAATGTTACAAAATTAAAGACATTTATTCGCATTAAAAACGGCTTTATTTATGAATAAATAAATAAAAAGTTGCAAGGCATATATTGAAACTGTAAAAGGTAAAACATAAAAGATATATTACAAACTTACTTAACACTTTAATCAAGAAAAATACTAGAAAATTCTAGCATTTGTATATTATTTTTATGGAAGATCGTAAATGAAATTGAGGTACTGTGTACATAAAATTACGCTGGAACTATTTTAACGAAACTTGTAATGAATATAGAAAAAATCACAGAAAAAAAAAATTGTACATTTTTTTTCTACTTTAGCAATAATCACAACAACATAATACACAGCATGTTGAAATTAAGTGTAAACTTTAATTAATACAAACATTACACTATAGATAGTTATTTAAACAAAAGTGAAATGTACTAAACAGTATAATATAAAATAGAAGTGTCATATATATTAGATTTCATACATTTAAGGCACGTTACTTTATCACAGTATATAGCAACTACAAAATAAGTAACTAAATATTTCATATACTCTCAAAACACACAAATTATTTACTTATATCTACTTACTTTATAAAACATTTATAGTAAACGCCTATAATGTAATAGTTTCAAAGCAGTATCCGTCTAAATCTAAAACACTCTTATCATTTTAAAAGCTATACATTTATACAGTGGTTCAAAAAAGCAGAAACAGACATACCTACCCTTAAAAAAAATTTTTTTTTATATAAAAAAAAGGTACACTTCATTATATTAAGCATACGATTATTATTTCGACAGCTCGATATGTTCTAATCATTATAATCTCTTTCATAAACAATCTTTTGAGATCTTTATATACACAAAGTTATTAACTAAATAAATTATGCAAGACATTATGAATCGAGATTCGTAAACCATAAAACATACTATATTAAAACAAGTTTTTTTTAATTAAAAATCCACTTCACTCAGTCTCTAATAATTATTGCCAAATAATTTCCTTATAAATATATTAAGACGCCTGTTCAAATATCAAATATTAGGTTAATATTTATTGCTTTGGAAAAAAAATAGAATAACATAATATGTATGATTGTTTATTAAGTTTTGTATCTTTAAATAAGGTTACATATTACAGTTCAAAAAATATACTACTGAAATTTGTTAATATTTAACTGTTATTACCAATTTAAGGACAGTTATTTATTAATTGACTTCCCTGAGTGCGGCGTTTAATATTATATTACAGAATTACTTATGGCTATTTATTATAATAAAAAAACGTGGATCATTGACACTAGAAAAATTGTTCCTACACAATAAGCGAGGTTGAATAGCACTCAAATTTTTAGGCCATATTTATAGTTATAATACAAAAGAAATTTTATACGCACATTTATAATTTACATAAATTTGGCTTGATGCGTAGAATTGGTTCAACCTAGCGAGAAAAATTGTTTACTTGGCATCTTTTGTCTTTGTTTCTTGAGGAACTCTCGTGCTTGTTTGTCACCTTGTCTAGATTCTATAGCCTTTATCGCGTCACCGTCTTAAAAGAAAATGTTAAGTTAATAAATATTACATCATCATTTTATAAGCCCGTCGGCACAGCTGACTGTAAAAGCGGGTTGGATTCCCACTCAGGAGAGTGTTTGTTTTTCAGTTCTGATAACCAGACAAAGTGTGTCGTTGACTTCCACCATTCAACACCCAATGTCTCAAAAATTGTGCGATGCGTGGGGAACGGATTGTCTTAATTCTTAAAACCGGGGGGCTACAAACGGGATACAGCATGATGTTGATTTCATTTCTTTCGCTTTAAAAAAACTAAACTTACTGGCTTTGGCAAGCGATAATTAAATTTAATATTTAACGTTTGGTCCTCTCGGCCTACCATTTTAGACATGAACACAAAAATAAAAATATCTATTTCTAAAATATAAAAAGAAACTACTTGCTTGTAGAAAACAAAATGTCTTAACACTGGCTACTGAAAAAAATAAATGTCTGAAAAAAAAGATATGTTACCTATATTAGCCGGTCTAGAAAGTGGCAAATGCTGTTGTGGCAAACTCGATATAGGCGCAGGCGTGTCCGGCACCTCACTAAAGTGCAAATACGCTTCACCCACAAATGTATTGCTGACGCTGAACATGTCTTTATCTTTTATAACTAAATGGATGAGACCGTCTTGAACTGAGCGCTGTTCGTGAGTAAGAGGTCTATGGATCAAAAAAAATATTAATTATTATTATTACCTTTAGAAGCGATGGTAGATTAATGTATATTCGATGATTAAAAAATACTTGAAAAAGTCTATTCGAATAAAAAATAATTTGATAAGGAATAAAGTACGTCTTATCGTATATAAACGACAGGAAGGCCCTGTCGCGTGTTGTTTTGATTTTCTCGCTCTGATAGACAAAGTGCGGCGTTGAATTCCGTCATTCATCACGCAGTATTATAAAGTATTACAGTCTTCATACTCACATTATAAACATTTCGTCATATAGTGGAAAGAGATTTTTGCTATGTGTTTGGGTTTTCGGTTTCTCTACGTTCGCAAAAGAATCTTCTGGGAGCAATCCCACGCGTACATATGAATCACATAATCCTAAAAACAAATAAATACATCAAATTATAATAAAAGTTATTATAAAAGATTTGCACATAATTTCGTAATTATATTATTAGGACGTAAGTATAAGACTATATCGTGTTACTTTTTATTTTTAACGTTCTTAAGAAACTATTCGGTATTTAATAACAAAAATCAGAAAAATAATCAGGGCTTCTTAATAATTTTGATGTACGAGTAAAAATATTTTAGACCTATTTAGGTTGCATTAATAAATAAATCTCTTATGTTCTCACCATTAGAATCCGTAGGTGCCAAATTCCTAGCATTCATCACTTCAATTTTTAAATTATCTTCAATGAACTGTGCTCTAACTGTCAAAAGACCCATCTTAGGTTCAGCTGTAGCTTGCTGTTCCTGCCATCTTTCCAAATGATACTGATGTATAAGTTCCCTTGTTTCCATTCCGTGTAATTTCAACAAATGTTCCACTCGTTTTAACGTATCCGATGTATAAATATCTTTATTGTCTTGTCTAAAGGAACGCACCATTATTTTCAGACATTCGTGTAAATTGGAAAAGAAAGATGGCGGCCGACGTTTCTGTAAACGAATAGTTCATGATATAACTGATTTATATTTTAATATTGCTATAAATTTCAAAGTCCCATCACCACATCATCACATTCATAACATACCACCACCATGATCATATGATAGTTATATAAATAGATAAAGATGATATAATACAATAAATAATTGTAGAATATACAAAGTAGATTTTAGGATAGTACGCAAGATTTAGAAATAAGGAAAGATCTTATAATTAAGGCAATATATTACTTGACATACATATTCATATTAGTGGATAAATATAATTAATATTGATTTGAATTAATGAATGTTTGGTTCTTTTTACTATCTTCTGATAAACCATCTATTGATACAACTGATATAACCATAAATCATGCACAAGCAGAAACTTGACATTATCCCATGCACCCAGGGTAAATTACCTTTAAATCAGGAAAACTTATAAACTAATTTGGCAAAACACATACACTTGACAAGTAACAATCTTCGAAATGTATAATTTTGTAATTTCAACATACATACATACATATAACAATGTTTAACAATATATATAAACATGTAAAAACATACATACAATATAGACGTTCCACTATTGATAAATATATAAAATATTGAAATTATAGTATGTCCCCTAAAACAGCTGCTTAGCTTGAACATATTGAAAGATTATTGTTCTCATAGATTTTTGGGTACTATAGTGCTTTGAATTATTTTATTAAAAATTACTAATTAGTAATCTAATTTTAAGGCATTCAAAGCGTTCAAAGTTTCTTTATAGCCATTCCAAAATATTTATTTAAAACTTATAACAGGAGACTACGATTTCATAAAGAATCGTTATATTATGGAGATTTAAATTAATTATGAAATTTATAAACTGTTGCAAAATCGGACCATGCTGTTCAGCAAGACAAAGGACAAAAGAACACACATTATGCAAAATGACAAAATTTTATGAATTCTAAGAAAATATTAAAAACTTTTGTCTTGAATTTCATTTTACAACAATAATGTGTATTTAAAACCAATAAAGAGGCCATCCATAAACAATGCCGTGTACGCCGTAAGGTGGAAAGAGGGGGGTTGAGTAAGTGTGACATTTAATATGTGTGGCAAGTGGTGGAAGACTCTCGTGGCATTACATTTCAAAATATAGTACATACTTAGTTCCGGAATTGCTGATATAATTTAATAATTTCTAGGTGCAAAATTGTAAAATATTTGACGTCACTAGGTCAAGGGTAGAAAGTCGAACTAATGTGAATATGTCGATGACGGGGGATGGGTCGGAAAAGTATATAAAACTCGTGTGACATAATCAATGGATGGCCCCAAATATTTATTTTAAGTTTTAAATATCTTCTATACATGTAAACTTGCAATGTACTACAACTACTTGCACAATAACTCGTAAATAAACGTATACAGAATGCTTTATGTTTATAATTTACCGCATCTAAGTTGGCGGCGACGGATTTGGTCAAACGCCTCGGGTCGATATATCGGGTTATTTTTGCCTTTCGGTGCTATTAAAAAACACGCAAATTAAATACAATATAAACTAAATATAACGTCACTGAAGCGACTAGGCACCTTATGGCGTTATAGGGGTTCGTTAAATAGAGAGAATTAAATCATTATTATTTTTGCCTTATAATATTACACTTTAATCAAGTATAATATTATTACTGTCCTATCGACAGTTGAGGTAAAATTATGGGCTAGATAATAAATCAACAAAATAATAAACAAAAAGACATACACAGACGCAGCTTTGACAAATGTTGGCACTTAGAAAGCCCTGCTCGTATTACTTTCGTATTAGCTCGTATTAGCTTGTATTACTCAATACGAGCTCGTATTAGCTCATATTACTCAATACGAGCTCGTATTAGCTCGTATTACTCAATACGAGCTCGTATTAGCTCGTATTACTCAATACGAGCTAATGTTGTTGTTATTGAGAGCAAGTGTGTACATAACATATATGGAAAACAAACTACACCAACTTATAAACCTTTAAGCAGTTCATTGTTAGATCGAGTGACGTTATATAGATTTACACTGTATAAAAAAAATTAAATTAAATAAATAGACGAATGTGCTGTCTAATAAATTGCGTGAGAGACAGTTACTTTTATTTACCGGATATGCAAAGTTTGGATATACTTTGTTTTTGCCAAAATATCTACGCGTAATCAAGCGGATACGGCTAGCGAGTTTCTCTTTCTATAAATTAAATTATTATATTAGTAGATGAAAAAAAAAACTGTTAATGCATTTATCCCAATACCAAAGTAAGTTTCAAAGTCAAAAATATATTATTAAAATGATAGTCTAATAACGGAAATATGAAAGTTAATTATATTAATAAAAAAAACTGTTGTTAATTTTACTGTTATTAGCAATATAAAAAATCTACTCAGCAAATTTTAATATCAATTAATTTTCTTAGTCTTTATTTCTTTATAAAATAATATTTATTCCTTACATTGCAAGAATCAAATTTTCTGATACAAAAATTTGCTTAAAAGCAATTTTAATTTAAAAAATAATTTATTAGAACAAATAATACTAAATAAATAATCTGTTACATCCATACCTCTAAATTAGCTTGTATAAGTTCATATAAAACTTCGCCCAGTTGTTCCCAAACTATATCCAAAGTCCTAGAAAAGTTTTCGTTATTGAGATGTTGGTATAAAGTATCGAGATTGGCCTCCAAATATCTCATCACTCTATCCATACTGGAACAGTCTTGATGAAGTAATTCTGCGCCTTCTATTAGAAAACGAGTTATTGATGGCATCATCTGGAAAAATATTTAAAATAATTACTGGTTCCGGTGGACGTCTAGCGACTACACTTCTACCATATTCTCAAAAAATGTTAAAATTTGGAATTTCGAAATTTCCGTTACAGCTAAGTTCCAATCACAAATTATAGTGTTTGAAAAATGAGTGAGAATTGATTTGTTATTTAATTTAATTAATTGTGCTGTGAGTGGATGTCTAAAAATTAAGTTGACCAATCAAAACAGTAAGTCAATGGGATATTTTTGGTCGACCCCAGCTTAAAAATTGTGAGCTCCCTCTAAATTATGGTCTACGTGTCTCTCGACCTCTTCCAGTCACTTGGGTCACATTGGGAACTAAAGTCTACATGTTAAGATAATTGGACATTGGTTTCAGCAAGATGGCATGTAAGACCAATACATTATACCGATTAAAACTTCATTAAATGAAAATAAAAACATTATTTTAAGACTTTTATAATCAAAAGTTAAATCAGTATCATATCATAAAGACAATAAATATAACTTTTGAATTATTTGCTTTAAATTATTCAAAATTAAATTAAGAACATTATTAAATATACTATAAGTAGAGGCCATTGTGGCGCAGGTGTGACTGTAACGCGATTTGGACTGGATCACTGAAGGGAATGAATGATTATTAATAATTAGGTTGCGGGTACCCATACGGGGAAGTTCCCAGTGCACTAGTGTTAACAAGTGGGCACCTGTTTGTCTGCCCTGTTACGGGGGAAAAGTATTAAATAAAGTATATTTTACCTTTTTGATCATAACTTCTAATAGGTCAACAATTTTATTTTTAACTGTATCGATGGCATTGGCGATGACATTTTGTAGAGTATCCTTACATCTGCAAATTAAATATGCAAAATTACATGACAACAATTTCTGTGATTGAAAACAATATTTTTAGGCAGCACTTGAAATATGATTTTAACAAAAAAGATTGATTATTTCGCGGAGGAAAACTACGTAAATAATTCATTTAATTAATTACATAAAAATAAGCAATATTTTTACACAACTTAAAGATATTCGAAACTGTAAACGCAACGATTCTGGGTTCGTTTCTCAGTCGGAGAAGTAAATTATATTTATTTCTTCGGTTTCGTAACATAACACGGCATTGCGTTCCGCTATTGAACACGCAAAGCGTGGAGACAGAATGTCTTGACATTATCATACTATAGGAAGAGTCCAGGGTGAAGCTAAAAAAATACCTTTGTGCTTCCAAAGGAGATCGAGTTTCACACATTTTCTGTATGATTTCATCCATTCCCAGTTCCAGCACAAATGGTTGTAAACTTTGCCTCACATAATCAATGTTGTTGATAGCCACACACCACTCCGTCGTTACTTCAAATCTCTCCTCGTACACCGTGCTGACGGTGCCCACACTCTCTACTCGTTTCGCCATTTTGTCTGAATAAAATACGCAACACCTACATATATCCTGTAATATGGAAATTGTTATTTTATGTTACTTTATACATTTAGCAGTGACTATGTATTAGAAATATGAATATTATATAAATTTTACGAGGAAAATATAAAATAAAAGAATAAAGAAAAACACTTACGTCAATAATCTTAGCGACAAAAGTATAACATCCTTCAACATCTGGCCACGCAAGCTGCTGCCAGAAAATCTTAATCTGGTAAAAGATGGCCAAAGTATCTACTCCAGAACTGCTATATTTCACATTTGTGTCGACTGGCACCAAATTATCTAATTCCACAGCCTTTTCTATACGAGTTAAAGCTTTGTATGCAGCTATGTCGAGCCATTGAGCGACACCCCCAAAAAACCACGAGTGGAACTTAGATATGCTATATGTATGCCATTGTGTTTCATTAAGACCTTGACCCAACCTGAAAATTCATATACGATATTTAGTATTAGTAAAATCAGATATCCTGGTGGATTTCGTTTCAATACCATATATGAAAGAAATTACATTTGCATAAATGTAAATGTTTTAATTTAAGATACTTCAGTAAAATAAAACTGATGATGCTCTTTAAATAAAAATGAATGAACCGTTGAGAATTCATATTATATAAAATGCAATATACAAGAATAAATGGGTAAAACGTAACATTAAACCTACCCTTTAATATGCACCCTATATTGAATTAAAAAAGTAAAATATGTGATTGGTATCAACATAACAGAAAAATATTATACTATTTCCGTGACTTCCACCAGTGTACCTATTATCAAGCAACACGCAATGTGCAATTTTTGAGAACGGTGCATCACTCAACATTTTAACTTGCCTATCATTTCACATTTATGTTTTTGACAAGATTTGTTATATCCTTCCCAATAAAGTTTTTTTTAACTTCACCTTGTACAGGGTACTTCAGGGAACTTAGTGTCAAGACTCCGTTCAGCACGCGCTGACGAATTTTTCGAGACATTGCATGTTGAGCAGAACTTAACGGCTCGCTTAAGTTGTTATAAGAGCGAGTGGGAATCGTACTCACAACTGTCGTGTTTACAGTCACAAGCTGAGCTGCTGCGCCATAACAGCCTCAAAAATACGTATCTTATTATCAATTTAAATACTTACGTCAAAAACCTTTGCAGAGCTAAATATAGTTCGAACAACGTGGTTCCCATTGCTAAAGGCTCTGAACCGACTTCTGGAGCTCCAAGTCCAGTCTCCCCATTGAGGCCTCCAGCCAAATATATAGTGTTGGTGGAACCTTCACTATATCTTAGTCTTTTCATGTTCTTACATACTTGTATCACTTCCGGTTCGACAAGAGACGCAATTTTGTCTTCGTAAACACCGTACAGTGCTTTTGAATATGGGAATGACATTTGTCTGTAACAAATAAACGATAAAATTTGTTCAAAATATATATTCACATATTTATTATAATTTCTAAATTATAGTATAATGAGACCATTGTCTCGCAGCGCGTTTGCGGTCGTTGTGGGTTCGATCCTTAAAATTCGGGCGGATAATGTAATACAGAGTGCAGTAACACTAGGTTATCTGCTATATGCTTCCCTGTTAGATACAAGATGAAACGTGAATAGAGAAACGGAGTAAACTCTGATTACCTCTTTAATATATCTTAAGTATTATGGATTAAATTCGTTCAAACAAGAAAATTTTGAAATATACGTTCAAATATAAAAAGTTTAACTATTAACATTAAAAAATAAATTATAATACTTACTCAACGAACGCTCTATCGAAATATTCCACTGCTCTTTGCAAATCAGATCTCACCAGCTGTATCACTCTTATCAAGTGTTGTAATCGCGACTCATCACTTTTGTCCTTACATTCATTATTGTCCAAAATGTGGACAAACCAATCGGATGCCCCTTGTATTACTGCTTGATTTAAAACCTCTTGTATTGACAACCTGCTGCCATCATCTTTATCTCTCAACCAACCGTATAAATTAACAGGAAACAGTTCTATTGAATCCGGTAAATCTAATACTGATAAGTTATAAAGGATTCTTAAGACTTCTCTAAGAGTTTTCATCACTGTTTTGTCCCCAGCTGTCTTTTTTCTCAATTTTCGTATGTGACTGTAGCAAGTTGGTAGTAGTTTTTTCGCTCCATCCCAAAATAACTTGACGTCCTCTTCGTTTATAAGGCCTGGAATTTATTATAATTTATTCAGATTATTATTTATTATTAGACGTTTTGAATTGGTGATTTCATGCCAGTACCTAATAAATTGAAAAATAGCAATATATAAATGCGTAATAAATTAATTAAAATTTTGAAACAAAATTTAATGTCCAGAAACTGCTGCAGGTGGGCCGAGCCACAGTTGTGTGACACGTGAAAGGTAGTTCCTACAAAACCGTACACAAGTGGAGTCCAGGTGGAGATCCAGGTGGTGAGGATGCATATTTATGTTTGTGACTTACTGTGGGGTTAGAAAATTCGGTAGAAGATACCACGTTAAATTCTTCAAACTCAAATTAGGTTCTCTCTACCTACTCTGCTCAGGTATAGTGTGAAAACTGATATAAATATTAAATACATAAAAACTTACCAGATTGCAAAGGCTTAGATATTTTATCAAGCAAGCCGTAGAAGAGGGCGAAGCTCAACGGATGGTCGGCGGTGACCGCGCAATACACGGACCACTGCGCTAACGAGTTCTCCGTTTGGGATAAGCCACTTTGCGCCGCGTGCTGTGTTAGAATACCTTCAGCAGCCGCACTGAAGTTCTCACACCACCAGTATGGGGCCACCTGAAATGCGTTTTACTTTATATTTATTTATTTAGAGGCTGACACTCTAATCTACAACTATCGCGAATCTGTTTGGGTTCTATTCCCTCTCGTGATTTTTTTATTTTTATTTCCTCACTGTGGTATCAGTTTTTCCACTTAATATGCAATGAATGTTTTGATAAAACATTTGACGTAATATCGAGAGCAGAGTGTCTTAACACTACCTACCCTGCATGATACAACATGAAGATAAAAATATATGAAATACATCACACGTGACGGACTTTAACTGGTATAGTACGATGATACAATCCGCCTTCTATATTGATTGCCACTCGTATCAACTGGTAACTGCCAGCATTCATCCCGCGGATAATTATATTTTATTAAAATTATTTAAGTTTTTAATAATGTTAAAAAATGTAAAAATACTAATAAAATGACAAATTCTATAAAGGACAATACCTTAGAGCTCTCGAGTTCATGCAGTAATAATATCCTTAATAAATGTCTATGTTCCTGAGCTGCGACTTGTGAATTCTTTTCTGAGGAAAAATTAAAGCGTGCCATCAGCACACCTTGTCTCTTTAATTTGCTCTTTTTACTTAAATTAAGCCACATTGTCATACCGCCGGCTGGGATGGACTGGAAATAAATAAAATTTATTGTTTTTAAAAAATAGACTTAAAATTAAAAAAATATATACATAAAGAGACGAAATAATAATAATAAATGCATCATAAAAATTCTTCTTTCTTTCTTCCTATATTAGTATGTATGTATCTATGGATATAGATTTGTTAGACGCTTAAACATCAACTTGGTCACAAGATTTAGTTCGAATTAGGAAACCACTATTAACATCCATAAACAACTTTAAAACATGATTTCCCGCCTGGAGTTTGTAGTTAGGGGCAATGTGTTTCTAAATATGATTTGTTTGATTCGCCTACCAACAAAATGGGGTTGAGTGAGACTTTAAATATCAACAATTTAATGTAAATTACAAGTGGTGCACTTCTTATTTACAAATACATTTGCCGGTGCGTGACCAAAATCCAAACAAATGCCCAAAATGAAAAATAAAAAGAATTACTTACAAACAAGTCGATGAAATCTACTTTAAATTGCAATTGGATTTACAAAGTAACGGGGATCAAAATGATACACTGAGCAAACATTATACAAATTTGTGAATCAACTATGGTGACTCAAAACTTGTATCAAATATTTATTCAACTTTTTGAAAGATTGACTATTATATTCACTTGCCCTTACTGAACCGGTAATTTCAGTCAAAATTGTAATTTTACCCATAAAAAAATACAATATAATTTATAATTGTTTTTTTTCCTTAAATTTTTAAAAATAATGTTTGCTATTGTGTATCTGAATATAGCTTTTAGTTTCTATTTACTTAATGACGAAAGTAAGTATGTAAGATTCTAAATCTTTCTATTAAATTTCCACATAATATAGCAATAAAAATATAATTCAAATACTTATATAATTAAAAGTAAAAATAAATACCTTAAGTGGCATATTAGCAGTTCCGATAAGTTCATTATCATGTTTTCCAGTTGACGCGGTTATGGCAATTTCTTTCATAAGTTTACGCAGACCTTTCACACCTTTCACTTCAAAAATTTTGGTCATTTTTTCTTTAACCGTCTCCGCAGGATCAAAGTCCCTAAAAAGTAAATAAATCAATTACTATTTGAAGAAATTTGTTCATTTGATAGCATGTTTACCTTGAAACTTACCACACTTCTAAACAAAGTGAGTCTTCGCACAGGTTACCTGGTATAGGTCTGCAAAATAATAAAATAATAAATACTCTTCAATATAAATAAATAAAATCTATTTCGATAGATGTTGATAGAAGCAATAATTCGTTCCGTATTTCAGCTAATGGGATCGTAAAACACATTCTATCGTAGCAGATTATTACCACCTTTACCACCTTTTTTAAATATATTTTTCACGAAATTGAACCAATTCATGCATTCAGTCGAATTATTTAGAACGAGTGGTATTTATTTTTATATATATATATTATACATGTATTTTCATTTTGATAATTTTAGAAGAGAATAAGCAAAGAGTTGGTTTAATAATATAAATAAGTTGATTGAAAGACGAATTAATATCAGTTATTATTTTTAATTAAATGATACATTAAATTACTTACAGTGAAAAATGTTCTTCCCAAAGAGGATTCAATGTTCCTGATTTCACAGACGTATTATATCTGTGGGCTGCGTTGGACATGAGGTAAATGGTGACAAATGGATCACTAAGTCCACTGGGGTCTTTAGAGACGAGGTCCCTCCCTTCCACTATTTCTACATTTAGCATGAGTTCCGGTGGTTCCTTCGCTTCTGCTTGCGTTAAAAGCTGCGTATGTTTCTCATTCGATATCTTAAAAGCTTCTTGTACATAGCTTAGCATAGCCTGCTGTCCCACTTCACACGCTACGTCACATCCGCCGACATTATGTAAAATTTCATATAGAATTTCCAAATATAGTTCATCCACCTAAAAAGGAAATGGTTATCAAATAAATTAATAACTAAAAATATTATTGAAATTTAAATAATGCAAATAACATCTAAAAATAAACACTGTTTCTAGCTATAAACAAAAAATCTTTAAAAGGCGAGATTCTAACGGACACTATAAACGTCTAGAGAAGAAACAGTCATTGACCTAATTTTATTATCCAAACAAAGCTCCGCTCTTAAGCTTTGTAGTTATTGATAGAAGCAATTAGTTTTTATATTTTAAAATATACGAAACGAGATATTTTTGAAATATCGATGAGGTAAGCTAAAGAAAAATATAATAATGGTGCACTGTTCTAAATAGTCTGGTATTTAAATCTACATAACAAAGCCCTATAGTCATTTGCCGGAAAGATAGACATACCGATGCGTCGTAGTAATATCGCAAGTTCATCAACTGAAA
Organism: Heliconius nattereri; assembly: GCA_013403645.1. Taxonomy (NCBI): domain Eukaryota; kingdom Metazoa; phylum Arthropoda; class Insecta; order Lepidoptera; family Nymphalidae; genus Heliconius; species Heliconius nattereri. The sequence continues at coordinate 3,682,889 of JAAIXI010000244.1, read as the reverse complement.
AGAAATAAATATACCACAGTATATTTTATTCACACGAAATCGTTTCACACGCGTTTGTTTCGAACTAAATCAAGGATATGAGTGAATCAGTGCATCGCGTGTCATAGTTCGTTGCCAAGACAGCGGCCGCGTTTGAACGCCCTACTACAATCGCAAACAACACTATTTACCATGTTTTTATATAACGGCGGGTTAACTGCGCCGCCGTGGACATAATATCGATCAGAAACGTCCCGCGCTGTTTTCCATTTACTGTTTGGTTAGGTACGAATCAGCTGGGTTTGTTATTATTTAACTATGCGTATATATGTAATTAAACATATTAAATAAGCTTAGAAGATTAGATGCAAGATAGAAGTAAACTAATTTAAACTGCTCCTAAAGTGCAGTAATGAGAAAAATTCAACGCAGACAAATTTATGCCACCTACCAAAATTTCGAGGACTTTATATTTTTAACTCTGTAGTCATTTGCATGTGTCTTTCTACAATACAAAAAAGTTGCGACTGTCACTTCAACACAACCGTTACACCTACAGTATTTCCGTGAAAATACCGGATGGAAAAAAATATGTTTTTTTTTAATAACTAAATAATAAATAATAGGTAGAAATATTGAATTTTAGATAACAAAACACCTGCATAATATTAAAAACCTAATAACTATTTTAAAAAATATTACAATTTAATTCTAAACTAAACAAAACGCCGGACGTACAGTCATAGATTGTATAAGCAGGCTGGTCTGTCTGTCCAGGAGCTCCTTCTTAACGCCCCTGAACTTAGTTCGTAAGGTACCCGTATTACTCATATTTATTCACTTTTCACAAACACATTATCCTAGAGCACTCGCGCACGTTACGGGATGGAGCGTGTAAGTAGTGTAAGTACGTCTCAGACGAGTCGTCTCTACGCTCGAGTCCGGCCGGGACTCAGGAATTGAGCCGATCTGCCGCCAGATTCTATTTTCGCAAACCGCTACCATTGAAGATGAATGTGAACTCGACGAAATACCTATATCTATATATATTTTATTTTTAAATATCTTGTACGTTTCCCAAATTGTCACGAAAACTAAGCAATGTCAATAACCTGTTGATTTTATTTGCTGATTTTATTTCTAGATCGTCTCATTAATTTGGGTGCCTAGACAAATGGTGATAACAAATACCTACTTAGTATAATATATCATTTATAACTAATAATAAATAAGATATAGGTAAAACAATTTGAGAAAATACCCTTGAAATTTTATCATCTTTCATATAAATAATTTTAATTTAAATAATAAGTAGTAATTGTAAAAATCCATGCATATACATATAAAGTTTATTAGTGTTACGCCAGACTAATTTTCACCTTCAGGTTTAAAATAGTAACAACCTGAATGTGTTTTATTACTTAACGTAACGTCTATACACTATATTCTAAAAATATTATAAAGAGGAAGAGTTTGTTTGGTACTGGTTCGATTTCAAATAATTATTTTTGTATTGCCTATTTATTGAGGAAAGGTATAATACATCACGCTAAAATCGATAGGAATGGAGTAAAAATAAGAAATGTTAAAAAAAAAACGGGAGAACAGCTTCGAGTACAGATAGGTATGTCTATCTACAAAATACCTATTCCTATACTCATATTATTAACATTCATACGGGCGGAGCCGCAGGTAAAAACTACTAAAATATATTATCACAGTCTAACAGCTAACATCCGTTTATTTAAATCTCAAACAGCACTTTATAATGACATCGCTAATGGAAATAGCGATTTATGTATATATAATCCATATAGCAGTGCAATAGGCTAAGGTTTATAGATACATACTGCCAATAAAATAGGACCACTTGAAATTTCCTATCGTAATTTTTTTACAGACTACATCAAATGTTAACGAGGGCGCCTGTAGCTGAAAATTTACCATTAGGTATATTAAATTCATACCAGATGAATTTACTTGAGTTTATTATTTGACTAGAGACTCACTCTAGTTTCATGATAATCGGTTAAGTAGTTTTGGTGTCAAAGCGTTAACAAAATTACGTTCATATTTATAACATTAATATGATTATGTATAGTTACTATATATATAACGTAATTATATGTTATATGGTATACTATAAAATTTGTTCAGAATTCAGAACAACTTAGAAGAATAATATTTTTCTGATATATAAAAATTCCCACGATACACAAGTACTATAAGATATTGGTCTTAAGTGGACTTAATGGATGCTTTGTAGATTTATTGTGTGATTGCATGGTTTCCCCCATAAGGAAAAAAGACCGTTTTGCGATAAAAATAGACATAGAGTCATCAGTTTTCCATATTTTCTTTTAAGATATAAAGAGACTTTAAACAGAGTTTTGGCTTATTATTTAAAATCGATTTGGAAAATTATAAGAAAACATATTTTATAATATTGTTATTTTATTTTTTCTAATCTTAACATCTTATCTTTAGTTATTTATTAGTTCTGAAACGATACATTTCGTAAATTAAGTTCAGATTTTTGTAATTAAGAGCAAGGCGCATATGGTGCAGGATGGCTTATTTGTTTACCATATAAGTTACTCAGTTTATATTTAAGTTCAAAAGATCCTGTCTAAATGAGTGGCTGAGTTCCTTATTCACTTACTCAACACATTTGACAAATTCAAGGGATTTAATTTATCATTTTGTAGGAATAATAACACAGAAAGTTCTAAAATAAACCTTTACATTCAATGAATTTTCATAAATGTAATATTCAGGTGAAATCCTCCGTATGGAAGTAATCTAGACATTTCTACTGAACCTAATTGATTGAAGATAAATATGAAATGGATGATATCTCGAACCGTGCGAATTGATGTTATTCACTGCTCTATATAGAATCAAAATATTATTTACCTACTACCTACTAGTATTATGTGGGTAGATATTAACATCTTTTAAATAGGCAACTCAAGTGCTCGAATCAATTTGTGAGCAACTATTGCAACAAGTGATCTTATTTAGGTGTATCATATATACTAAGAAAATAAAAATTTTTAAGTGATAATATGAACTATTTCTTTTAATATTTTTCATTTTAATGTCAAATATAGTAGACGTTTATTCATGAGGCCAGTGACAGGAAAGGCGACAGTTTGTTGCTTTCATTCCTACTCGAGGAAATGAAATATTTCATATTTTCATTTCTTCGCGAGCCTCGCGAACACGCCAGCCTCCAGAACTTAATGAACTTAATAAACGCAAAATGGGGAACGGTGTTTCTTAACATTACTGGTTCCCTCTGCTAATCTCTGTATTTTTAGCGTCACGAAGTATCCCGTACTATGCTCTGTACGGGATACATAAAGTGAGTGAAGCTAAAAATACAGCGTTTTTTACATAATAATTGGATACTAAGAAATTTGAAGAACTTCATTCAAACCAACCTTGGCGTCAAGTTGACAAAATAACCGTGGTTAGTTGTATTGGCAGGATGCCATGACTGGGGCATTGTGCGTTAGAGCTGTCAGTATATGGAACATCTACCAGGGCCATCAACATATTTTTGTGGACATACCTGGTCCAACTTTATTTAGTCTCTGTTAAAAGTTGATACAACAAGGGATCTAGCTAACTTACAATGTTTAGAATCATAGAGTGCCGTGGAAATTTCCTTTAATTCTCGAGATGAAAAGTTTTAAAGAAAGGAACCAAAGAATCTTCTTGATACCTTCTCCTTATCTTTTTTTCCTCATCCTATTCCTAAATACTGGAGATACGTAAAGTTAAAATATACTTGTAAATGATACGCATAAACAAATATTTCCATTTTGATTATATAAAAAAGTATAAATAAAGTATCATATTACATTTTGTTTATTTTAGTTAAGTAGGTACTTAAAAATATGTAATTTATAAAGCTAACATCCATATTATACTTATTCAATTAATCTTATGTGTCATTTATAATATTCATTGGAACGCAGCCAATTTAATATTAAATTTCAAAGTTAAATCCTACCTACGTATGGCATATTCATCTGTACTTACAGCACCATGCCTTATTTTAAATAATTAACCCACATTCTAATTTAATTTTAACCCAATGTCTAGTTCAAATTAAAATAAAACGATAAAAACGAACGTCTACATCCGTTCAAACTAAAATATAAACAACATAAAGTTATTGCAACACAGGCTCTTGCCACTCTACAAATGTTACGTTGAAACGCAGAAATATTTAGATTCCTTTTTATTTATATTGAGTGACTACGTGTGAAAAACACTATTGAAGGTATTTTATTAGAAAATGTAAATAAAAATATAAAAATGTTTTATGTGTTAAATACCTATTAGTCTATTGAATGCCTTTTTTTACTAAAATATAATAAATCAAGTCGTATAGCTCTATCTAAGGTCGAGTAAAATTACGTATTTGTTCGAATTTAACAGATAAAATTATTTTAAAAACAATGACAAATCCCATTTCACTTTAACTTACGGATATAGATATTGCTATGCATATGATATTGTTATTTGATTATATTTTTAACCCAACTTCAATAGATAAAAACAATGAAGTAAGTACCTAAATAAATATATAATTTTACTTACGTTCCAGCCAACAGCTTCTACATAAAAGTCAACTTTCTCTGGATCCTCAGGCTCAGAATCTGTGTCAAGCAACGTCTCGTTGCCGCTATCAGTGTCCCGTGTAACACTTCGACTCTCAGAAACTTCAGTTACTGATTTCTCTCCATCTTGTTCTTCTTCCTCTTTTAAAGGGGCTAAAGGTGTAGATTCTTCTAAGGCAGCTTTTTGTGATGCTTGTTTTAAAATTGACCCAAACTTTTCAAAAAAACTGTCGTCTACTTCTTGGATTCTGAAAAAGATAATAAAAAAGTGCTGTAAAAGCTTCAATTTAGCCAGTTATTACTTAGGAACATAAACGTGCAACTGTAAACGTGACTGGTTGTGGGTTCGATTCCCACTCAAGGAAATGAAATATGATTAATATTTTAATTTACTCTACTTAACACGCAATGCCCTCAAAATTCGGTGGAAAGTGGGGAATGGTAGTGTCTGAAATGAATTAAAAACAGAATGTCTTAACACACAAAGAATGTCTATTGATTTTAATTTAATAATTAAAAACTTTTTAATCAACAATACTTTAATGCTCCTCAACCACGACAATATTGAATTTATTACTAAAACGCAATAATATAAGTTGCCATCAACATGGTAAGCTTATATTTAATATTTTATTATAGGTGTATCTTATATAAGTAATAGGTGTAGATTCCTCCTATGTATGGTCTGTTTTAAAACAAAGAAAAAATGTCATGGCTTTACAATGGCTATAGAAAAATGACTCAGTGCTCTGTTTACCACGCATCGTTGACTTGAACTCTGCATCAGCCACCAGCGCGGGCCAATAACAGCTAGGTATTTATGCCTGAGAGACTGGTAAAAAAATAGTTGTATGTATATTAGCTATACAAAAATTCAAACCACGCGTGTATCAAAGCTATAATTTACTACAAACTTATAGGTATTAGGGTAAACAGATAGCAAGGAATTCTATAGGTAATTTAAAAAAATAGTATCAATTTCAAATATTTCATTTGAATATATATTTTAATTAAATATTTGAAAAGATGCATTGCTACAGGACAGATTTAATATTCTTATGTCATATCTTAACAAACACAAAGATCATACATACTAGATCATCACTGACTATTATAATTGAAATAAATTATGACCAAACAATTATTTGTTGATTGTTTTTGATGACAAAGATATGCAAATTTTTATAATTTACTTTTGTTCACACATCATCAGTATCTTGTATGTAGCAGGGTAGGCATAGTGAACCTGGGACCCTAGTGCTAAGCTCCATTCCACACTTTCCGCCTAATTCTAGATACAAGACATATTGAGTGGCAGTACTCAAAGCTGCGCTTTGACTCGTAGCCGTAGCCGTAGAACAAAGAATTTTAAATATATAATATTAAATTTATTCAAGTGATTATCAAACCCACACCCTGTTATGGTTACAGTTAGACACTTGTCTTGTACCCCTACACCATGACTAATCTAAATATAATTTGCAAATCAAAGAATGTTGAACACTGGGTAATTCTTGTATACCTATGTAAAAATAAGATTTACTTCTTGTCAATAAAATAAAAAGACTTATCATTCAATTTTCATAATTTATTTTGTAATTAATATAATGATTTTTAAATACAAAGATATACATAGGCAAGAAAAAAATCTAGCAAATTTTTATTAGTTAACTTACTTTATTTTTAAATCACATTTACTGGAAGACTGGAATGATTTTTAAAATGTGTCTCTTTATTCAAGACACTTATAGTATTATTGCACATTATTACACAACAATTATGGAGCACATACTATCTTAAATTGTAAACAAATATCAATAAGGTAACTTCATTTAAAATTTTCACTTTTACTTATCTAACGCTGAAAATAAAGTATATTTGATATCAGTATATTCTTCAACTCCATGTTTACTTCCCTCCCTACCTATTCCAGACTCTTTAATACCTCCAAATGGAGCCTCGGTACTGGAGAGTAAGCCATCATTAATAGCTACCATACCAAAGTCTAACTGTCGTGAAAGTCTAAATGCTTGGCCAACTTCTTTAGTAAAAACGTAAGATCCAAGCCCGCTCCTTGTGCTATTAGCAATTGTAATAGCTTCATCTTCTGTTTCAAATTTATGGCAAACAGCGATGGGGCCAAAGATTTCTTCACCATATATCTTCATTTCAGGCTTCACATCTGTAAGAATAGTAGACTCAAAAAATTTATTACCAATTTCAGTTGCTGGTTTACCACCAATCACAGCTTTTGCACCTTTTGATAAGGCATCATCTACTAAACTTGTTACTTTCTTTGTTTGTTCCATATTTATAAGTGGTCCACATGTTACACCTTCCTTCGCTCCAGGCCCCATGACACAACCCTGTGCAATTCTATTCTTGAAACGTTGGACAAATTCATCAAACACATCTTTATGTATTAAAAATCTATTGGCACAAACACATGCTTGTCCATTATTTCTGAATTTTGCAATCATTGCATTTTCTACTGCATGTTCAATATCAGCAGAGGGGAAAACTATGAAAGGGGCATTTCCACCTAATTCAAGACTTACACGCTTTATTCCTTTTGATGCCATTCCATACAAAATTTTACCTACGTGAGTTGAACCTGTGAATGAAATACAACCTACACTTGGATCTTCACACATAACTTGTCCAACAGCAGGTGCATTTTTTCGGCTTGAAGTAATAACATTAATAACACCTTTAGGGACTCCAGCCTCTTCTGCTAATTGCACAGCTGCTAGAGCAGTTAATGGAGTATCCTCAGCAGGTTTTATAACACAAGTACACCCAGCTGCCATTAACGCACCAACTTTCCGTGTAATCATAGCAAATGGAAAGTTCCATGGTGTTATGACAGAAACAACTCCCAATGGCTGTCGTGTCACCATTATAGTCTTATTGGGCCAAGGGCTAGGTATTATTTCACCATTAACTTGCCGAGCAGTATCAGCAAACCACTCAAGGAAAGAATTTCCATATGCAATTTCTCCTTTTGATTCAGCCAATGGTTTACCAGCTTCAGCAGTAACTATTTGGGCTAGTGCATCAGTATTTTTGGCACAGATGTCAAACCATTTCCTTAATATTGTAGAACGCTCTTTTGCTGTAGTATCTTTCCAACTCTGGAAAGCGTTAGCAGCAGCGTCAACAGCTTTCTTAGCGTCTTTGGGGTCCATATCGGGAATCTCCGCAATAACACTGTCATCGGCCGGATTCATCACAGGAAACACGGCATTACTTTGCGCGTTGACCCATTCTCCATTAATATAAGCATTTTTCTTTAATAAATGCATAGTGCGATTTGCGTTTAAATATATACTACTGGTTCGAAGCAAGCCGACTCGTAAAATGATCATATCTATATTACACTCCTTATATATAGTTGATATCGCCTACAAAACTTTATATTTTTAAAACTGATAACTATGTTATAATATAATAATATAAATATAACGAATTATAATATGACTTGATAAGATATATCACTAAAAACACTGTCCCAACCTCGACCGTATGTATTGTATCGAATAACAGGCACAGGAAAGAGATACTTAAATAATAAAATTGAAAAGATTTATACTCGAGTTCGAGTTATACAATATTGTATAAGCCGGTGACCCGAGTCTATAATATAGGGGCAGCTGACAGTGACAGACACCTGTCAGCCGAGGTTATTGGTCATAGATAATAAATGAATTTTCATCTTTAGTTTATGGCTGTAAAAGTATTAAAAAACTGTACGTGTAAGTACTATTTTTGGAAGTGCCGGGCAAAAAATATTAAATGGATGGATGCATATTGACATTTATAAAAAAACAATAAAATATACCTCTAAAATAGAACAATATATGAGTACTTTTGGGAGCATATGAAAATCATTTATTTGTAGTGTAATAGAACCCAAAACAATGTTTTTTAAAATGGTTCTGTTTGTCGGTTTGACACTTTATAGCTTTGTCTGCTCGTTTGTACACGCTAATCTCAGAAATGGCTAAACCAATATAAATTTAGCTTTCACTATTCTATTTTGGTAATTTTTCTTAACATTTTTTAGTGTTTTTTTTATTTCAATCAGTTCATTGATAAAACAAGGTATATCAATATAAAATATTTGAAATTTGAATTAAAAAATTAAATCAGCTTCACTCTGTATCCCGCACGTAGCAGTAGTAGGCAGAGGGAACCTAGTGTTAAGACATTCCGTTCCCCACTTTGCGCCGACTTCTGTAAGCATTGCGTGTTGAGTGACAGAACTCAACGCCGCGTTCGAGTGAAGATCGATTCCACAACCAGTCGATTTTAGTCACAGTTTGTGCCCCTGCGCCATGACTGGCCCTGAATATAATTTTTCTTCACTATTTCATTTTCTTCAATTGCTATGGTATGTTGAATGCTAAACGTTTATTACTTATCTACTTATCTACATACATAAAATTTCAAATATTTAACACTGAATACCTAGAAAGGCATATAAGATCCTTTGATTGTCTCGATTATTACACCTTTTAAATAAAAGTATTTAACCGTATTAATTGCATATATTTAGTATTATAATCTATATATATAAAAGGACTTGTCCTCACTGACTGAGGTAAGACGCACGCACAGCCGTAACCGCTGTGCGTAGAAACGTGAAATTTTGACAGATGTTTACTTTCGTTATCTGGACATCCACTAAGAAGGGATTTTGAAAAATTTTAACCATAAAGGAGCGAAATAGAACCCCTATTTCGCCCTATTAAAGTTTGTATAGAAAAAAAATTAAATCGGCACCGATTNTAAAAGCCAATAGGGCTAACAGCATTAACCGTCAGAGAACCAAGGCCCTGATGTCGTTCGGAGCTACTACTGGCAAAGTAAATTTAGAAGTGATTGCACGTACTTTGGAGTTATCGGTAAGAGAATAGTAGGTAGTCTGTTGTTTATAATTTCTTTCGTTTAAGTTTTCTGTTGTTTGTGTTATTTATTTGCGTTTATTTTAAAACAATTGGAAAATCTTTATTGGAACTACGAAAATGTGGGTTGCATTAGGGTTTAATTAATTTTCACATTATTTTAAGTGCTTTGCAAACATACATTATATGAATAATTTAGTAGTTAAAGCGGGCGAAGCCGCGAAGGGGTCGCTAGTTTAAGAATAAATCATATTATTATTTTGTGTTTGTTTTTCCATTTAATAGTGTAGAATTTATTATATAAAATATAATAGTTATGTATTTATGTTAAAGTTAATGTAATGACAGAAATTTTGAAATAACAACTGCATTAACTGACAACAATAATAATTGTCAATAGCGAGTTAGTCGTTATGCAGTTAAGGATCAGAATAGACCTTCAATTAACTTAGCATTTATTGCTTGGAAATACACCGGGTACCTACATTATTTCCTAAGCATTATTTTAGCAAATGTTTATTATATAATTTAAATATAATTTAAAAAACTGGAGAAAATCTGAGGAACCAATAATAATTGAACCTTAAAATAATACTGAATCAATTAAGATTAACACTATTGTTTACTTTCTTGCATTCTTTAAGGATTTTATATTTATTTCAGATATATTATTAGAATTTCGTATTGCTATTTGAATTTTTAATACAAGACCCGTGAAGGTCTTGTATTAAATAGTAGGTAGGTACTACTTCCTAGGCTTATGAATATTAGGCAGAGAGACACCACACTTCTGAATTTTCGTGATGTTAAACGTGTTTTGTCTTGTTACTAGACCGGAGAAATGAAAATAATTAATTTACCGAATAAAAATTGAACCCACCCACCCATCAGGCATCCCATCCCATAGGGCATCCAATATGACAAAATTAGTATACTACAAGAAAAATATTATTTTCTTTAAGCACTCTATTGAGTATATAAATTATAACTTTTCTAATCGAGCTCTTGTAATCGACATCGTCAATAGCTTTTTTACACAAATTCTTTGTGGCAATCGCAAAACTGAATTAAAACTTCTACATATAAGTACACCACATAACATTAATTAGCACTTAGATACATAACATTAATTAGTAGAGCAATCCATTCTAAGTTAACTTTGCAAGTATAGTTTATATTCGGTTTTCATTCGAAATTCGCAATTTTCGAAGACATTTAAAGTAATTTAATATATTGAATTTAATAATGTAAAAAATAAAGGTAAATTAACTCAACCTAAGGAAACATAATTATTATGCCTTCAGTCTTCACCCTTCGCTGGTTTTAAAGTAAGCTGACCAGAACCTGTTACATACATATAGGTATTGGGTATATTAAATGTCGCTAAGATATACATTATTTTCTAAAATAAATTCAGGTTTACCCAACTTTAGAACAGGTAACTGCTTTTATTGTTTACAGTAAATATGACTCATGCATGTACTGTTAAATGTTGAGCAAGAGGAGTGCCGTTATGCTGTTTTTCTCTGGGGAATCGAATGCGCATGTGTAGGCTATTAGCCAAGGAACGTCGATCAGACGGTCAAACCGCATAATATAGTTTCATATAAGAAAATGTAGGTTTTGCAAACACCTACATTTTCTTTTTTATTAATTATAGATAATTTAAAACAAGTGAAAATATAAACTTGGAAGAAATTACTTTTTGACTACTAATAGGTATGGCATATAAGATTTAAGTAAAATTAATTTTAATAAAAATATGCAATTATGTACTTCTTATCTGTCTGTTGTAGTAAGTAGCAATTATAACCCTTCTATAGTGACTCCATAAGTACATAATTAGATATGTGTATTAAACGCAAAACATTACACAAGTAGGAGAATAGTCTGGTGACTCAATGACTGATGGCTTTAGGTTTAAAAGCTATTGATATTAATCATATATATATATATATATATATATATATATACAAATTGATTAGAAATTATACATATATATAGAAGTTTGGTTACTATGTTTCTTTATATATACTTAGATATTATGTAATACATACAAGCAAATTTCAGTGGGTGGAATGCTAAAAATGGTTGCCCCAACCGTTTTTTACTGCATGATCTAACAAATCCTTTTAGTACAAGAAATCCTTTATACAGTTAAATGCATATACCTAGTGACAGATAAAAATATAATTTGATATGAGACAATTTAATCTCTAACTAACATGCTGGGTAAACGAGATTATAATTCCCTGTTATTTATAATGTCAACAGATGCCGTCACTATATTTTTGCGAAGTTTTAAGATGAGAAATATTTGTGCATGGATTATTTTTTTTACAATAAGCAAAATGTGACTGTGCGTGTTTGTGTATGTGTGTGTGTGTGTCTATATACGTGTAATTACTATGAAAATTATTGTCACTTATATGCAATTAAAATATAAACGAAGCATTTTAGCATTTTTGACATGTTCATCAATAATATGTATAATTCAAGTTGGCGCATGTCGCAACAAATTTATCTAAAGTCAAATGTTATCATATTAAATAAAATACTGACTAAGTAAAAATTGCTAGTGTTCATGTTAATTTGCAATATGTTTTTAATAGAACTAGTGATTAAATAATAGGTTCTTACTTCCGCCGGCTGATGATTTCTTTTTGTTGTAACTTTTTATACACAAATCCCCAAGGGTCCTCACGAGCAGTTTTATCCATTTTTAAAGTAACATTAATTCACTTTAAACACTAATAAAATCACAATTATAGAAATTCAGTAAGATAACACTAAAATAATATTAAATATTCTTTCGTTTACAAATGGCAGTAGCCTGTCGTGTTAATTTTCAGGCTTCACGTAGCGCGGGTTGCCGGTGACTGTCTGACAATACAAACTGCTTGGAGCTTTGTTTGTGCGAGGTTTATAACCTACTCCAGTTTTTTAGAGATCCAAGGCTGGCAGCGGGAATCCCGGCTATTGTTATAATCACATTATAGCGGGATTAACATCTTTAAACACAAAACCCCATGTGCATAACCAGCCAATTAAATTAAATGAAATTATTATTTAATTTCATTTAATTGGCTGGTTATGCTTATGGGGTTTTGTGTTTGAGTAGGTTATATAATGAAATTAAATAATAATTTCATTTAATTATAATAAACGCGTTATTATTTAATTTCATTTAACATAATACAGTAGATGATTAACAATTTAATAAAAATATATATCAAGATATATTTCCTGACAAAGTCGTAGTTCTACATTTACCTAAAAAAATATATAGCCGTTTATATCACAAAAACGCGTATACGCGACACTAGAAAGGGAATCAAAATTAATAGGGTACTTCTGGTTGATCTAGAATTATAAAATGAAAACTATAAATTTGAGGTTAAATCCTAAATAATAATAGCCTTTAGGGAGAGCAAAATTTGATATTAAAGCCGCTAGTTCAAGTGAGGTATCAGATGAAAGGGTTCTGACTAAGCTAAACCTAAATTTCAGAAAAAGTTCAAGACTTCCAATTTTTCTACGGAACCCTCGGTTGGCGACCCCGACTCGCGTCACTGTAACCCGCACATAGAGCGAATCTGGAAACCTAGGGTTAAGATAATCCGCTTTCAATAATACCGTTCCGTTTCCGTTCCTCATATTCCGCCTAAATCTTGCCTCGTAACAAAAGCAAGGAAATTAAAATATTAAATATTTAATTATCCCGAGTGGGAATCGAACTTAATACCGTCGCGCTTACAGTCGCACCCTTGCGCTATGACGACGGTTTAATTATCAACTATTTACCTTTATGACTCTATGTGCAAATGTAAACCATTATTCAGTCCAATTCAACGAGTTAAGTAAAGATATTTACAGGTTGCTCGACTAGCATCTTAGAATTTTTACCAAGAATTTGTTGTGAGCAATAAATACATTTTTATATCACATAACTGAATTAATCATTAGTTGTTGATGTAACAGATATTTTTATATCTATATATATAAAAGGTCTTGTCCTCACTGACTGAGGTAAGACGCACGCACAGCCGTGACCGCTGTGCGTAGAAACATGAAATTTGGACAGATGTTTACTTTTATAATCTAGACATCCACTAAGAAGGGATTTTGAAAAATTTTAACCTTAAAGGGGTAAAATAGGGGTTCAAAGTTTGTATGGAAAAAAATTTAAATCGGCACCGATTTTTATAAAATTTGAAATTTAGATTTTTAAAAGTATTTGATTGAACACGTGTTTCATCGTTTTCTAGAATTCACCCTCTAAGGGTGCAAATAAGGGGTTGAAAGTTTGTATGGAAAAATCTTTAAATCGCAACCGATTTTTATAAAATTTGAAATTTAGACTCTTAAAAATATTTAATCGAACACATGTTTCATGGGTTATTAGAATTCACCCCTAAATACGCAAGCGAAGCTGCGCGCGTCCGCTAGTATTTAATATTAAGCATCTGTAGGTGTAGGTACTATAACTATAAAATAGGTATATGCAGTGGAGTGCGTAGGCAAAATGCATTACAATTGCTTTCAAGATGGTCATGACTTGCTGTCGTGGTATTGTTATGCTAATAGTTCTTCATTGTGACTGGTGACTTGGTGAGTACTGAGTACACATCGCTCCTCAACAATTAAGCTAAATAGGAAATTTCCAATATTTTGTGCACTTTTTTAGCTTTTCACTCTACAACTACCATACCTAGAGTTTGAAGTGTATTAGCCAGTTTCGAATACGATAAGATTCCTTTAAGATTAAATTCCATGTTTGTTAAAATATCATAGAGTTTGATAAATAAATTATTTTTATAAATCAATTAATTGAAATTTAGATAATAAAATTTGCATAAATACCCCATAAGTTACAACTGATAACGAATGAGTTTTTGATTTATCCCTTATTACATATATTTTTTTTATCGAGCTGTATATAATAAATGAGAACGTTGGGTTAGTTTAGTGATTGGTAATTTGAGCCTACGTGTAAAAAGCAAACCACAAATAAACATGTCGTTTAATAACATAAATGTAGGAGCCATTTGTGGAACAGTTGTATTGTGTCCGACCTACGCAATTATGAGCTTAAAGCCCCACTCCGGGGATTATAACAGTTAGTAAATGCGTTTATTAATTACGTATATATGTACCCTGTAGGTATTTCCCCATTCTTTATCAACAAAACAGGCATTACATTTCATCTTCATAAAATTACAAAATAGAATAAGAAAAATATGAACGCAAAATTTCAGATATTATCAATAGTATCTTTACAAGCTCCGAACCAATCGGGACCCTTTGGCATTCATAAATTTATTTATAAGGTTCCGTACAGCAAAAAACGAAATCCTTATTATTTTGTCGTCCGTCTGTCTGTCTGTCCGTCTCTTGAGACCAAAATCTCACGATAACGTGAAAGTTTCAGGTAGCTCAGATTAATAAAAAAATAATCAGCTCTATGATCCATGGGAGCACAAATAAAATTAAGTTTCTAAATTAAGGTAATCAAAAGATATGAGCACATAGTTATCAAAATTCGCCGCGTTATCAAAACCATAATATTCTATTCATAATTTTTATAATGGAAGAATTTCATATTATTCTTAAATTTAATATTAAGCTTTATACCCACTTGCCATGATACTGAAGATGAACTACTGAAGATGAAAACCCTTTTTTTTCCATACATTCCCGTCATTCATATATATTACAATGCAATGTAATCTGCAAATTATAATCTTATATAACACTTTATTAATGCCAAATTCTATCAAACGCTACGTGTGAGAAATACAATTTAAGAATCCCCAGCATGGGAAAAAATACTAATTACGTCTCCATTAAATTGAACAATTAGTTGAAGAGGTCACATAATAATAATATGGTACGTTTTCCTTTTATACACAATACAGAAATAGATCGTTAAAATAATTATAAAGTATAAATTCAGATCATATCCATATAATAAATAAATAAAACTTCAAATTTTCGAGGCATTGTGAAAATATAAATAATTAATTTAATTAGGAATCAAACCCTCAATCGTCGTGTTACATTCACACGCGTGAGCCCCAACGCCTCGAGACGTCTTCATTTAATAATAAGAAATAGAATATCCTATAACAAATTAAACAGTAGAATATATAAATAAAAAATAATATGATTAAAAAAGAAATATTTTATTGCGCACAATGCGCATTGCATTTGCAGGGGGCTAACTATTAATTACTTAGAAAATCTTTATTTATGTGATATTATTATTGCGAAAAAATGCTCACGATAAATATAAAAATAATATCAAATACATTATTTTACTTGACTAGTGTTTCTTATTTTATAAATTTACTTTTACACACAGATTTCAAATACATATCTAAATAATATATTCATCCAATACCTACAGTAATTACCAATATTTATCTAAAAAACATTGCATGAAACATGCGTTGACTCATAATGAGTATTCATTTTTAGGGTTCCGTACTTCAAAAGGTAAAAACGGAATCCTTATTGGGTCATTGTTGTTTATCTACCTGTTTTTCTGTCAAGATAAATTATCTCAAGATCACGAGGAAGTATCAAGTATTGATATCATATTTTTTAATTCTAAGGTTCTATGGTTCCTTGAAGCATAAAAGCATTCAAAAGATACGAGTATTTATGCATCGAACTTGCAACATTTTGTATGAAATTCGTCGCGTTTCACATTTATAAAATTCAGCACGAAGTGAAAACTTATAACACAAAAAAAAACATTACCAATTTATACTCACTTCATACAAAATTTAGTATTAAGCCGCTAGTTCAACTAAGGTATCAGATAAAAGGGCTTTGGCTAAGCTAAGCTTAAACTTCATAAAAGGCTCGAGACAACCAATTTTTGTACGAAACCCTCGATGGTAGAACCCAACTTGTGCTTGTCGGTTTTTATGTATTTTTTTCCTTTATATAGCTTGAAATTATATGTAAATACCGCCAACATATTATTTATAATATATTTATGTTATTTACTTAGTTTATGCAAATTTTAAGGAAATTAAATGTCAGGTACATGAACTTTATTTTATCAAATAGGGAAAACTTGTAAAAATATATGTCATAGAATGTTTCGAATATACAACGAATGAATACCAAAATTTTATTCTATTCTCTCTTTTATTGTCTGTTCATTGCAATTCTAGCCAATGCCATACGTCTCTCTACCTTTTACATAACCGCCAATGTTTGTCATTAATAACAGCCTTTACTGTTTGTGTTGTCATTCATAGGTGCATAATTTATGAATGAAAACGGCATTTCAAGACGCTGAACTTGGGAGCGGTTTACAATACTTGCCTAAATGACGGAGTGGTATAGTCAAAAGTTTGCACTATACAAATTTACTATTTCTTTTCTTTCTTGTGATAATTATTAATATTTGATACAAGCTGCGCTAGCTGATTTAATCTAAAAAATATAAATACCTATAAAACGCCATCTACCCGTAACTCAAGTAAATAATGTACATTTGTATTACTATATCAGTATGTATAAATTATGTTACAATTAGTATTAATATTATCGTGGTAACTACGAAGTTTGTAGAAAACTTATTCCTGGTATTAATCCCGGCTATTGCCAGGATATGCCTTCCTACTTAACCTACTCCACTTAGCACGGCCTTTAGCGTAACGTATTGTTAGTTTGCAGAAAACTATTAAGATGAACCATGAACCACTAACTTATATGTAAATAATAAAGACAATAAACTAAACAAGAAACAAATATTAGCGTGAGTTTAATAGAAAAATAGTTTATCGATAATAATAAAAAAAATATCATTCAATATTCAATTTATGTGTTAACAAGACAGGCAATTACAAAATTGTGTCAGTTTAGTAACATGTAAAGCAAATGAAACATTTTTATTTATTTAGTTTTAAGGCTTCAAATTCTTATGCATTTACTTTGTAAAGATGTATTATTATCGCAGATAAATAACATTCAAATGTCTGTAATTCTGTATTAGATTTGTACCTTTAAAAATAATAATTTTTGTCATACGATAATGACTGAATAAAATCCTAGACAGTTCCACTATTAGATTTATTTTTAAGCCATAATTCCAATTTAAATAGAAACCTCCAAGTTTTCACATTATTGCAATAGATGGAGTTACCGTATTTACAATCGAGTAAATTATATAAATTATAATAATTATAACAATCGCTTGTTTGCCGTTTTTAAAAAGGTTAATTATGTAATATATATATAGGTATATAACGTATGCCCATATTTTATAAATATTTTTAATTTTTTTTTATAAGTTATTTAGAATTTCACAGATAAAAATCCCGCTGTTCCCCGAAATATAGTCTGGCAACGCTGGTATGAAGGTATATATATTTTTACGTACACGTAAGTATTTCCTAATAAGTAAGTAACATTTAAGATATACAAATATAGTTGTAAAATGAACTGTTCTGATAGAACCGCTAGGTGCTTTCTAGCATAGAAAACATGTTTTTCCTTAATTGAGCTCAATCCAGAGTAGTTTCAACTTAAAAATGTTGAATAAAAACATTGAACCTAGTTTCATGGAATATAAAACGGTACCTAACTAATTATTAATTTGTACGTAAATGTTTTACAGAGCAAAAACCTTAAAACGTAACGTAATAAAAAAATATATACACATGAGTCACTCACCTACTTTGATTAGCCTCTGGTTTCTTTCCGCGCCAACGAAGTATGCAATCAAAAGTTCCTTTTCTAAAAGGAGGCTTAATTAACTTCCACCGCCTACGTATATCTAACGTACTTCCTGAATCCACTGATTTCTGACTAAGGATATCGGGCTCGGAAATACCTTTTTTCAATTCACTAACACTATTGTACTTAAAACACTTATTGAATTTAAGCATCAACACAGAATCACCAGGTGGACATGTCTTTCTGTTCGTAATAGGTGTGGACGTAACAAAATTTGACGCGCTATGTCTGAAATCAACACCACTATCTCCAAAATCTGTGAAACTCGGCACATCTTCGCAAATACTGTGCAACGTGTGTCTGCCGCTCGGAGCATTTTTTGCATTTAAAATGCTGTTTGCTTCAAAATTTTTACTCTTCATTGTGTGACCGATGTCGACAAACGCAGAGATATCTTCACAACTCTTTGTATTGTACTTTGAGAAACTAAATCTCAGTTGAACTTCTTCATTCGCTTTTGGATCAGGAGTTTCCATGACACCAATATTAATAAGATTATCTTCACTTTTCGAGGCTTTTAAGTTTGTCTTTGGCTTTTTTTGTCTCGCGGGGCGCACTGGTGGTACCTCTGGACACTTTGGTAAAGTAAATCGATATTCGTCCGTCCTCTTATTAGGTCTGGAGTACTTTGCGATTATTCTATTTATTTCAGTGCTGTTTTTGCGTCTGTTTATGTGCCGTTTGAAGTGAAGTGGTTGTTGATAAGAGTCGGCCACGCTCGTCCCCGCGACCCGGGCTGACCTCTCGCGCCATTCTGTAACTTTGTTCTCGATGAGCCGCTGCAGTTCGAACGCTCGCATCATAGGACCTAATTCTGGCATTGTCTCCTATTTATTTTATCCAAACACTTGTTATTTATCTAAAATCTTAACTTTGTTTTCTTTATAGGTCACTGGTGGTTGACCTTAGGTTAATATGCATCTTAATTAAGATCACATCTGTTGAATTTCTTGTGTGAGTAATAAGTCTCGTCACATCTGTCGGTCACTGTAACAAAAGAGTCAGAAATAAATTAAAGATAATTAAAATAAACACATGTAATTATTGATTTTTATAATATTATTCCTTCTATTTTCTAAAATAGTTACTTTACACATATATTTCAATTTTTATAGGATGTGTAGCCGCGATTTCTACGACGACCCACCACCAACGTTCTTCCGACAATACTTGCCTGCCTCCGATTGCGTGTTTGTAATCGTCTTTATACAGATGTTACTTATTAAACACCTATTAACTATTGAAATGTGCACTCTGACGTTGTGATCGTAACTAGTATAGCTATCAATTCACTGTAGACTAATATATGAAAGTGTCCTAAGAGAATTACTATCACATTATGTCATGATATTTACAGAAGAAAGTATATAAACATACAATAATAAAAAAATATAAATAAAACTATATAATTGATGAACAAATTACCTCGTGAATTATATAGATTTGATTATTTTATATTATATAGATAACTGTTAATTATACAGGCTCCAATAGCGACATTGAAATATTTACATTCGATTGTTTATTTTCAAATACCACTTTATAATGCTGACTTATATCTTAAACTTGAGAACATTCTACTAAAGAATACGTACTACGAACCTTACATGATAGATAAGCATTGATAAGAGCCTAAGAGTAGATAACCAATTTAAATTGCGAAATATACGTCACCTTGAATTTAAATATAACATAAATATCTCACTAAGTTCTTTTCAATTATTAATACTAAAATTATAAAAAACATTATTCTAATCGTTAGTATCAATTTTGTACATTCCTACTTTCAGACATAAATGGTAATTAAGTAGACAGGTATATGTATAGGCGTTTCCAAATTTATAAGTCTAGAATTCTACTGAGCATAAAAAATTGAGTGTTGAAACACTTTAGCTAAAACAGATAATATATTTTTTAGCTTTACGCTGTATCCCGTGCATAGCAGGGTACGCAAAGGAAAACTATATTACCGCACAATAAATTATACCGCGATATATACCTAACGTCTATTACCATATTATTATAGTTGAAACTAACAATGTT
Organism: Heliconius nattereri; assembly: GCA_013403645.1. Lineage (NCBI taxonomy): Eukaryota > Metazoa > Arthropoda > Insecta > Lepidoptera > Nymphalidae > Heliconius > Heliconius nattereri. Next base: position 3,662,569 of record JAAIXI010000244.1, on the reverse strand, counting down.
AACACTATTATAGAGTTTGAATGAAAAACTTCTCAGTGAATCTACTATTGCATAATATACAAATCGGTCTGCTGAACATGTAGGTCTTACATGTTTTGGAATTCTAATTCAAACCATTACTCTTTTTCTTGTACTACCATAGAATACATATAGCTGAAGCAATATCAACTTTACATAAAGAAAAATTATACGATAAGTATGTGTAAAATGTAATAGTAACTTATTGTTTCTTAGAACCATATAAGTCTATTATAATAAAAACAAGTGTTTAGAGGATGTAGTTAATTTTATATATTATCGTATTATCGTATTTTAATTTCATATATTAATGTACATGTTAGTAATAACGCGGTAGGATGTACATATTATAAAATATTAATCATACTTACAAATATTAATTGTTATAGCACAAATTTAATTATATTTTAGATTAAAAAATATATGTATGCAGTTATTTCTATATCAATAATAAAGGAATATTTTTCCTATTTAATATATTTTTTTTCATTCTGACGTGTATTATCGCGCGAATATCTGTTTTGAATAGTGTTTCGTTCGACGACTCTACCATAGCGTTCATGGTGTTATTAGATTCACTGATCAGTCATTTTTATAAGAGTACTAGCGACCCGCCCTCGGGTTTGCCAGCGTGAACTACGTTATTATAATTTCTGTCTCCATGAGTACGTCCTATAAGTGACGTCCATGCAAAATTTGAGACTCCTAGCATTTGTAGTAACGAAGTTTCACACAAACTTTCAACCCCAAAAACAACCCCTTAGGAGTCGAATATTGCAAGTTCCCATCTTAGCGAGCACCTACGTCCTACAAATAACTCCTATGCAAAATTTGAGATTCCTAGCACTTGTAGTTTGTGAGATTTCGTGATGAGTGAGTGACCTTTCGATTTTATATATATAGATTTCATTTCGTAATAAGTTTAACCTAATATTTACAAAAAAATAAATAAATATTATGTATTAATTTCAATAAGCAAAAAAAATTTTATGAATATGAAACGAAACTGAAAATATGGAACAGTGGCCAACTGCTGATGAAAGAAAGCCTTTGTCATTTAAATTTCTTTGCCTTTACTTCTTTAATTGTCTATCAACTGACCTTATGAATTAGTATTTTATTTTATCTGTCACCATTTACAAATATAGTTTTCCTACAACAACATTTTGATAATATAGATGAGAGCCGACACAAACCGTTATTACCACTTATGTACCTACTCGCAAGCCTAATTAGACAATGTTGAAAGATTGTGGTCGTCTAAATTTAACATGTCTGAAATATACGCTGATGTTAGAATGACCTTGAAAATCATCATTATAGATAAGCTCTATGAAAATATTGAAACTCACCTACCAAAAAAAGACCAACGTTTTAGAAGAAATTCTAAATGATTTTAGATACACCTTTATAAATTTTACTTTATAATTCTAATGTTAAAAATATACGTTCTTACTGGTTTGAAAAATCCTTCATTATCAAACACTAAACTAACACTGCACCGTTGTTCAGACAGGTCCCCAGTAACGAGATTTAAGATCAGCGCCCACTTGACACCCTTGCGTAGAAGGTGCGTCAGTCCACACGTGTGGCGACGCCACGTGCAGATTCCACAGTGAGCCAACGTTCCAGGCGAACGCTCCTGCACTTGACTCATACAATCTAACCCATCCTACCACTATTACTACAATGGCCTAAATCAACTGGCCATACAGTTAACACGCAAAATTGTACTCGAATTGTATTGTAGCTACCATTTATTGACAAGCTTGTTATTACCAGAATTATATCAGATCAGCTTTAATGTTATGTATTTTACAATATTAAAAAAAAGATCGTTATTTAAATAAATTTTAAAAATTTTCATTAATTTCCTAGAGCTAAAAATCGATAAACTTAGAATGACGAGAAAATAAACATCCCACAGCCTTTACGTAAGTATATATCTCTCGTATAGGTAGGTGCTTACACGTTTTTAAACTTCATCACAAGCCAATTAGCTAATTTACAGTTCCCATTTAATTCACAATACTTTAACGAATTTTATGCAACTTTATAATGTCTTCATATACTACAGCTACCAATTTCTCTACAAAACGTCTCGACTAGGTCCGTATGCTGGCCGCGAGTGCGGCTGCATAAATTACTTACTTCCGAAATCATTGTATTGTCATTGTATAAGCATAGACTATTGATTAAAAAGATCCTGTTTTGCCTTTATATAGTAATTTACAAAGCAAACTCTCTTTATTAGAAAAGTTATCCATTACATATGTAAGACGGAAAATGTATGCTGGAACCGTAACGTTAAGATGCTCTGGAGTCTTTGACCACCCCCCAAGGGATATAGCGTGAAACTTTTATAATTCTTATAATATTTTTTATGGAATTGTGTATCATTAGTAAATGACAATCAACAAAATTCTTATACTAGAACTCATGGTAACATCGTATACTATATTATATATTACGATAGCTGAGCGATGAGCTAGGTATATTTTTCAAAAGTACCTAGCTCATTTACTGTCTATAATATAGGGGCATTGGTGCTCCTTACAAAACAAAATATTATATCTTTATACATTTATTGTTATACAGGTGATAGGTATAAAATAGAAACAAAGTAAATTCCTTAAGTGATTCCGGCATCGATGCTCCATTTCCGAAGCGCAACAGGCAGCTAATAGTTCATTATCTATGTGCCTATACGAGGCGCGAGGGGCACTGTAGCGGTGCGGGCGTGACAATGGTTTCCGCCAAGTTCATTGTCATTTGTCCTATATGTATTGCACTGCGTGCAACCAGGAACGAGCGTAGCACAAAGAAAAAATAGCTTTCTATTACAATCAATTACAAATTTAACTTTATTCTTTTTTTTTCAGGTTCATGGTATATCTCCCATGTAGCAGGGTACGCATCTCAACACCGCGCTTGGGCTCGAAACCAGAAATAAAAAAATCTCGAGTAGGATTCGAACCCACGACTCTCGTGTTTACATTCACATGGTTGCGCCAGAACTGGCATTACATAATATTTACAATTTACATGAATGAATGCTAAGCGACATTGGATCGTGCATAAAAATCTGTCAGTGTTAAAATTGAATCAAAAAAGCGATGCGTCACTCGCTAAGTACGTTTTAGTGTAAAACAATAATATCTACTTAAAATACACAAGCAAAGTTTTCTTTATACTCTGATTACGATTGTGAAAGCCTCACTCAGCTTTCTTTTTTATCATTTTATAGGTGTTTTAAATGATTTTTATATTTTTCAAGTTCTAGTATCTGCCCAGGTCATAAGGTTTAAATAAATTTCATAACCAAGTCCAAGGAAAATACCTAATAAATTTTTCATAAACGCAAGATGCACAGAAGCTTGATTTATTCAGAAATTCGAATATTTGATATTATTTTTAGCTTGATACCTCCACGCGATCTTGCGATCAACCTCTTGTCAGACGGACAACAAAGTGGTCCTATAAAGGTTTTCGTTTTATCCTTTATATAAGTGAGGAAGGAATCTTCAAAAATATAAGGACTTCCGCCTTCGGAACAGTTCAATTTAACAGTAAACGGTCTTAAGTTTAATTCATAACAAAATTCGTTAATAAGCAAACTCTATATACCTACCGAAAAAAAATTTATTTCAAACGCCGAGATCGAGACGGAGCATTAAGTATAAGCAGCATTATAAGTAGGTACTTATTTAAAGCTAAATGTCCAACGATATTTATTTTTCTTTGTTATAATAAGATATTAAATTTATAGCTCTTATGTGAAATACTGTTTGAAATCAATGACATAAAAAAGCTTGCTATCACGTTTCTCGGTTTAATCTTTCCTGATTTAGTTTAATGGTGCTCTGAGCAGTACCAACTCTGCCTCAATTGCTTAAATTGGCTTAAATTATCCTAAGAATGAACAAATGTAGGTATGTTTAGATGAAACAGAATTTAATTTTAAATAAGGATAATTCTTATAATCACTAGCTAATTTTTCTACATATTCGAAGAAATAGAGAGTGGTGGCTGTCTATTCTCACTCGGGAGAATTAATAGATGTATTTAAAATATTGAATTTTTTTCACACTGGTGCAGTGATGACTTTGGTTTAGCCACACTACATTCTAAAATTGTGCAAAAAGTGGGGAAGCGGAGTGTCTGAACACTAGATTCCCAGATTCCCTCTACCTAGGTAGGTATCCGACACCTAGTGGACCCCACTAGGTGCCGGACACAGCGTGAAGCTATGAAAAATAATAAAAAAGAACTTAGTCTATGCATATTATAGTATGTAAGGTACTTAAATACAATAAAGTACTAATTGTTAACCATTTTAAAACGAGATTATAATAGTAAGAATTAAAATACAAATACGTCTTTAATAGGCACTCGTCAATGGGTTCCAGTCCAGTCAATTATTTATCGCTTCATTTTCTAATTGTAAGCCGTTTAAGCGTTGATACTATTATTAGTATTCAGCAAGAGTAGACTACGGTACTGTGTGTAGCATTGTTTAGGAGCTACGGTCGCCGATCTCAAACTTGATAAGGGGAAAGTTAAATTTCACCAAAACGGAAATCATCAGTGAAATCGTTATGTAAATGATTTATTTGTAATATTCCTTAATTAGCCTTCTAGTATATTTTCTATCATATAATGTATTACTTTTTGTACATTTTGTTGATTTCAGTATCAATATAAATATATATAGCGATAGCGATAGCTGGTACAGGTTCGATTCCCCCTCGACGAAAATAGAAGTTCCGCAATTCAATATGCTATGCCTCCAGAATTTTCCAGAAATGTTTTAATGGGAACGGAGTGTCTTAACACTGGGTTCCCAGGTTCCCTCTGCCTAAATTTTTATGTCGGAGATACAGCGTGAAGTTAAAAAAGTATTAAAATAATCCAGATAGTAAAAAAATAATGTCGTAACGAACATGACCCTAACATTTTATACAATTATGGTTATCGACTGGTGAAAATTCTAATTTACAATTTATTTCATGGTCATTTTACGGACAAAATAATTACTTCAAAAGGATAATTAACTGAAATTGCTGTAAAATGTTTTATAGCATCATTTTCATTTGAGCCTTAATTGTAGTATCCTGTTAATTTGTAATCATTTATTTGCTATTACTGTACTGTAAAAAATAAACTTTTCAAAATATAAGCAATCACACATTGTTACAACGTTTAACCACTCGATACAAAAGTAAAGTATCGAATAAATGCTATTCGAAAGAATTGATAAATAACAACAAAAAATATAATGTATCGATTTATAATAAATAACTTACAACTACATTAATTAAATAAATAGGTTTTTTTAATAAATTATAATGACTATTTATAAGTTAAATGCTGTAATGGCACGCAAATTCTCTTTGCAATCGTTTACGATTCTGCGTTCTCCCCGGATCTGAAAAAATTTAGAGCTTTTAGAGGATTTTGGATTTTATACAACTAGGTTGATAATATATTGTAGAACAAATTTACTATTATAACTAAAAATTGAGGTCATCTTGGCGCAGGGGCACAAGCGTCTTTCTGTAACGCATTGGTTGTGGGATACTATCAATTTATTTTGTTCAAGCTTATTCCCATAATGATACTAAAATAACAACAGGATTTATATATTCTTTATTGCATAAAACAAACACACAGTAATATAAAATGAAAAAATAGTTGACAAGGGTGGACTTATTTCTAAAAGAAATCTCTTCCAGCCAACCAGTGGAAGTGGATATATATCAAAACAGCGTATTGTAACTTATAAAAAAATATATTTTCCCAATTTGTTGGTAACAGGTAAAAAAGGTGTCATATCTCTTGTACTTATTCCCTACTAGCAAACATGGAATTCGCCGCATTGCCTCATAGTTCATGTTTTGTTTAAATCTCATAACCATAACATTTGACACATGTGGAATTAAATTATAAAATATAAATCTTTACTCACTGGATATAAGGTTGAAATTCATAGATGTCGTCTAAGACTCGACGAGCGCGGCACGCGACGCCGCAGTCGGAACTCTGACGTCCGTACACGTACATAGCACGGTCTAACAACTGCTGGGCTGATGTTAGCTCCACTACTAAAAATAATTATTATTTACATAATATTTAAAAATTATACATTTTATGATAGCGTATTTTGATACGTATAACACTTACAGTTCTTTCTACCAAATTGCCGATCGTCTTCATCAGTACCAGCACCATCTTTATCTTTCTTGAAAGAAATCAATTTTGGTATTACTAATAACATGCATACAACAGCTATCATAGTTACGATCTTTTTGAATATAAGGAATTTCAGCATTAGTTTTGCAATTGTTAAAATGTCTAATTTTAAAGATAGTTTATCAAGTAATCCCAGGCCTGGCGCTGTGTACGGTACTCCATATGTAGGTTTCAGAGGTGGGCCGTAGATTGGGGGTAGAGGTTTAGGAATAGGTGGACCATAAACAGGAGCCGGAGGTCCATATGACTGAGAAGGAGGGCCGTAGTTTGAAGCGGGCGGACCATAACTCGGCGTTGGTGGCCCGTAAGTATTTGGCGGAGCATTGTACGTGACTTCCGATTCAAATTTCACTGGAGGTCCGTAACTTGATGGTGGCAAATAGCTGTTCGATGAACTAGAGAAGCTCGGTGATCCTGATGAGCTAAAACTGTCGCTGCTGGAATACGGAGGAGTATAATCGTATCCAGAGTTATAACTGTCATCACGATTCGATATTTTCTTTTCTCCATCTTTCGCTGTGATGATAACCACACCTTCCTTGGCCTTTTCAGCATCTACGCGAGATTTTGAATAAGCATCAAGGTATGTATCTGCTCTCGTAACAATCACCACTTTAGAACTATTACCAGATGGACCGAGAATCGCTGTAACGCAAGCGACTAACGACAGAATCGCGAAAATGTATCGATTTAGAGCCATTTTGTTATCCTTGAGCTACCGAGTCAAGGAAGTTGTCTCCATCAATCGCAACTGACGAATGACGAGCTACGTCGAACCCCATTCAGTTTTCACTTTTGAGTTACCGTAAAAGAGCCTAAATATGATAATGGAACACAATTAAATTCTCCGAGTGACCCCAGTGTTCCGCATTGCTCATTGTAAGTAGGCGGCGAGACAGCTCGTGCATGCTAATGCTGGAGCTAACCTTCTTGGATAAATGTATGACTTACGGCCTTTCATCGCATAAAGAAATCTTTATTAGATTGCAATTTGCTTGAGAAAGTTACATAGCCAAATATCAACATTATACTGAAACTAGGATTATTATGAGTTTTATATTTTGATTGCGAATTTCGATTAGAGAAGGCGAGAGACAGTAAGAACATGCCAACAATTTACTAATAGAACTTTTTTTCTTAGCTAAACGCTGTATCCCAAACCACCTAGAGGTAAACTGGAAATCAAGTATTAAAACATTCTGTTCATTTTGAGCTTGTACCCCTGCGCCACGAGGCCACAACTGACCTCAAATGATTTAATTATAGCTATTTTATTGAGTATCTTTTATAAGCTAAAACGTTTCATCCCCGGTGTTCTTTTGCATTCATTTGGACACACGTTGAAACAATGCGAATTGAATTTTTTAAAAACTGTCAGCACATTTGGAAGGGTACCAAAAATGAAAAATAAAACTGTATACAACGTCAATAGCATTAAATGCATTTAAATTTTGTTGATTTCTACTGCTTAATGCATTTTCACTTAGTGAGCTAATCGATTGTAAGTTTTAACATGTATGGTACTTGTTGAATTTACACTACAAAAAGTATTATTACATTTTATTCACATAATTTATTAAATATATTCAGTAGGTATCTAAATAGCATTCTCTCTTCCATATAATCTATATTAATATAATAAAGCGAAAGAGTTTGTTTCTTTGTTTGTTTGAACACTAAGATCTCTGGATCTACTGATCCCATTTACTTTGTTTTTGTTTTGTATGAAAGCTGCATTCTTCAGAAGTGCTATAGGCTATATATATAACATTACATTACACATATATACTAATACTAGCGGCCCGCCGGCAGCTTCGCCTGTGTGAACTACGTTATTATTAATTTGTCTCCATGAGTACCTGCGTCCTATAAGTGACGCCCGTGCAAAATTTGAGATTCCTAGCATTTGTAGTAACAAAGTTTCATACAAACTTTCAATCCCAAAAACAACCCCTTAGGCGTCGAATATTGCAAATTCCCGTCTTCCCACTTATTTCTAATTTGACATGCAATTTATTGTGCCATGTTAATAACAACCGTCGTCGCTACGCGACCGTTACCGCGGCATTTTGATATTCATCCTTATAAAAATTAATATAATAGTCACTCTTAACATTTTATCTAGATTGAAATTATAGTTTACTGTAGAACATTCTAATAAATAATTAAGGAGATGTCACCGATTCGAAATGACCTAGCCTTCAGGCGGCATAGTGTGACCGTCGCGAACGGGCAGATGATGTTGACGGTTTTATAAATTTTCATACATTTTCGAACTATTGTTAATTTGTGATTATTGTAAAATATAATTATTTACTGTTTATAATTAATTTAAACTACACTTTGGTTCTCTTCTTCTTTTCTTGGTGTAGTGTAAAGTTTGGTCCTGGGATTTTATTTGATATTGCTCGCAAAAATTATCCTATTTAATATAGAATAATGTTTACTTATTTCATAGAGTCGATATCTATGTACGCACGCACGGAAAACTTTAGGTACTTTTTCTAATATTAAAAATATCCCTTAATTATTTTTACATCTTTTGTTGGTTCATTTCAATAACTCAAATATTTTTTCTAATAATATGTCTCTACTTATTATTCTTTTTGATTATTTAAGCTTATATTTTCTATTGAAAACTGAAAATAATTTCAAAAATATAGTTGATAAATATTCTTATATTTCGAGCAGGCGTAGCCGCGTCCGGGTCCGCTAGTGATTTATATATTGCTGTATAAGTATATGTAACTTAAAGCAATTTTCTTTACTTTTTTCGTGCTAATATCCTAAAATACGTTAATATTACGTTCCTCATTTTTTAAGTATAGTAACTAACATAGACTAGTGTAACAGAAAATAGTGTTTAAGCAAGCTTAACTATGAAATAAAAGAACACATAAAAATTGTAAATTTCATTTAAATCGAAAAACAGCTATTATTCAAAAGCATTACTCATCATCAAGTATCTTTCTTCAAAGAATTTGTGTCTTTTACGTTTCTTTTCATTCTTTGGGGAGAAGAATGTGCTAATAGATTTTGTTCCAGCAGTTTTTTTGTTTGTTTCTTCAATTTCTTCGAAGGTACACTTTGCTGCTTTTTCTTGCAACATCAATTCAGCAGTTGACCAACTAAATCTTACTAATAGGGGGTAACCGAAAACATGGTCGATTTGTTCTCGTATAAATTTTTTGGTCAAGGGATCTGTAAGTAAAAAAAATAATAAACACAAAAGCAATGGCAAGAGCTGTAATAACAATGTATTACTAGCATTATACATGTATTTCAGGAAACAATATATTTTACAGCATATTCATCTATTCTGTTGTTATAATTGTAAAAAAAGACTTTTCACACTTTGTAGACAAACGAACTCAGTTCGTCAAAATCGAATTAAGAACCCACAACTATCGCCTTTTTTATTTGGAAACTCCGCCATTGCACCACAATGGCTTAATTTGTTGTTAATATTTAATCTTTCCATTTATTTGAGATTATTTTAGTATGTCTATACTGTTATACACTTAATAAATACAAATTTATATCTTTTTTTAATTTGCTCAGACTTTTTTTGACTTTGCTTTTAGTGATTTCATATCTACCTAGGTAGGCGGTAAGTACGCGCACATGACAAATGTGGTTTTGCACGCGTAAATCCGGTTCCCGGAGGAATTCCGCGGCAATAAGTAGCCCACATGTGGAGCACCACAATCCCCATTATCTTTCAGTCCCATAAAAATTAGTTCAGCCAATTAGGATATTACAGATTTATTCGAAAAATAGTCCGGACAAACAGAAAGACTATATGGATAAAAATAATAAGATTTTAAAATTTCACTGTTACCCGAAGTCTGAGTTTGAGCAGAAGCTGTGTTTGAGAATATAGCCGATAAACCTAACCATTACATTTTTGTTTGATAAACCCCACATCCTCACTAAGGAAAACAGATATATTTCAGAATTTTCCACAAGGCTAATAAAATACAAAAACATCCTAACTTCAATAGAGAAGACTTTTCTACCTCCCACTCATAAAAACTTTGAAGTCTTAAACCCACCATACCAAAGGGCCATCTCTGGGCACTTGATTATGGTTACTTAGAGATGGATCCCGTATTCAAATTTATATATATATATGGATATATGTGTAAGAAATATCCAAAATTTAAAAAAAAATCCCCTGGCATAATTTGTCCTTTATTTAACATTTACATCGTAAATAATATAGAGTCGGGAAAAATGTATAATGTTTTGGATATTTCTAACTACACATAAAATCTACATACCTCCTGGATACCCACTACCAAATTCTGTATGGTCCAGTTCCAGGCCTTCATGAAATTTCCACACTTTGAGTGCATGGTCCCTTGTTACTTTTGCCACTATACTAGCAGCTGATACTATAGGATATATGGAGTCAGCTTTTTTTGCAACCTAAAAATATTTTTTTAAATTCACACTATATCCCCCAAACAAGGTAAGCAGAGGGTAACTAGTGTTAGTACTCTCTGCTCCCTACACTCCGCCCATTGTTTATGACATTGTCAAACAAATGGCAGAGCTCAACCCCACGCTTTGTTTTGTTACAATGGAAATCAAACCGAAACAGTCACTCTTTGTGCCCCTGTGCCATTACCGGCCTCAATTTAAGTTACAAGCTATCACTTGTTTCCTGATTATAATGGCTTTTCAATATTCTATAATGGGAGTTGAAAAGAGCTAATGAAAAAATGGTATCTTGTGAATGGTGGTCATATTAAATTAGCCCCACCTCCATTACTCTAAAACAGATTAAAATTACACAATAAGTTGAAGAATAAAAGGTTACTTACAGTTACTTTTATATTAGGAAATATTTCACTCAATTTCATTTGATACTTTTCCGGTGGTCCCACCGTGTCTACATATACTTCAGTTATATTTGCTCCTATTTCTAATGATTTTTTGATCAAATCTATAGCAGAATTCATAGAAACCTTAAAATAATAATATATTCTATGTTTATAGTACATTTTTCCACTTATACCTAGTTTTAAGACACTCTTTTTCTCAAATAGCAGGACAGAAATAGTTAAGTCTAGTTTGAAGCCTAGTTTAAATAGCAGATTAAATAAAATACAATTATGACTAATAATTTTGGACTAGTTGAAAAAAAGGTGTGTACCATGTTACTACTGTTTAATTAAAATAAATATTTTAAAAATACCTCATTTAAGGAATGCTTAGCTCGTCTATACATAGAATTTGAGATATAGTTTGGAGATATTATTTCAGCAATCCAACCAACATTTTGAACTGGTTCTGGTTCAGATAACATTTTCAGCAAGATTTCATCTCTTTTTTCTTCTGTCAGTGCTTTTGAATCAGCACACCCTAAGGATTGTAATACATTTTTCTGGTTCAAGGGGCAATATGCTATACCATATACCATTGGACCTGAAATAGAATGGAAAAGTTGATATTTTATTACAATATTCAAATATACCATAAAATTTGCACTAATATGTTTTTAAAAACATATCAAAGATAAACCATACATAAATGAAATTAAAAATTTTAAAAGTGAAGGTCTAAATAAACTTTGCAAAAGTGAAATAAAATTTGTATCTAGAGATTTTTTAAAGATGGACCAGTGATCAAGCTATCAGTCAAGTTTACATTTAATGAATGAAAATAATACACAAATATATTTACTGTGTAGTGCAACACTAAAACAATGTCAATGTAAAAAAAAATATAATTTTAATTTAATGTTATCGTTTTTCAGGCTCAATAATTTGTTACTGTAAATTCTGAAAGTGGCACCAGTATATCAATTAGTCAGACAACTATTGTCACATTATAAGAGACTGACCTGCTTATAAATAATATTTTAATGCAACCCAAAAGTATATGAAAAAAAAATCAAAATGTGGATAGGAGTAGGAGGCCTTAATTTAATTGCAAATTGACTCTGGCCATGAGTTTACCACATAAAATATAAGCTTTTCTTACCCAACACTGGACCACGACCCGCCTCATCAACTCCAAGCATGCAAGGTTCAGACTTACAAATATCGGGAACCACAGAATGGTTTATAAATTTCTTAAAATTGTCATTTGATATAATAAATTCTTGCAGGGACTCTAATGAATTCATTTTTAACGACGAAATATATTTAAAACATATACTTTGATTATACTACACCATAAAAACGTATTTAAAATAGTTTTACAACGTAATGTGTGTATTTAAAAAAACATAATTAAAACATAATAATTAATCAAGTTAATAAAAATCCCTCCAAATTTTGAATTGAATTACACAAAATGTCAAAATTCAAGTGTATATAACTGGTGACAAGCCACAATGCGTTCAACAATAAAGTAAAAGAATGTCAATCTGTCACAATATAAGTCACCCATCCGCGCACCGTATATCTTAAAATATAATACTCTAAGTAAACTGGATGACAATAATGATTAACTATCTTAGTAAATACATCACCAAAAACAATACAAATATATAACGATCTACAACGGTCAAAGTTATGTTTGTTTTATTTTTTCGCATATTTTGCAAGCTCAGCAATGTGGTTGAGAGCAGTTGGAGAATGTTAAACTCTTGTACATTTCTGTTCTTTGCCAGTATAATATGTCAGTAAAAGTGTTCTATGAATATGTATCTTGCTCTTGTACCTGAGACGTCCACAGAACGAGCAAAATTATATTTATTTTATAATCCACCCATAGTTTGGAAAGCAAGATCTAAATGCTAAGAATAGAACAACTTATTTGATAAATTAATATTTATATTATCACGCTAACGTCAGTTTTTTTTATTTTAGGATGATTTAAATCGCAATGACATTTGAAAATATTTTATTTCATTTGAAATTATTAACAAATATGCACTGTGCTTACATATATAATTGCCATACAGAAAATATAATTTATATTCAACTACATAATTTTATATGTTATATTCTATTAAAAAACGAATAAAAGAGTCATATTATCAAGTAATTAAAACCTGTTTAATTACAATTAAAATATAAATATTGACTTTTACTTAACTAATGACTTTATTTATTTTTGTAAATCATTCGAGATGAATACTATAAAAACATCTTAATTATTATGTTTTCCATTTATTATTTAATCTGCACTTATAAATAATTACAATTTACAATGTCCATCTAGCCCAAAGTAAAGCGCATCACTACGCTTAAAGCGCTCTTTGCTGCATTTGATAGGGGGACTTCAATTCCATTTCAAATTCAATGACAAAGACGCATCCATATACAGGAGTGAAGTGCAGTGTATAGCATAATATTTTTAGATGTAGAATTTAAGTGTCATCTGCTTATTTATTTTCAAAATCGTGCACGTAACAGGTAAATGTTATGATTATTTTTATTTCATTTCTTAGCGTTTAATGTTTCTGTTGTAATACCTAAACACTCGTTTGTAGGTTAGAGTAGTGCGATTTAATATGCAGAACAACCCCCAGGAGCTTTCATGGCAGGCGATTCAGGCTATTGTGGGGGTTAAACTTCCCCCAAACGTGTTGCGTTTTGATGATATCGGATTCCACTTAGTAAATCATACGGTATCAAGTGCTGAAGATTCAGATTCCGATGTAGAAATCGTCGAAAATGGCTGGGAGTCTGATAACAACGTATCTTCCAAACCAGAACACTCAGATAATGAGAAAATGTCACCAAACAGAGATCAAAGTGAATCGCCCGTTTTACATCTAGTAGAACCCGATAATAACAATTCAGGTAAAGAGTTGTTAGACTATAGACACTATTTAGTAAAAATGGATACCAAAGATATAACAGATAATGAAACTGATCAAGTGCCCCCGATACAAAACGATGATGCTGATAGCTCCAATGGAAATGTTATGTCAATTGAAAATTATTTAGAGGTGACACTATCTACTGATTCAGAGGCTAGTCATATTTGTGGCCAATGTAATCAAATGTTTACTAGTGAACAATTACTGACTTCACATCACTGCAGTGCTAAACCCACCGAAGAAAAGAAATACCCTTGTCATGTGTGTTCAGAAAAATTTCCAAGCTACTGGGAACTCAGAAAACACATAAATATTCACTTTCCTGGTATGCTTGACTCTAAATCAAATTTTTGTCATCTTTGCCAAAAAGATTACACAAAAACAGGGTTTACAAATCATTTAAGAAAGCACACAGGAGAGCGTCCTTTTGTTTGCGAACTTTGTCATAAAGCCTTCTCCCAATCCAGTTCATTGTCGATACACATGAAGTTCCATTTAAATGTACGCAAACATGCTTGTACAGTCTGTGAGAAAAAATTTGTAACTAAAAGTGAACTGTCTCGCCATATGACAGTTCATACTAAACAAAAGTCGTACTACTGTGGAGTATGTGACAAAGCGTTTACTCGGTCAGACAATATGAAGAAACATGAGAAAACACATGGATAAAAATCAGACATAGTCTGGTAGCTTGTAAAAAGCATCACATACCTTTATATATCTATTTATTGTTTATAAATCTGTCATTGAGTAGTTAAAATTTTGACTAATTCTATTTGGACACTTTACAATGTAGATAATAAAAAACTTAAATAATAATTTGTTAACTCCTAGCACAAATTATATTATTTATTGGAGTTAGGATAAGTAATTAAAGGTTTCCGTGATGCTTTTTACAAAACTTCCAATTCTCTAATTGCCAAAAATTTAGTCATATTTTGATTGTTAATAATTATAATGTGCATTGTTTTATACCAAATTGATAAATCCACATTCTAGTTCATAATTTAGTCATTATGGTGTGTTACTATTGCGAGTGTCCTTACACTCTTGGTGTGCTGTAGTTGCTTTTGAAATAAGATTATATATTATATGGAGTTTATAAATGCATGTTTGGGATAATTTAGGATATTTAAAATATGCCTTAGCAGGTGCTTTATTACTATGTCACACATATCTCAATCCAAAGTTGCCTTTTAGATATGATAAAGTGATATTTTAATGGATATAGGTCAGATATTCAGTAACAATTGATACACTAGTTTTTTGTATAAGATATAAAGAATTTATTGTAAATTCCATGCCTTTTTATATACTCTGAATTTGTCACTAATCTTATAATTGTTCCTGCTTCACTGGAAGAGCTTTAATAAATATATATTTTTGTAAACCTTTACTAGGTGTTGTATACCAGTTGTAAAGAGTACCTTTGCCAAATTTTAGATAAGTATTTCAAGTGATTCTTATTGTACTGTGTTGTAACCAAAGCAATAATACATTATATCTTATGTGCCTATTCTATACTACTATTAAGGAAATGCTAAACCAAATATTTTTTAGACTTTAGACAAATAATAAAAGAAAAAGATTGATATATACAATTGGAATAATATATCATATGTTTTCATATTTTATATGATAAATAAGCATTTTAATGAGGCACTATAAAAATGACTTCCTGTTATGATGGTCTCAGTTTCATGATTTAGTTAAGCCATCGTGAACAATTAGTATAGTTAGTTAAGGATACATATATTGTAGTTTAATTAATAAAAAATACTGGAACAAACATCACAAATGTTAAACAGTGAAAATATATTTAACCATATTATATATTTTATTATTCTGCAATGCTATGACAAAGTCATTGAATAAAGTATTTGTTCTCTTTGTGGAACTTTAAATTATGACTTATTCTAAAGGTATAATTGGCTAACACACCAAAGCTATTTAATTTTTCTATTGTGCCACTACTATTTTTTGTTGGTTGTTGATACCAAATAATATAAATATTGACATTTTTTTTTATATTTAGCATATAAGGCAATAATTACAATTTAATATATTTATTGTATTTAATAATTAGAGTTATAGTTGCATGGATCGTTCATAGAATTAAGAATTTAGATTGAGCCAAATGGAAATACACAAAAAATCTACAAGACTGACAATAATATTCAGAGTAGATATTAACTCGTGCACAAATGTAACAATTATTTATTGACGCCTTAACAACATTTTTTACATATTTATCTAAATGCACCTTGTTATAACTCATCATGACAATTAGAGTAAGAACATTTTATGGATAATTTTATAGGAAATGTAATAATTGTCGATTTTATTAAAGAGTTGTTTGTTGCAAATCATGTTTCATTTATTATCTCAAATTAAATAGGTCATTTTCCCTTTGTTCTAGGTTGCGCTAGTGATGTCGGCAAGGTTGCGTAATCTTAATCCATATGAGTTACATAAGTATCTAGTAAATGTTTATTGTTTGAATGCCAAGGGTACCTCGGCATCACTGAAAAGGGATACGTCTAGAGATCGAACGGATCTCGATATTATAAGGGAGAACCACAAGTTTCTGTGGGAAGATGACGAAGTCGCGGACACGTGGGAAAAACAATTAGCTAAAAAATATTACGATAAACTATTCAAAGAGTATTGTATTTGCGATCTCAGCCGGTTTAAAGAGAATAAAGTAAGTCCGTTAGTCATTTTAATGATAAATTATCTTTATTTATAAAACTAAAAATAAAATCGTATAGTAGTAGTCGTTAATGTTAATAAGTAATTTTAATTGTATATATATGAATTGATATAATCTGAACTGTTGTACAATGTTAAAAAATAAGTAGTTAACGATAGGGTGATTCCGTTCTGGAATCAATTATTTTGTAAAGGTATTTACATAAAACGTTCGATAAAATGGCTGTCATCTATTTGACCTACAAATAAATCAGCTGTACTTATTTACATTCGCTAACGGTTTCGAAGGCAACATCGGAGATAATTTATGTTTAACTCCCCTTGCGCTGCGGATGATGGGGACGGTCCCCTATGGAATAGAATGTGGAACTCAATTGCCTTTTTTGCCCCCGAGACCTTCTTTTGTGCGTTGTATCGGGGAGCGCGACAATGGCATGGCCGTAGTGCCTTTTTGTAGGCTAAATATAGCGCGGTCTCCCGCGCCGCGCCGGTAGCGCACATCTGCCTGCCACGGTGCCACTCCTTGATTAACCGACTGTGAACATGGAAATTCTAGTGGACCTACTTTTTATTTAGGAATTGAGAATATTTATGTATTTGCTTGTATGTTATGTGTGCCACATTTCTATATTGAATACATAAATATTTTAAAAACGTAAATACTGTATGTATTATACATATTCCCATTATAAATATTATTATTTATTTAGAAAGTAGAAATTTAATGTTGTTAGGATGATATAGGATTCTAGCAGCATACAATAGTTTAAGTCACACTAGGGGGCACAAGCATGTGACTGACAAAGTGCCAACACGACAGGCTGCAGGTTCGATTCCCATTCTAGGTAATTAAATATTTAATATTTTAGTGTCTTTGCTCTGGTGGCGGGGCAAAACGCGGCGTTAATTCCGCCACTCATTACGGACTCCAGAATTCGGCGGAAAGTGGGAAATGCCTATCCGCTGTGCTAAAAAAACACACCTAATGGATGAGACTATTTCATAACAGCGTTTCAATTAGTTTTATTATCATCCTCTTTAGGGTGACTTAGGAGGCAATAGACAATAACTTTAAAACATTTCTTGTATTTTTGAAAAGTATAAAGCCGTTGGTATTTTCTTATATTATAGTCACCTCTTGTTATATTATAGTCACATATAAATAGAAAATTGATAGAACACTTACCTACACAATAGTTATCTAAACTAGACTTCTCTTGACAACTGCAATTTTTTTTGAATATATATTTTGTCTATTCAGATTTTACCTACCGACCTTTCATATTAAAATTTATAAATCAAAATCGTTCAAAATGAAACCCCTATATGTTTGCTTCATATGCAGCGAATAATTAATAATTCTGTCTAATGAATTACGATTTCATGTAAATTTGAATTTAAAAAGGTAGCATTGAGATGGCGTGTTGAAAAAGAAGTTGTTCTGGGAAAAGGGCAATTCCAGTGTGGAAACAAAAGATGTACTAATGACAGTGATCTTAAATCTTGGGAAGTCAATTTTGCATACCTAGAAGATAATGAAAAAAAGAACGCCCTCGTTAAAGTTCGTAAGTGACTAAATACAATACCTACTCCTTAATTTAATTAAAAGTATTTTTCAAAAAATCGACTTTAAAACTATATGAATATGCACAAATTCTATATGAGATTTATTGATATTTGTATACTTATTTACTATTTAAAGTCCGTTATTTACAATGCTGTAAATTACAAAAGAAACTTGGGAGTTTATGAAGTTAATATTAACTCTCTTAATCTATATTCTATCTTATAATATCTACTATACTTTTTTTAAAACAACATCTCGGACCCTATTTATTTTATAACTATTTCTTAGGCCTATGCCCAGAATGTTCGGAAAAATTGAATTATAAATCAAAAAAGCGTGAAGTTAAGAGGCTCAGAAAGAGTCAAAAGAAGAAAAGAAAAAGTAGCAAAAAAGCAAACACCGATAACGAAATTAGTGACTCGGAGCCAACAGAACCCATAGAGGCATCAGAACCTTCTACTTCCATGGAAACAACGGAAAATATTGAAAATAAAGACGAGTCGTTGTGGAAAAAAGGTATACTTATATTTATAATGAATTTTATTATTATTTACTAGCTTTTACCTCCTTCGCCCGCTTAGTAAAATGAGAATAATATTTAAACTATTGAAATAAAACTAACACTAAATATAAGGGGAATCTTGTCAAAATACAGTAGTGAGAACTATAATAAAATCTATTAAGCTGTTAAGACAAAAGTTTAAAAAATATTTGTTTTTGGTTCTATTACATTATTAAATGCCATAACATTTAATTTATTATACCAACAAGTTACTTTAACCCGTCAAAACGCTTTGTATCGTATAATACAATGTCAAACTTCATTTATTATGAGCATTCGTATCGCGTGGCCATCACCTCTCCTTGCCACCTGATTAAATAAAAAATAATAATATTTAATACTATAAATAATGTATGGACGTTCCAAAACACTCAATAAATCCATGCGTATTTTAAATAGGAATTTTATCGAATTATCCTTGTTGATCTTCTACAAATGTATATTAAAATTAGAATGTTGTTGCCTGAAATGCAAGAAACGCAAATAGAATCTGCAAATCTCTGCTTAAGATTTCATTGCAGTCCAGCGTCGATATTCAATATAGAGATATTAAACATTTACATCTATATTATGTATACTAATATTTTAAAGCTGAAGAATGTGTTTGTGTGAACGCACTAATCATAGGAACTGACTAAAATTAAAATATATATTTTTGTGTTGGGGTGGTTGAAGGCTAAAGTATAACATACTTAATCGTTGCAATGGCACCGTACCTTAGGACAGATTTACACTTAGGTATCTATCTACCTATCTACCTACTAACCTCAGGCACCTAGACTGTCATACAAAACTCTTCTCTTTCCATTATACCACACAGACGAACTTAAAAGCTAGTACATATTATATAAAGCTTAATAGAATTTTGTGTATAAAAAAAAGAAAAATAGCACTAATTTTTAACATATTAATTAACTATTTAACATATTTACTATTTAATATATTAACTACTCATATCTTGTTATAGGTGTTCAAGAAGTAGAAGAAAAAACTCGTGAAGAAGAATTTGAAGATTATTTAGAAGAATTGTTATTATAAACCTGACGTGTTCGTTTTGTTTAATTTGTTTAACTTTTTGAAGGATAAAAAGTATAATCATGAGATTTTTCTTTGGTTTCATGCTGTATCCAATATATAGCAGGCACGCAATGAGATCCTATTGTTAAGACACTCCTGCACCTGAATTCGAGACACTTCCAATGTTGTGTGGCGGGATTTCATTGCTATTGCTATTTAAAATAAAATAAACAGATATAGATTTACACTCTAAGCCGAAGACATAGCTCCTTTTGTTTTGTGTTTAGTAAGGCTCTTGTAATGCCATAATTGTTTTTAACGACGTTGTTTTTATAAAAAAAACTACTACCAGTCGTGGGACAGAGGCACAGCGTGAAGTTAACGCGACTGGTTGCGAGTTCGACCTTCACTTAATGAAATGAAAAAAAAGTGTGAAGCTATTGAAATGAAATATTAATTAAAATGTATATTTGCGCTACTCCGCTCCGCTCAACACGCAATACCTCCACAATTCGGTGGAAAGTGGGGAACGGAGTGTCTAAACAGTATGTTCCCTCTGCCTACCTTGCTGCATGTGCGTGATCACACAGGATACAACGAAACTGATCGATTTCTTTACTAGGTACAATCATTACGTTATAGAAATAATCTAAAGATTTTGTAATTCGTAATTCTTTTAATTTAGATTCTTAAGATAGATAGATTAAACTATTCTAAAATAATATTAAATTCGTAAATTACCATGGTATGTTGTGCAAGGAATAAATACAAATCTGCATTTATATTAATTTATTATACTATTTTTCAGCTACATTCTTTGTGTGATTGGGTACAAATTCATAAAAAAACACTACAATAACAATCTCTCTTTCGATAGAAACAGTTACTTCATAATTTTCGTACTTATATAACTACTTGCATATATATAATAACTAAACATTGTAGAGTTCAATCAACAGTAATATCAAGATGTAAAGAAATATGATTTTTTATCATTTATTGTCCATATTTTTAAATTAATGTCACGCCTATACTGAACAGATTCCCTCTGCCTACCCAGTTGTATCCTGCATATAACTGGGTAGGCAGAGGGAATCTGTTCAGACACTCCGTTCGCTTGAGGTGCAAGCCAATTTGATGTAAGACCAGAGTGAAAAACGAAAAAATATCCTCCGAGTGGGAACCGAACCCATAACCGTCGCGCTTACATACAGAAGCTGAACCGCTGCGTCAAGTCGGCCACTTTTGTTCAACGATAATGTAACATGGTTATTTTAATAATTTTTGATGAATTGTTATTCCACAGAAACAGAATTTTTAGAAACATAAAAATTTGAACGTAGCGGGATTTAAACTTGCGCCTCTTGGACGGTTCCCAAAAGGCGCGGGCTTAAAGTTTTATACGTTTGCAAAAAAAGTATGTAACACGATTGTCTAAGAGAAAATTAGTTAGGTACATACTTTTTTTTATTTTAGGCACCGTATAGTTATGTTTAAAAATAAATAAAAAAATACAGTCGAATTGATAACCTTCTTCTTTTTGAAGTCGGTTAAAATTATAGATTTTCGATAAAACAATTATTTTTTCATGAGTTTTATGATTATTTAATATGACCCCGGGCGTATGCGTGTTGTAATAATTAATTGAAATTTAACCGTTTACGTATAATAATGTTGATTGAACTGAAAATAATAAACATTTAACTTCATAACAAAAAATAAGGAGCATTTACATTGTAATATAAACATACATAAATGTACAAATTAACAAATAAAAATATAACATTATGAATAATCATCACAATTTCATTTATTATCACGTTCCTTGACAAGCCTCGAATGTTTCACTTCATTTTCGCAATTATGCCTACTTGTGCTAAGATGCAGGGATGTTACGAAAATTAGATTTAGAAAATAGATATGGTTATTATTTTTGGATAATTTCGGTTACATGTATTATTTTTCCGAGAAATTTATTGACAGTTTGTGTCTCTATTTTGTTATCTTTTTCTAGAAACAAAAATTCTTCGTACTTATACGCTACTACGTTCTAAGAGCGCTAGTGAGTCTGCTTGGCTTGAAGATTTAGACTACCCACATAACATCCCTGCTAAGATGTACCACCAAGTCTTATGAATACATTATTTTTTAATATAAAAAAAGACTATTTTTTTATATAATTACTATTCGGAAGCACTCTTTGGAATTTAAAATTACATAACGAATAATTGTTATGTTGACACAATATAGTCATCTCAGAGTTATTAATGTGCATACATTAAAATACTGTGGTACATTTTAGGCATAATCGGATCTAATTCATAAAAATTTAATTTTACATGAATTCCATATATTTATCATGAACAAATATTGCTTATAACATTCAAATTGCGTTACCCTTTGTTTATATATAGCGATAATCATATATAATTAACAAATTATATACTTATATAAAATTATCATTGCTTGTCCATAAAAATTACATGTTTACAGTTCCATGTAAAATTAAAAATAATATAAAGTTGCCGTCACATATTAATATCATAATTGAGAATTCTTACAAAATATTTATCATTGCTCATCAGATACCAATATGTTATAATAATATGGCGAAGCATTACAAACCGTATTCAGTTCAGTTAAGATAAAAATGCAAAAAGCTTTGAATAACTAAACATAGGAAAATCAAAGTAATATTTGGTGCCATTCATAAATGACGACACACGATAAAGGGTCGACGAAGATTGACAAGGGGTAAGTTGTCTTTACTATCGTGATGTCACGTAAGTGTTAAATTTGAATTGGTCTGAACAAACATAACAAACAGACTGCTGTTTTAATATAATATTGTTTAAGTGTAAAATTGTAAAGTATTACATGAAATATTATATGACGTCACGTTGGACAGGGGTGTCCCACAAATATGACAAGGGGGTCTCCCTTGGGTCATGAAATGAAATGCTCATGAAATTCCTGTTACGTAATTTATAGATGGCACCTTAACGGATTTAGATTGTGTTTAATAAAACTAATGGACCTCCACTATGACTCATATCAGAATAGTGAATAGTAAAAGAATTAAGTCCTTTAAATATATTTTTTTATGTATTATATCAAAGAAATTACAACTAAATTTTTTAAAACCAGTTAAACTAGTAAAGCATACTTCATATTTATTTATTTCGTATACTCAATAACCGTAGATTACCTTTATATATTAAAAAAAAGTGCGTTATTTTACTACACGGTAGATCTATTTTTAACTGTGTCAGTATGTTATGGACCAAGTAATTAATGAAGGTATTATAAATAATGACTAGGCATTGTAAATAATAAAAAGTAACTATTTCCTTATTTGTCTAAATGAAATGTACGTACGGGCGGACAATTTAATTACTTGTATAGCTAATATTAAATTGCCATCTTTATTATCTCACTATAAGCAATACCCGGGTATTATGATAAATACCAATTTTTTACCTGGTCCATAGCATATATATTAAAGAGTTTTTATAATGTGAATAAATTTAGTCTCGCATTGAGTTTTTCAACAAATTGATAACAAGAACAACATTTTATAATGAGAGTCTGCTTTTAAAAATATTTCTTCAGACGTACGTCGTTGAATCTTCTTATTATATACCATAACAATTAATTGACCAGACGCGTAGACATAAGGGTTCTGCAAAAAAAATAAGATTTAGAACACATTACCGTATTCTAGTACAAAAAGAAAATGACTTTCAAAATTGTATGCTCATAATATAAGCCTCAACAGAATGTAGGTAGAGATAAATTAAAATGTGTAGTGAACAAACATAAAAATCATATAAAAATGTATACAAACGCAATAATAATAGTATTACGAAAGTAAATAATAATATAGAATTAGAACATTAATTGCTTAGGTGAAATAACAATGTTTCAATATGGCAATACTCATTCAGGAAAGTGATTATATTTAAGTATTCTTTAATTTCCGAGTCCTAACACTGCACAACGTTCTCTAAATGCAGACTGTGACGACGAATCGTGGCCGCCCTGACGCTAGCTGCAGTTAAGGCTTAAGTATAGGTTAATTTGAGGCTTTTGTCTTACTTTCGATTATTTTCTTCTCGAGTGAACTATGCGTTAGTGTAAGCGGGCGCCAGTATGTAGGTATCTAAATGAAGCATTCTGCGGTCGTGTCTCGACTAGTGGTTCTCGGGCTGTAAGTAAAACGGCGCTACTAACCACTCTATTTGTGCTTGGAGATGTCCTCGTCATCGGAACAGTCCTCGTCGTGCGTGTGCGTAAGGCGCTGCGGGGTCTCCGGGCGCACGTGCGGCACTGACCGCTCGCCCTGGAATAAAGTAAATATCATATAACATAAAGTAAAATACTCTTTATTGTGCACCAGCAATAGTGTATTTTACTTTATATCTTATGAAAATTAACTTTTAATGTGCAAAATGAAAATTTTCCTTTAAATTATTTTACTATATAGCGACACTATTTACGATTTAGCAACTCTAAGATAGTTTCAAGGTCAATATTTTTTCAGTTAAAATTTACTCAACTTTGAAATAAGAATATGCAATTTAGTAGATTCAAACGTAATTCGGCGGAAAGTGGGGAACGGAGTGTCTTAACACTAGGCTCCCCCTTGCCTACCCTGTTGTATGCGGGAAACATCGTGAAGCTGATTTATTTCTATATATTTAAATTTTTAAACGTTTTAGAAATATAATTTTTAACACTAGACTATTCTAGGGTGCTCCCACCTTCCTTTCCTTCCCACCACCCTTGCATACAACATAGTTTATGTAAGACACAAAAGTGCTCTTTATATTTAAGGAGTACAATAGGACATCTTATTGCATTTTAAACTTAAGCTAGGCTAGAACATTTCATCTACATTCTCTTCACGAAAATGATTAAATTAGTATATACAAGATATAAAACTAAAATTTCTTAATGTCTGAAAAAAAATATTATATACTTTGTAGTATATCCACTAACCATTCAACTCGTTTATAACCATAAGTAACACATAATAAATAATTACCTTTATATCCAATGATTCGGAGACAGTTTCCTCTGAAGATATTTCAGCAACGCAGGCTGCGCTGAACGCGCGCTCGCTTAGGATCCGCGGTGTGCTCGAATGTCTTGAACTGGAAACATTTGTATATTAGATTAGTAAGATCACCTCACCATCGGCAGAGGGCACCTGTTCCCCACCTTCCGCCGAATTCTTCTTGATTTTTCATTACGTGTTGAGAAACGGAACTGAACGCTGCGCTTTGCGTCGTTACCAGAGCCAAGTTAAGATATTAATAGCCCTCCCGAATGAGAATCGCACGCAGTAGTACTCTTGTGTACATAAGCAGGTTAGCCTTGTGCAATATGTTATACATATAACAAATTATGTTTTTATTATTACTCTGAGTTGTAATCGAACCCATATCCGTCGTGTTTGCAGTCAACCGTATGACCTTTTATGTTATTATTAATCAGAGGAAATTTCTATATATTTTCTATTAGAATATCAAGTGTTCCGTTTACATGCTATACTGTCTTAAACTGAATCAATTTCTTCATTAACTAAACAATATTTCCAAAAATATATATTGAATTAGAAAAAAGCTAATAAATACAAATAGAAGTATAGTAATGTCAGAAGTAAAAAAAATGGAAATAAATTTAGTAGTATATTGTGAAGTTCCTACTACATCTTTACCACTGTCAATATATATACTCGTACCTCACCTTAGTTTATAATTTTTGTATATTATACAGTACTAGTTACGTTGATAATACAGTATGCTCCACGCGTTAGGCGCCTTGAAGTTAGGTTTGAATTTTTGCGCATGGTTCATTCGCTAAGGATGTTGTGATTGAATGATAGTAACGTGCCAGTAGCCGCGTGTCGCGGTATTGTCGAGGCAGTTGCATGATAGTGATGTGTTAGTGTCGTGGTAGTGTTGTACCGGTCGATAGCGGGCGCGTCGAAGGTGAAGCGCTGCTCGTGCGCGACGGTGGACTCATGCGGCATAAGCATGGCGGGCGCGCGGAACATGTAGCAGAACGGGTAATACATCAGGTTCAAGAACGACGCCGCGTACAGGTCCGCGTACCTCACCACCTAAACATGCACCGCCGGTTATTATTTATATATTTTAATAAGTAGTAAACAGTTTTTAACTGATATCTATCTACTCAAGACTGGAAAAAACAGCTCGATTTGAACCCGCCTCCCCGGCGTTATAGTTAATATGTCAAGATTCTCGACCAAAACTACCATGAATAGAACGGGAATGATGGATAGAACTAAAAATAAGACATCACTAATTATTGTGGGTCCAAAACTTATTCTGAAGAATTAATATAATATTATATATATTTCTACTATCTTACTCAGATAAGGTTAAATTCAAATTCAATTAGTGTTAAGACACTCCGTTCTAAACATTGCGCCGAAATCTCGGGGTATTGCGTTTTGAGTAGCGGGACTTAACGACGCGCTTTTTTGCCTAGAGAGAGAAAGAAAGATATTAAATAAAAGAAAGAAATTGATTTAAAAAATTACCTGAGAAGAGAAGAAAGTTTGTCTAGACCCAGATCGGAACAGCGAACCGAGCATTCCATACGCGAGGTCCATTTTATGTGTGACGTCACGGATCGACATACGCAGCTTGGAAATATCCGGTTTTTCTGTTGTACTCGAATCCAAATCTCTGTGGAGATAAACATATTGTTTAACATTGCAAGCTGTTCAATACCTGTATGAGGAAAAAGGATATATGTTTCATACTTTAATATACTTAAACAATTTATATTATCCGACCAGTATATGTAATAACATTGATATAATATTAGAAAAGCTTTATAGGTACATATATAACTAAAGCAGTGTAGGTACATATATAACTAAAAATACAAAATAAATTCTTGATTGCAAACTATTATGCAAAATACACGTAAATTATGTTTTGACGACACGTTCAAAACAAAAAATGTAAAGGTGACCCTTACGCTATCGATAACAAATTATTTTTGATATCAAATTATAATCTCAATACCTCAAGTAATACTGTTTTTTTTTAATTTTATAAAGAACAAAACAGCTATGATTAGTACATAGCAATCAACTTATTTTTTACTAAAATCCTAAATTACATCACACCCTACAAATAGGGTTATTATTGAAGGATAGGTCAAAACCTATCCTTCAATAATAACTTAAGAGAGATAACAAAATATTTATGACCGTATGAAGCCGTATGCAAGACGTATAATAAATGAATTTTATAGCCATTTTCATACTATACCTAAATGCCATTAATTGATGTGACTATAAACTAGACTAGACTATTTGGTTATTATAACAAGTATTCTAAAATTCTATCAAATAGAAACCGTGTTATTATCAGCTTAGACCTCGCGGACTATACATTTTTCTACATTTTATTATTTCAGAATGATAATTCGACGGAGTATCTTAACACTAGGTTCCTTCTTCCTACCCTACTGTGTGCGGGATACAGCGTGAAGTGAAAAAACGGGTGAATTTTGAAATAAATTATAATGCTATAAAAATATCATTAAATTTCGAAAGTTTTGATTCTCACACTTCATCCCACATATATGTATATGGTAAACAGAAAGAATCTAGTGTCAAGATACTCCGTTCACCGCTGTAATTTCGATTATTTTTAAGTTTTGAAAATAATAAAAGATTTCTCAAGTAAATAAATCAAAAATAATGAAATTCTTACTTGTACATATCGCCAAGCTGTATATCCAAGTTCTGTAATTGGGCGAACAACTGACACTTGTCGGTCCAA
Source organism: Heliconius nattereri (assembly GCA_013403645.1). NCBI lineage: Eukaryota > Metazoa > Arthropoda > Insecta > Lepidoptera > Nymphalidae > Heliconius > Heliconius nattereri. Next base: position 3,634,829 of record JAAIXI010000244.1, on the reverse strand, counting down.
ACGTGTAGTTCCTGTACTAATTCGGGTACAATGAGAAAAGTGCGCCATCCGCCTATTTTCTTCGACTTGAGGATATCTCCGAATATATGGTCACCAATGTACAGGACGTCTTTGCCTTTTGCACTTATCAGTTCGGTAAATACGTCGCATGAACCTATTACAAATAACTTTTTTTTAAGTGCATATATCTAAATTATAGAGCTAAATGCAAAACTGGGTTGTTTTACAATTTTTTTTTAATAAAAATCATTCATTGTATTAATCCCGGTCCAAAAATGTTACAAGCACTCAATGTCGAATAAACCTATAGTGTGCTTAAAATATAATTTTCATAAATAACATAATATATAAAATTATCCACAAAATATTCCATCCACTTTGAAAATATATTTTTTTTATAAATAAAACGTGTTGTATAAAAAAATAGGAATAGCTCAAGGCTAGTATTTTCTGTTAAGCTACCAAAATTCATGTAACTTTAATTAAATATCACAGTCTTATCTATTTCAGTACAAAATATACGGAAGTTTCCTCAACGATGTACAAATACAAATGGATAACAGCGTCAATACTGTGACTGTGTAACATCACGTTATTGTACGCTACTTAAAGTTCTTAATGGTGATATGATAAGACATATCCCAGGACCGTTAGTGCGTCAGTCAATACCGATATAAATAAATTAATTACTTCAATAATTCTAAGTACATTAATTAGATGTTGGTTTGTTGATATCATTGTTATTTAAGTTTTCGTAAGCCGATAAAAAAATAATGGAATGGATGGCTAAAATTATAGATATATTGAAGTTAATATAATTACAAAATAAATTAAACCTTTGAAATGATAAATGTGCTAGTACTATGTATTTGATATGCGGCAGTAAAAAACTTTACCACCACTCTATTACATGTAATTATAATTTTTGTACGAGCAAGGAAATAGAATGACAAGGTTAGGTTAAGATCGATTTCAATAAGTGTTTATTTTACATAACCAAGAAAATAAAATGTTAAAAAAAATAATAATTAATAATTTTAGATACGGGAAGTAATTTAAAGCTTTTTTTTAGTGAATCAACAAGAAAAAACTTTGTAGCTGATGAAGTTTATTTTGACGACCTGTCAAGAATTTAGATTTAAAATGTTTGTTTCGTTGACGTCACTTTAATAGTTAATTAAATAATTTTACAACTGAACAGAATCTTATAAAATAATTTAATACTTGAATATGGTAAAAATAAACTGATACATACCTCCAGAGTAAACTAAACCCTCATGAAGAGGGCCAACATGGTGACCCATCTTCAAAGCACCCGTTTGTGTGTCAACTTGACGTAATGTTGTGCCTTCACCGAAGAATAATGGTTTTTTTGCATCTACTACGATCCAGTCGAAATATGTCTTCCAGTTTCTGTGAGGCTCGCCAGGCTGGAATGAAATTTTCTAAATACGGCCATTTTCCAAAAAAACTGATCTTCTATGTTATGATTAAATTGTAAACTTTGTATAATTTCATATGCCAATATAAGGGTGACTACACTTACGTTGCTTTATAAAAAAAAACAATACATGCGTGTTTGATGTCAATGTCTTAGACGGCTTATAGCATAAGAAAGTTTCAACCATACATACTTCATTATGAATGCTAATTTACACATAAAAAACAAACAAATTACAATGTTTTTTAATAATTGAAAAGTAGGGAATGGAGTGTTTTCCAATAGGCTTTCTTTATCAATTCCGTATTATGCGAAAAAGTGTAAAGATAAAAAAAAGTATTCAAATTATTTGAATACATAAAATAAGCTAAGCAATAAATGTTTTATTACTTCCACATCAATATCTATAAGACATAGAGATCTATCAATCGCGTGTCGCAAATTCCAAACAACCCACACATTTATCATATTTGAGAGACATATACCTAATAACCATACAACATTTTAGTAATACAAGTTTTGTACTATTCTATGCATTGATAATAATTAGATAGACGTTAAACGTTCTCTTCACATACGAGTAGGTATTAATGGACTACCATATGGGTCATTAGAACCAAAACACATGTCTTTCACTTATGTCTATTATATCTGTGATCTATTAACACATCCATGATGAACTTTTTGGAAAAAATATCTTTGAAGCATAAAAATATAAACGTCAAACACGATATGAACAATGTTGACTGGGCAAACCACATTCCAAAGAAAATAATTTATTTTTTTATATTGCGAGAATATATACGAAATATTTTATCAAAATCGGCATTTTTTAAACCAAACATAACTAATTACTTTATTCAATTCAGTTAAAAAAACAAAAATGTTAAATTCTTAAAAACAAAAAAGTAGCGATTGCATCATAAGATAAAAAATAAAAGTAATAAAACATATATTGGAACTTAAGATAGAATATCGAAATTATTTTATATTATTTTTAAGTATTAAATGACAAATCATCACGCCACAGAACGAGGTCCCCGTAGTGTTACATAAGTGCAACCGTACTTTTCCTCTCGGCTATTTTGAACAACAATGACATGCCCCTATTACACGACATAACTATGTTATCTTATACACAAACTTTATAAGAAAAAATGTACTAATATATAAATTAGTAAATATGCAAAATTATGATATAGAACGTGGACCGCGTCATAATCAACTTCATTGTCTACAAATTCGTAATTTAACTTAAAAAATCGTGTTAATATTATAACCGTATTGTATATTTAACTGCAAAAAACACATGAATTTATCTGAAATATATTTCACATACCTCACGCTATTTCACATACCTCAGTTTTAGCTTGCAATTATTGCACAAAATTAAAATTGTTTACTAATAATTTATCCACTATTATCTCCAATATGAAGAATGTTTATTCACAGTGACGCAACCTTTTCCAGTGTAGAGGCATACCAAATAAATAACCTTGACGAGTTTCATAATATACGCACTAAGTTCATTCTGTCATTCACTAACAAATAAATTTAATAGACGCTTTGTTTCCATTTAAAATGCTAATTTGTTTCAGTCGCCCTCAGGCACACAGTAAATATATCATACTAGTTTAAAAAAAACACAGTACTACAAAAACAAAACTAAATACATACTTTTGCATATGGCAATACAGATTTGCAAAAATTAGTGATTTACTAAAACTAAAAGTAATCTAGCAGCGTGGTCAGAGACTCCTATATAATAATATATATGTTCATATTATGGTATTATGTATAATATAACATATAGCCGAGCATAACAAACATCATGAGAATATATCTAAAATTACCTGAATCTACTAACGAAAATTATACTAATCGATCATGTTTAATTCTCCCAAAAAAAAAAACATATATACAACATTATGAGACAAAAGAGCTAAAGCATACCTGAGATCCGTAAGGAAAATCGAAGAGATAATTCATAATCTTGTCAGTAAAGTTGTAATCGCTGTTCGTCAGAATAAACAGTTTGGCGCCACTCTCCCGTATCCTCGACAGGAACATTGGCAATCTGTCATCCTTTTTCAAATATAAGTCTAAATTTTCTGTGGTTTTTGTCTTTAAGTCTCCGTGTATATGGACGTAGTCGACTGCGTTTCGGACATCTTGGAATATAGATTTGAAGGACATGGCCAAATCTCCGCATCTTACACCGGTCTTCCCCCTAAAATATATTTTAAAGTTATTCATTGTACCTATTTCAATGAATACTTGTGTCTTATCATCATTGATATCATTAAAGAGGCGTTGAAATTAAGACAATGTGTAATTTCCGTCGAATTGCCAAATTGACATAGTAAAAGGTATAATTATTTTAATAATATACCTATTAATGTTTACTATGCTAGTGTTGAACACTTGTCGCCCACGTCAGATCGCATACCTGTGCCCACGCACCAAAAGAAGTATATTTTAAATAGTTCATGACTTACTACTTACGTATTTAAAATGAACAAATCGATGTGCAAAACTTATTAAGAAGAACCAAAATTATCTGGAAGTCCAAATCTATATATATAATCTAAATAAGATATATATATGTTACATATTAATTTTGTAATAAATAAATAACAAGTATGTACCAAATTTTCCAATTATAAAATTGAATTGGATTATTGTAATCAAGTCAAGTTACATTAAATTGGCACGTTACAACATTATAGGCACCACACAAAGCGTGCTATCAAATATTATATAGGGTTGTAAACACTTTGAAAAGAAAATTGTTATCGCATTCTTTGTTGTTGAGTTTTACTACTTTTTTATACTATGTATCCATATCAATTTAAAGTTAATAATAAAACATTTTTTTTTAACTTTTGTGTGCAGTGAATATGAGTATGTCAATGTGAATTATTTTAAAAGGAATATAATTTAAAAACCGCAATACCACTATGAGCGCCGGTGAATCAAAATTGGTTATTTCATCAAAATTGTATTTTAAATGTGACATACATTTAAAACGAACATGATTCACTGTGGAAAGGTCGCCGTGGTTCAGAGCCTAATTGTAAACGCGACGGTTGGTGATTTGATTCCCACTCAGGAGAATAAGCAATTTTATTATTCTCGCTCTGGTAACAAGACAAAGTGCGACGTTAATTTTTACCACCCAACACGCAATGCCTCGTAAATTCGACAGTGCGTGAAGACTCTACCTACTCTGCTATATTAATATAGCGTGAAGCTAAAAAAAAAATAATTACTGAATTAATGGGAACATTATCAGCCCTACTCACCTCGTGTACTGCGGCGAGTTCGTGAAGAAGTCTATGAGACACGCTATTAGATACGTCTCGGGCAAATTGAATAATGTATTCAACACGTACACTCTCGACTCGTCGAGCGTCAAAAATTTATTTGGATACAATTCGTATACCTGAGAACTGAAACAACAATCTTGTTTATATAAAAACAATAATATGAAAATAAATTTTTAAAAAAGACCGTCGTGGTGAAATAGCACAAGCATGTGAGTTTAAATGCGATGGTTGCGGATTTGATTCCCACTTAGGCGAATTAATTATTCAATATTTTCATTTCCTCGCTCTGGTAACAGGGCAAAGCACAGCGTTGATTTCCTCTATTGCAGGCGCAATGCTTGTATAATTCGGCTGAAAGCCCATCTTTCGGAGTGTTTTAACACTAGGTTCCCTCTGCCTACATTGCTATTTTCGGGTGTAGTTAAAAAATAATAATACTATATACTAACTGCTTTAAAAATTCAAATCCGTGAACGCAGACTAATATGTTACCGTATGCGTCTACCTTTAATAAGTTGCCATACAACGTGTCGAACCAGAGACCTCTGCAATGAAAAGAAAATTTTAATATTCATATAGAAAATTAGAAAGTTTATATGGTGTCGACATTAGAAACTAGTAGGTGTTATGATGATTTCAAAACGACGACGCCGTCGTTCCGTTTCGTTATGCTTGGATAAAAAGTAAAAGGGCTAACAAGACCAAAGTAGGTAGCTCAAATTTTTCACAGTTCAAAATGCTTAACGTTATGTATTCCTACAATATAGTTAAGCAAAATGGAATTATCCATTACGTTAATTTCTGAAGTATAGCATAGTGTAGCTTGCCTTTTTATTATAGGTGCATTCATTTGATAGAAATATGTGTTATATTTGTATATAGATTTTACATCGTTCGTTTACTTTCTTCAAATAAATCATGAAGCACTTTGAAGCATTAAAATATTGTTTATCAATACACATCGAATGTAAGATATATTTTAATGTCAAAGGTAACCTTGTTGGATATCAGTGTATCTAACACTGACGTTAAATTACGTTGAATTAATTCAAGGTGAGACATAAATATTTTAAGATTTACAAGTACCTACTGAGTACCGGCATACATTGCGCATATCACACTTTATTTAATATTTGCTAATGTTCATACATTATTTCTTAGTAAGCCAATTAGACTTTGAATTATATATATTTAAGAATTGTTTAAAATTTATATCGTTTAGTGAAAATAAAGCCATAACAAATATAAAAAATGTCTGAAAACAAAACAACTAATGATATGAAAGTGCAAATTTGTAAATAAATTCAGGCACGTGTAATACCTACTTCAGTAAAAATAAGTTATTTTTAATTATGTAAATACTTAATTATTATATTAAAAATGTAACTACGGCAATTATTTCTATAATAACATTGACTTACCTGACAGGAAATGAAGGGTCATATTCGAATTCTAATATTTCTTGTGGGTATCCTTTATGAACTAATCTTTCTTTGGTTAGATTGAAGCCTAAGTTTTCATATTGTGGCGATTTATACTCTGTAAATAAAATCAGCTTTATAATAATAAAAAGACAATATTATTACTAAGTTTATTTACTTTATATCACTTGAAATTAACAAACATCGACCTTCATACTAGATTTGAATAGAACCGCGATATATATCTAGCGATATAGCATCTAGATGCTATCTTTTAATGAGGCTGTTAAATTCCTTATAGATAATAATATATAAACTATCTATGTAGGAAATTTGAACACTTAATAAAAAAAAAGATAGCAACAAAAATATGAAAACTAAGAAATGTATTACATAAACGAATAAAAAATGTACTGCAAAAATATTATTTCAAATATTATAATGTCAAGTGAACATTATTCAATAATTAACTTGTTATACAAAACATAAAAATAAATAATTTTATATCTTCCATTTGATAAAATGACCTTGCACCGAAGTGAAGCAAAAACATTTTTAGCATAGTTGCATAACGCTACATACTCCATCATCATCTATAGGTCTCGAGCCTACTCCAACTGTGACTTTCACTATGATCTACTCATTGACATTTCTATATACTTTGATAAATTCATAATATATTTTTTATTTACTTATTTTTTATCAGCTTCACGCTGTATCCCGCACATAGCAGAATAGGCAGAGTGAATCTAGAGTTAAAATACTCTGTTCCAATTCAGACATTTCCGTTCCGATATTACAGATGAAAATATTAAATATTTCATTTCCTCCAGTGGAAATTGAACCCACAGCCTTTCGCAATTTAGTCTGAGTCCGACTCTTTATTTCAATGTAGTCAACCACTGACCTCCTTATTTTCTGCACAGTAATATTTACACAAATTTGCAACTCAGTATTTTACCTACTGACGTAACGAACAATTCATGATTCACATTTAAACACACTCACCTGCCAGAGTGTAATCCATATCAAATCCGTAAAACTTAACATTTTCTAAATGCAACGATCTATTAACGAAAATTCTGAAACAAAAATTAAGTAATTACTATAGAACCTAGGTTCTAGGTTCTGGAATCTAGGTTCCAAACCACTTGCACCAGTACTGCTATTTTATATATAAATAGTTGTAGAACTACGCATTTACAGATGTTGATACCGAAATGGTGCACTCAAATTTAGTTCAGTGTCACCGGCGACCGATAAATCTTGTTAGATTATAAATGTAGACAAAAGGTATTAAATTATTTATTCCGAAAGATCATCAAATAGTCGTTCATGGATGACCATATTAATATAAATATGTGCATATACTATCAAAACAAAGTAATAAAGAAGTTATTAATCTGTGACTTTTTAACATTTGATCAGAAGTGTTCGTTTTTTATAATTAAAATAAAATATTTCGTGTAAGAAAATAAAAATGAGATCAGCTTTAAACGTACTTAGGGAAGAAATGTAATATGGGAATAATAGCAGCCTAAAAATCTATCTATCTATCTATCTATTTGTCCATAAATAATAATTAGAGATTATAGTACAAATAGATACATTGAGTACATAACAAGATTTATTGTAAAACCTTATTGTATTATTAAATTGCTTTATGTTGCATAAAATCATAAAAGCAATTAACAGTACACAGTAAAGAATGATTAAGTGACGAGACGTATATACGTATATATAGACGTTTGTGACGAATGATGATTCATTAAAAATTGCGTTAATCTAATTCTTCCTGTGTAGATTGCCTTTCTCAGAAATAATGCAAGTTCATTAATAGTTCTAAGAAAACATGCAGTGATAATCAACTGTGGAACATTTTTTATGCTGTTATTACTGCTTTTAATTTTTATTAAAATTACTTATGTCTTGACACTTATTTAACGACTTAAAAATATTATTAAAACATACAAATAATAATGATAAATTGTCGATTGTATGTAATTGTAAGTTAAATTTAATCAATAAAGCTGACGTGAAATAAACTGACAAGACCAGACCGACAGTCCTAAAACCTATATGCATGTCCTACAACAGTAACGGATTAATTAATTTTAAATTCTTAGTTAATATCTTAAACATGAATATACAACAAATAAATAAATATAGGTACAATCGCGTCATTTTATATAATCTCAAAATCAGTTACGTTTAATAAACGATTAAAGAGGTACTCGTGAACAATTGCTAAGGCGATAACGTCGGAACCATGTTATCATAAATTGCTTCCATCGCTCATGCAAGTGACTCCTAGTGATAATCAACACGCATGACGCACCTTGATGATGACAGATATAAAACTATACAGAAATTTCCCACTAAATTTATTTTAATTTTTAGTTTCACATTGTGCCTAATTCAAAACACTCTGGTGTCTACTTTCCGCCCGAATTCTATGTTGGGTGGAGGAAGTCAATGCCGCGCTTTGCCTTAATAGAGCATGTAAATGGAAATAATTCATTCCCTAGTGGGTATCGAACCCAGAACCGATATGGTTACGATGGCCTTAACTTTATTTTATAAATACATTTATGTTTATTAAAACTTATAAAAATGTTTACCTAAACATTGTGACGTTGCAGAGATGAGTCGGCTGAATACGATGATAATCTCACATATTTATATTACATGCATTCCGTATGCGCATTTAAAGAAAACAGGTATTTTGGTCTCGACACGAAAATTTATTTTCGAATTGGAACATAGTACCAATGTCGTTAGAATTGAAAGTCGGGTCAGGTGATAGTCCAGATATAAACACTGGCGTTAGTGGGTGTGATTTCCCGATTAATGATTATAGGAGGTGACAGCACAGGCCCACGTCCATGTATTAAGTGCATACAAATCTATATGTATCCGGAACATCTAAACAGGTATAACAAATTATTATTTGTCATATTCGTCTTTTCTATTGTGTCTTTGTATAATACACTAGCATTGGAGCCCGTTGACGCGTGACATACCGCGTTGCCATAGCAACGTGTACATCACTTCATACAGTATAGCTATATTGTCAAACATAATGGTAGTGGTGTGCGTTATATTTATTTTATTAATTTAATATATTTTTTACGAATTATTATAACAAAATATTCGCATCCAGCACAGCAATTTTTCTATAAACTACAACAGTCCTAAATTTCATACTCCTCCATTCCCCATCATTTTCGTACAAAGGGGTATAAAGCTTAAGTAAAAGTTGAAATTTTGATATTTCTAAATATATAAATAACCTTTATCTACTGTCATGAAAATCCAAGTAACTGTTACTGTCATAAGAGAGTTGGATTCAAAATTTTAAAAAATATGTAACACCATACCAACATCTACCAAAACATTGTAAAAACAGTACACCTTGCCACAATCTTAACTCCTCCTGTGGCACTCATGCTTTGTAACATAATAAAAATTCTTAAGTTTTATTAAGTACCTTTAAGATTAAAGTGAATTATAATTTAACAACTTATTCAAATATTTAAGCTATTCATAGAGGTACGCTAAAACACTTAATTTGCGCTTCGCCTATTTTGGATTCATTTTCATACAAAAACATCATGACGGAAAATTACAAAATCACAAATTAAAAATAGATAATAAATAACTCACTCGTTGGGAGCAGCTGTATGTCTGTCTCCTTTGCCATAAGACGAGCCACCGTTTGTGGCAGCGGAGTTTAGTAGCATGTCTAATGATCCATTCACCATAACCCCCTGGTACCTCATGACCAGAAACTTTCATCTAATGTTATAGTTAGGTAATTACTTATTTTTTTTAAGAATCAAATGTACTTAATGATCATAGAAAAACTGCACTGCCCTTTTTGAATTGCTGATAAATATAGGAAGCGTTTGAGAAGATATCCTTGAGAGCAACAAAGTGTAATGCATAAAAATGTAACAAAAATGACCTTCGTTACAGCGTTCATACGAGTAATGCGTGTAATACTTTCTTTAAAATATATATCCAGAATAAACGTTACATAGCGTATAAATAAGAGAAATAACTATTTCTGATACAATTTACAATCATTTACAATAATACGTATATATGGGAAAAATTGATGATTATGTAAGTAGTTACTTGTGTTACAATGAATTCACTGGGGAGCGGATGCAGGATAGGTAGGGGAATCTGCCAAGAGGCTTAATCGATATAAATTTACCAGACAGAGCTGCCCACTTTCTCTCATTTAAATATCGGATTGTTTAATATTCTGAACTGTGTTATTTTAAACTTTTAAAATGATGAATACATCGGTTTATATAAAAACAAATTAAAAAATACAAAGGGCGTTATTAAAAGGATACTTATGTCTAAACAACTCAATACACTTGTTATACAAGTAATTATAAATCTAATATTCATAAAAAAAATGAAGAAGAAAATTTTGCATAAACAGATCTAACAAGCAAATATTGTCATTTGACATTTAAACAATAAAACGTTTAAATTAACACCAAAGTTTCACACATTCAAATCCGTCAGGTTGTACCGAACTTACGCAATGAACGACTGTAACAGGGTCTAGTTTAGACATACGATTAGGCAACATGCAAATTGCAAATGCATATATATATAAGCTTAATAATAATTAATTAATGACTTCGTTACGGTCAAAGACACCTCGGATCACTACGTTTAAAATTTTGCAACGCACATACGATCCTTAACAACACGTTTCAAGTCCTAATTTATATAATTTTATTGCGATATTCCTGTCAATTACATCAACATCTATACAAACACTTTCAACACTTTATGCATACACTGGACGAACACTATTACGATAAGAATATGGTGATAGCCATGAAATACAAGGAGGACGTTGTCGAGCGGTAAACGCGTTCGCGTATACTGACGCCATTCAAGCCAGCGGTGACGATAGCCCCCACGACCACGAGTTCCCCCGCGACCGCCTCGTTTGAACAGCTGATTCGCAAAACTTAAAAATCATCAATGAATATTACTTATTTACAATTAAAATTATGGAATTTTATAACTTAAAAGATATTCTGAAATGAAGCATTCGAATAGTCTGGCTTATTCACAACAGATAATTTAAAAAGGTAAAACTTAAAGTAAAAAGTAAGGTAAAAGTAAAGAAATATTTGATTGAATATAAAACACTTATATTTTAATAAGTGTCATATTGACACAATATGACACTAAGCTCAACGGGTTAACACTAATATCCTGCTACTACAAGACACTTTGTAATTTTTCTAATAGGCAAATGCTCTTCAGGCAAGGCTCTTTAAACAAAGCACGTAAATTAACTAATTTTGTTATCTAAAATAACTTACGATATCATTAATGTTCACTTAAACTAACAATCCTATTGAAATTCAAAGTCCACAACCCAATATCAAAACAAATCTATATAAAATTAACATTAACTTTTAACACAAATTGAAATTTTGAGATTTGCAAAAGTATAACCATAGTCAAAGGTTAATTAATAATTTAAATTATTTTCTTTTCAGTCAAATCTGCAAGCTGTTCCTATCGTTTTATCATTTTTGGTTATGTTATCTTTGAGTAATTGCTATAATCGTTATTAAACGAGCAAGTCTGGCATTTTTTTGTATCAAATAACAATGAAGAAATTTAGAGCAAGTAGCTTAGTAGGTACACCAGATATAAATAGGTACATACAAAAGATGGTTTGAAACATGGAATGATGGCTAAGGAAAAAATTACTCTCAATTCTTATTGCGAGAAAATATCAAAGGGAATAAGACATTTGGGGACTTCCATATTATGATTTTTAAAATCTGGATGAAATGCCCTATTCGGAAAGTATCTTTAATAGTTAAAAAATATCCAAGACAGTGGTCCAAGTAAGAAATGCTAGCGATGTTGAATGGAAAGAACACCATATTGCATGAAAATAATGCCAGGAAGAATTGAACAAGTAGGCTGGGATATTCTGTCGCAAACAATATATGCCTCGAGCTTAGCTCAAATGATATAAGAATTCATCAGCTTCACGCTGTATCTCGCACACAGCAGGGTAAGAAGAGTGCACCTAGTGTTAAGAGACTTCTTTCCCCACTTTCCGCCGAATTTTTGGAGACATTGCGTGTTACCAGAGCAAAGGTATGGAAATATTTATATAAATATTTTCTTCCTAACTTCCTCGAGTGGAACTTTGTGAGTATCGAACTCACAAACAATCGCGTTTACAGTCGCACTTTGTTCCCTGCGCACAATTATAAGCATTAACTTAACAGCAAATTACATAAATATTGTAAGTTTGATCTTTCACTGATATCAAAAATTAATATAGAAAAGATCAAATACGAATGTTTATAACGTTTTCACTTCACGCATATACATTTTCCTGAATAACATGAAAGCAGTTTATGTTAACATTTATGTAAGAGCATCATGTATTATAAAATATTAAAAAACTTACTGTTATAATTAAATAGTCAATTCTATTATATGATGACGACATGAAACTAAATATACCTATTAACTGTAACACAATTGTGTATCAACCTTGTAAACATACGTCACCGTAACCTGCGATTCGACAAATAATGGGAATTAGCTTTTAAATTGTAATTAACTTCGCGTCTTCTGTATGTAGTAGAGATTGAGGGTGAGTTTTGTAAGGATACGTTCTTCACTCTTTTCTTATTATTGTTTTCCCAAAATCAGTAAATATAAATTAAATAAATCAATTACATAGTATGCGTAGTTCTATTATCTTGGCGTAGTAAGATAACGCAATGGCTGTGGTTTCTATCACAGCCTAACGCTTTTTTCCCTCATAGCAGGATTTTAAGTGTGTCAGTTTCAGCCACTTTCCGCAATATAATATATTGATAGAAAAAAGTAAATATTTTCTTACAAATTTTAGTAACAATTATCTTAGTTTCCTGTGAAAAATATTCAAACCTGTGTTGTAATTCCCTTCTATCGACCCATTTGCTTTGCATTGTTGCTAGAGATTCTGCAAAACTGTCTAATTCGATTTCTTTGTCACTTTTCGAGAGAGGCTTGTCGACACCGGCCTGTGATTTATCTGGTATCTCTACCGTAACGTTTCCAGACAGGAATGTCACTACAGGTTTACGTTTTCCCGAGGAATTGGCACGGGCGCGTATTTCTTGCGGACTTAATGACGGCGACAGCGGATAAGCTATTTCAAATGCATCCGGCATCGTAGTTTTATTACGCTAAGTATAACTAGATACAATCGACCGTTTGTTTAAAGAGTCCAGTAGCTACTGTAGAGCACTCGCTAAACAAAATAATCATTTATTTATCCCTAATGATAACATTTTGACGGGTCATAGATCGATTCTGATGTAAATATTTTTGGATAATTGTATTATAATATCACAATATATTACTAGTTTTAGACATAGGTTTTATTTATCAAATATACTAATTTAGTGATTTTCGAAATAACTATCATATCTTCAGATAAAACATGCTTAAATTAGAATGCAGATGTGAAATAACATTAAGTAACATGTCTAACAAAATATGAGTTATGGATTTGTATCTGGCTCAATCTCTGAGGTGTATAGAGAATATTTAAATTGGGAGACTAAAATTGGCGGAGAGTGGTGATCAATATCTATCCCACAATAATGGAGATGTCTAAAGGTATACAATGTTGAATGAAAGGTCACAGAGGTAGATAAAATAAATAATTGAAATATTTAAAAAAAATTGAAATAGAACCTTATAGAAGTAAAATAATTAGCAACCCTAAAAGTGCTTGTAAGTTTTGAATTTAATGTAGTAAATGTAAATCAACAAATCCATACCTATAGCAATAGTTACAGTACAAAAATTGTTGAACAATTTAACAAAAGGTTATCTTCATTCATATTGGTATAGGTATTGATTAGGAGTATGGAAATTCTAAATAGCCTTAGAATGATAAGCTCAACTTTACAATATTTTTATGTTGCAAAAAAATACAAAAGAAAAAATATTAAAAACATTATTTTTTGTATTTACAACTCGAAAGACCAAAAAACTTTTTGAAATATGCTAAATTAATAATACCAATTCAAGCAATTGTAATAATATCAGTATTTTTTATTATAACACCTTATCAACAATGTATACTAAAAAATGTTGACAATTATAGAAATTATGAAGTCATCTCATTAATCTTATCATGAAGCATACTATAATATCATGTTTTATAATATTATACTTTTGTGAAATATGATGCCTTTGCAACTAATTAAAAATATCTATAAGTATACAAAATTGGTGGATTATTCCAATTTAAATTATATATTTCACAATTGAAAAGTCGCTCTGTCTCCACCACTAGGAATAAAGTGTAAAGCTAAGTAAATAAAATTATATCTTTTGTATAGCTTTCCCATGTATATTGTTAAATAAGAACTAAATTTACAATTGGAGATATTACTCTTAACATCACACATCATATAATCTATTCACTTTTTTTGGAGCTTCGTGCTCCATCCTGCATAAAGAAAGGTAGGCAAAGGTAACTTAATTTTAAGACACTCCCATTCTCTACTTTCCGTCGAGTTTTGGCATTGCATGTTGATTGGCAAAAATCAATGCCGCGCTTCCTTGTTACTAGCACAAGGAAATGAAAATATTAATAAATTATAATTTGTAACCCGTGTGGGAAGAGCCCACAACTGCCACATGTAGTCACATGTTTGTACCACTGCACCATGATGGCCTCAATATATTGACTTGGAAATGATAGGAAGATCAGAAAGTGCACTAGAAATGCTAAAAACAAAATTTTCTTACCTATGTTCCGCTCGACGATAATATTTTTTTGACAAAAGTTGATCTTGACCAGATAAACATTCTTTATTTTTGCAGCCGTCCATATTGTGTGATTTTGAAAATGCACTTTGAATCCTATATATATTTATAAGAGATATTTGTACAAAAAAAATATTTTTAAAATGTCTATTATAAATGCACCACTGCTTTAGCATAAACTATTTTTCCATATCTGAAAGTTGTTAATGGCTAATGTATATGATAGTACAATACGTATTTTGTTTAATATATTATACTATTATATATTTTTGAAAACGCATTAAAAAATTTACAGAATAAAAGAAAATATATATATGTTTTAGTATTGCAATAGGATATTAATTTTCGTAAAAAATTCTATAACAATATAGTGACAAAATAAAATGAAAATTAATACATCAAAAAATAATATATTAAACTAAAGAACGAAAAAATCGACTCACTCTTATTGAAGATGGAAGCTTACAAGTAGAATTATCAATTATCAAAGCCACAAATTTATCATTAAAACAATAATAAAGTAAGATAATCAGCTTTATACATATATATGTTTGTAAATTCGTGTCTTTTCAATTTTAGCACATCGCCTAACGCACCACACGATATCAGCAAAATACTGAAATTTTCAGAATAGTGTTGCCAGAATTCGAAAGTTAAAAATAACACGAAACAATTCGAATCTTCTTCACCACAAGGTTAACACTTAACACTACAAAATTTTGAACATTAACAACTACAGGTACGATACGTACAGTGGTTAAAATATATATTTATATTTATTATAACTTAAAATGCATATAAGTAATTTAACTTGAATTGTTATATTAACTTGAATTAACAATATTGTTATATTAAAGTTATTTGGGATAGATCTTCACTATAGAGCCGGTCAGAGTTCATTATCGGTCCGATTTAAAAAAAACATAATTAATTTTAAGTTACCAAATAGAGGTTGCTCTGAGTTTATTTTTGCAACGTTACATATAATTTATATAGGGGCCTATATGCATTTTGTATAATTTTCTTTATATTTTTTATTAGTATAAGATACCGTGCTGTACTTAAGACCGTTTTGTGTACATATATATAATCTGTGAACTTGTATGACATAAAATTGAAATGAATACTAATTTGACTTTTGTAATTGTGAATTATTTGTAAAAATTACTACTTACCTTACATATACATATTTCATAAATTATAATTTATAAATTCTAATAAATGTATAACTTGTAATTTCTAATGGCTTACACGGAAAAAGTGTCACTTAATGGCACTGCTCTTTCATTTTTGCTGTATGAATGTATGAATTCTGTTCATAGTCAGGTACGTACTTATTACTCACTTTTAAAAAGTACTAAAATTATTAACATACATAACAATCTAATTATTTTTTTGTATTTTTTTAGGAGGGCTTTCTCATAGGAGAGGTCACTTCGGAAATAACAAATCATATATCAGATTCACAAAATGATAACGCCCGTTTAGATACTCAAATACTGATAAGGACTGTTTTACCTTTACCTTCAGTGTCTTTATTTTATTTACCAACGGGAACGATAAAGGAAGATGTTTTATCAGAACTATTATCTAATGTAGCCAGTGAAGTTGTTGGGTGGTACAAATATAGAAAAAATAGTAGTATCAAACCTACATTTCGAGATAAATTAATATCAAAAGGATTGCAGAAATACTTCGATAAATACCATGGAAAGAAGACATTTGTTTGTTGCAATTTGTCTAGCAAAACGTCTACAACAAGCTCAACCCACACAGTAGTGTACAGATTTGGTAAAATTAACTGTTTCGATATGTATGAATATGTTGAGGATGTGACTGCTAATTTAGGAGAAAAACTGACTGGTTATAAAAAAGCTAACAAAATTTCACCTCACTGCATATTTAATAAAATAGTAAAAGAAAGTAATGTTCACACTAATAATACAAATGATGCTATATTATCTATACAGGAAGCAGTTGATCAAAGACTTATAAAAGAAGCTAAAATTGCAGCAAAAAATGAATGTACAATTAGAGAACTTGAGGCAGAAATTAAGCAAATGAGTGCTATTTTAGCAGATAAACAGGTAATGGACCTGGAAGCTGCTTACAATAAGCTCAATGAAGAACAATATATTAATAGAGATGTTGAGATGGCCAAAGCTTGTGTTGAAGCATTAAAAACACCTGCAGTAGTCGACATACTCAGCATTCCAAATGTAATAATTAATAGCAATAGTAGAAATTATACAGATAGTGAAAATTCTGTTCAAATTATTGAAAATGAAAATGTTAAAGATAGAAGTCCTAGCCCAATAATAATGCCATCAAGTTCTCATGCATTACCCACTTTAAATTATGCGAGTGCACTCAAAAAACGTTCTGAATCGGGCACCACAAATGTAAGTTCTTTTTAAATATTTTTTTTATTGCATTACATTGTGACCCAGTGTGATTATTAAACTGAATATTATGGTTTCAATCCTCAGTTGTTGTGTTCTGTCTATCCAATCACAATGTCTCAAATTCAGGTAGATTGTGGAGAATATAGTGCTTTGACATTAGGTCCTCTACTAGGCTACCTCCCTTATGTACTGGATGAAATATCGAAATGATTTTCTTTTAAGTTTTAGCTTCATCCATATAGCAGGGTAGACACAGGGAACACAACAACTCTGCTTTGTTTTATTACCAGAATAAAGAAATGTGTGATACCCCTAGTGGAATTCAAATCCGAAACAGTTGCACTTATTTAAATGCTGGCACAACTGGAGCACTGGCCCCTTAAGATGAATTGTTTAATAAAAGTCACTTGTTTGTTGCAGAAAGCAAGAAATTACAATGAAGATCTGATTATTTTTGATGTAGAGGATCAAAATCATAAAAATTCATTACACTTAAATGATAACTTAAGTGTTGGTGGTAGCTCACCTGAGTATTAAAGTGCCTTAAGTAAATTTATACTTTTGACTAGTTTTAATAAGTTACCATTTTCATAGCAGTCTAATTTATCATTATGTTTGGTTTTGTTATTTTAAAAAAATAATCTTTATTTGGACTTATCTTGATGTTAACATGTTGCATATTCATATATTGTAAAGATTAATTAATGTACAGTGTAAATGTTCTTAAATTTATTTCTTTGAAATATTCAATATTTCATTTAGCATATCACATTAAAGTACTATTATGCGAGAGACTTTTCAAAGCAAAAATGTTGATAATCATTTGTATGAAATGTAATATCTTCACAATATAGTTGTAATGTTGTCTTTTTCATATTGCATTGCAAATACATACTACATTTGGTATTTTTTTGAACTTATCACATGATAACAGTTGATTTTGTTTTAACTTACATTTTGTAAGTAACTAAGATGTACACCATTTTAAAGCAGTATAAAATCTAACCATGGTAATAGCTTATTACCAATATTATTATTTACTAAGGAAAGAATATTTTTGTAATAAATAAAAATCATCTCATCTTATTTCTTTTCTTCTATCTTTATCATAGTTTTCTTTAAACTTAAAATCAAGGTTATTACAGATATGTAGTTAAAGACACGCAATAAACTGAGCTGAGATTAATTTTAAAGGCACAAGGATGTGACTGCAACGCGTCGCGTCGGGTGGAATGAATCATTATTTATTCATATTTTGATTTCTTTTTCCATAAAAACACATTACTAATATTATCATTACACATTATAAAGCACTCAGCGGGTAGAGCTAGAGGAAGACTATTCATGTTTAATACTAGAGTTGTGGCAAATCATAGGATATTATAGTACCTACAGAAAAAATAGTACTTAAGTCATTATTTTTATTCTGTTTTGGGTTTGTTCAGTTAGGTGACGCCTTTGTAACGCCAAGTCTCTATTTAAGTTAAATAATTATTATCAATGACATAAAATAATATTATATGTCTAACATTGAAACACACAAATCAGTTATAACAATATTTTAATTTCAATTATCATATTACAAATAGCATGGCAAGATATCAATAAGTTATTTCCAGTTGGATTGAATAATCTTAAAATCAGCTCAGCTACTTAGATATTTATTTTTAGCAGCAATATACTATACCTATAGAAAGTAGACGGAGGGTTAAAAAAGTTCGACGCTCAATTTCAGTCCAAGTTAAGGGAAGAAGACGCCGCGTATTGTCTTAGTGTGAAAGCGATGAAAATTGAGCTATTTTATTGTTTACATAAACTTCGCATTTACATTGAGACGCTGCTTCACGACGACGACCTCTATTTTAATATCTTGACTAGTCCAAATGAAACTTAAAAATTATAGCGTTTAATAAATATTCTCCATTTATTTTAATTATATACATGTAAGAAATTAAAAATATTCAGATTTTTACAAATTAACAATATATGATTAAAGGTAATAACAGAAGTAAAGTAATGAAAAAAAACAACAGTTTATTAGTACAACACTTAAAATATTATAAAGTACAAACTTAAAAATCTTTTATTTTTTAAAAGCATTATACATAGACAGAGATATAACTAGTGTGAATATAACTATGTACTACATCGACTTGGTTACATGTAAAATTAAAAGTTATAATACAATAAAATACGTGGAAATCACATTTAATGGACCCGTGGTAATCCGAACTCTATCCGGCACGCCAATTGACGCCACTATTGATAGTAAATAAAAATTTTTACAAAACTTCACTAAATATAGTGAAGAATTGGACAGTTACTACTATTGCAATTGTACTCGACCGTCAACTGTTTCAGTTTCAATTTGACTGTATAACATAATGCAACGAATTATGTTATGGATTCTGCATAGGTGTAGAAATAGGAGATGTGGGGTGGCACTAGCTATTTTACTAACAAAACCTTTAAACATTTATTGCGTGGTGCATAACAGGCCAAGCAAAAGTTCACTTGTTTATTGATTTTTTAGTCATGTATAATGTCTTCACAGGTCAAAAGCGAAAGCACAAAACGTTGACGACTAATAAAATATATGTTTTGCACCACTTAAATCGTAATGAATCGCTCAGTAGTTTAGCAAGTGAATATACGGTGTTACGGTTGATCTGCAATTTATGACATACACTAAGGTTGAAGAGTCATGGCCACCCTGAAGTTAAACTTTTTAAACTTTTGCGCCTTTTTTACTCGGTTTTAAAGATTAAGGAATACGCAACAATCAAAATTAACACAACACGTTCGATTATCCTATGTCGCCTTTCAAAACGCTTATAGGATTACCATAGGTCCACTGTTCTTAAAATAATTATGATAATTAATACATTGATATATTTTTTATGGAATGTTTCATGAACTATATTATATAAAGAATTGAAGAATGTTAAAATTAGACATATAATAATTTTATAGTAAATCAGAGGCTACAGCGGGGTTTTCCCCTGTCAGTTCATACACGGAGTGCGCCAAACGTCTCGCCTGTTGCACGGCGGTGGACGCCGGCAGCAATCCTAAATGGATGCATATCAATTCCTTTACACTTACACCATGACTGTCATTTGGAAAAGCCAGCTCCACGAGTTGTCTGCAACAAATTATAAATTAAATTATATTTCAGCTATATTTTAAAGATGGGTATTGAATGGCGTGTATTAATTTCATCAGAAAAAGAAACAACTTCAATTACGATACATTTCGACCTCATTACCTCTGTAAATGAAATAACTAATATATTAAACTCTAACTTTAAGCGGGGTTTGAGTGCGGGCGGGGCACATACCTGTAAAAGGCGCCGGCGAGGTCCCCGGGCGGCGGCAGCGCGCGCACGGCGGCGGGATGAGGGGGTGCGGTGGGGCGCGCGGGCGCACGTCGTCGCTCGAACCAGCGCAGCGCGCACACGTGGAGCGCGCCGCGCCGCCACACTCCCGCGCCGTATCCCTCGCGCAGCGCACGCGTCGCCGTGCGCACTGTTACACGCACCTGCACCCAAGCAATGAACTTTAAAGGAACAATATAGTTGGGCTGTAGTCTATTCGTACCATAAGAGTGCGCTGTCCTTTGGTTAGTATCTATGCATAAATTATGTATAATTTATGCCAATAGCTCTTGAAGCCGTCGTAGCACAGTCCTTCACGTGCATTTGACTGTAAGCGTAATAGACTTGGTTCGATCCCATTCGGTTGAATAATATTTCAAATTAATTTTATTTCTCCACTCTAGTAGACAACGCAGCTAGGTAATCAACATACAACTCAAAAGATGGGCAGTACTACTACGCGAGAAAAATTGTAGAGCCGAAAGTATCTACCGTGTCCGGTGTCAGCATGTCCACGCAGTCAGCCATGTCAGGCGCCAAGAAGCGTCCCGCAGTGCGGTCGACATACACAAAGTGGATGAGACCGGGGAACTCCTCTACATACTTGTGTGTTAGAGAACCTGTGTCTGTCGATACTGTGAGATAGCGTTAAGGAATCATTATAAATGAACTATCTTTAAATAAATTTTATAATATTTTATTTAATTGAAGTTGTATTTTGAACATAGCAAAGGAAACCTAGTGTAGCCAACACTTCATTTCCCACGCTATTTTTTGGGACATTGCGTTAAGTGGCGAAACTCAATGCCGCGTCTATTCTTCGTACATAAGCGAGGAAGACAAAATAATATACTCCCCCGGATGGGAATCTAACCCACACCGTCCCGTATAAGTTACACATTAACCACATTGAAAAGGATATGATCCCAAGCTGAAGTATCGCATCGCCTTCATACATAGAAACTGTATATGGGGCGCGAGTAGTTTCTTTAAATCTTTTGACGGGTGTTCCAATTTTAAATTCGGTATATCCGGTTTAAGTTGTTCTATGACCGCCTCCAAGGCTGTATGCATTGCGGTCGCTGCCGTTTCCGGTGTCAATGGCGTAGTTGTTGTGCATGACTTCCGTAGTTCTAACATACGACTTGTTACGCGCGCGCATAGTGTGGAGTTAGCCTTATTTTTGCGGAGTGCTTCTGTTGTCTGTAATTAATTGTTATTTATTTTTAGATTTAAATTAGTTTAAGTAAAATATGATAAGCAAGAAATCCCATTCAAATGGGTATAATTATTTGTAATTTCTTACTTCCGATGTAAGCGCAAAAAGCTAAATGCTCTATGAGTGGAGAAAACTAATATCCCGCTAACAGACGGACACTTAAAATTTTAAGTATAGATAACAACAAACGCAGTTCTTCGAATAGATCGTAAAACTACAACAGGAAAAATTATAAAAATGAATTAGCTTATATATACATTAATATATATAAAATTTCATACTTTCTTTAACGAAACTTCCAAAGAATCGAGGGTCACGGGTAGAATTTCCAAATTACGTTGTAGCAACAATCTTCGGAGGTTTGATAAAATCTGACTGGACATATGCACGGAAATACCTATGTCTCTGCAAAATGGATAATTTCAGCAATTAAAATAACTAAATAAGCTCGAATTGCTATAAATATATAGAACAGATGTGTTTATAATTCAAAATTATGGCAAAAATCTAATTCAACTAATGAATTCTTCTTTAAGCCATAAACTTGTTCATCAAGCTATAATCAATAAAAGGCTAATAATCAGTGTAAGTAGCTTTTCTATTGTAGGCTTTAATAAAGGGACTCATATGCATATATTCTTTTGTCAAAGCATATAATATACACAGTTGTGTAGACAAAAACATAGTATATAAAATAAGTAATATTGAAGTATACAGAGATTTAAAGTTTAATATGGGAAATTAAGTTAAAATTGTATTAGTTACAGTCATACAATTAGAATACTATTCTAGGTTTATACTTTATAACTGAATATAAAGTTAAGGTCAAATGGGAAATATGTTCTACTAAAATTCATATATTATATAGATATTGCACATATGACATAACACAAATAAAAAATATATAATACAGTATTTCTTTTTCATTCAAAAAATAATAATAACAAATTACCTTAATTCCATATCAACGAGTACTGCAAATATAACACGTGGCGCGATCTCCGCCAAGTGTATGGAGTGCGGCGAGCACGGCGCTGCGGCGGCGCCCGCGCATAGATTCACTATCGCACTGTTTTGTTCTGACAACCCTGTAATATGTATTACTTATTAGATTTATAATTAAAATAGAATAGAATAGAATATATTTTATAGCGCACACAAAACAAGGAAGTATATAAATATAAGAAAGAAAAACAAATGTTCAATGGCAGTCTTATTGCTTTAAGCAATCTCTGACAAAAATTATGGCTTAGTTGTAAAGAGGAAAAGGAGAAAAACAGGGAATATGTTTTGTTCTAGCTACCCTAGTTTGCTTTTTGTTTTAAATATTCAATACCGCATTGTATTGTTTTTACGACCTTAAATTTGTTTTTCCACCGACCTACAGCAATTTGTGATATACATTTATATATTTAATTAGCAAACTCTTTTTAGTTATTAAAACTGTTTGAGTTGCTAAAAAAATATACTTTTTGCTCCTAATTCTAGTTTATGGTATGTCTTTCTAGCTATGCTGTTTGGATTATCTTAGAAATTAATAGTTAATATTAAAAATAATGTCTAAACAAAGTCATCAGCATCAAATGTGTATTTGATGTGGCTTTGCTTTCATGTTAAAACAATTTTTTATCTCTAAGACAAAGGGCCGCATTGTGGTCTGGTATATAATACAAAATATATCACAAACAGTGAAAACTCTGCAAAATATAATAAAAAAGATTAAGGTAAAATATCAGCGTTATTACTGACATGGCAAATGTGAATTTCCACAATATGTAGCATCATCCATTTCTCCCAATTCTCCCCAATATTCTTGAGCCGCAATGCATTGTATACTTAAAAGTATTAAATCTGGTGGCATCAGATCTTCACTTCCACGACTGAAAACCACAGAAATATATATATGTATAAGTTGCTGAATTTAATAGTATTAAATGTGTTATTGCTGTTTTTCTTGCTAATAGGCCACCATGGCCCAGTATACTGAGTGATTAACACTCAGTCACTCAGAAGTGACGCGTCACATCAAGAAGTCGCAACTTCTTTCTTGTGTTCTACTCCTCAATATGCATTGTGTCGAAAATTTTGCAGAAAGAATGGAACAGTGTCTTAACACTAGCTACTCTGTTATGTAGGGGATACTTTTTTGGCATAAAGCCTAAAAAGAATAAGTTAATTATTATATTTTTAAAATAGCAATATTCATACCTAGAATATAATGCCAAAACCTTATCTCCAACAAACAACATGAGATGATAGTGGGAATGTGAACACTTAATATCTTTAGATATTGATTTCAAAGCATTAAGTGCTGCAGCTGTCGCCCCACTCTCCCCTATGACTCCACTTGCACCTGGTATTGAGTCACCTTTGGTACGAGTTTCTAACAAAATAGATAACCAATCTTGATAAACTAGTGATTGTAAGCTGAAAGATACATTAATTAAAATAGCTTTTTTTGCCTACAGAAATTACACACATTATCTACAAAACTTACACTTAAGGTGTGTCTGACTGTAAATGTGACAGTTGTGGGTTCAA
The DNA here is from genome assembly GCA_013403645.1 of Heliconius nattereri. NCBI lineage: Eukaryota > Metazoa > Arthropoda > Insecta > Lepidoptera > Nymphalidae > Heliconius > Heliconius nattereri. Next base: position 3,610,253 of record JAAIXI010000244.1, on the reverse strand, counting down.
TTCCTATTTGAGGGAAAGAATTATTTAATATTTCCTTACTTGATGTAATGTCTTGAAATTGAGGGGAACGGAGTATCTTAAAATTAGGTTCTAACATTTCTTTTCTCTCATCAGTTCCCTTCTAATTAGGAAACAGTACTTGTGAATCTAGCTTGTAAATTGGAGAATTGATATTAAATACAAGAATGAATTTGCACAAAGTGCAGTCACTGTAGTTTCTTCATAAAATGTAAATACAGAAGACAACAAAGATTGTCCCTCTAATAAGTTATAGTACTAAACATGGAATAACAGCAGCTTACAGGTTTATGTTTTGGCCACAAATATGTTGAACAAGTGTTTTGCAATCAAGAAGTTCTCTGTGAGCATCATCAGCATCTTCTTCACATATTATCATAAATACATGGTCAAGCCACTGAAATTTTATACACTTTTCTTAAAAAATTCATAAGTATGATATTTCACTTGTTAACATTGAACTAAACATATTTAATATATAGGTTACTATAAAATTTATCATATATACTACCTGCAGCTATACTCCCATAGTCAAATGGAAATAACTAGAGGCAAATCTGACTGTAAGTGTAGAGGGTTATATTGAAATCACTTACATGATGTTATAAAGTAATACAAGATTGTAACTGAACAAAGTAGTTTATTTTTAATATGAATATTTGCAAACTAACCTCATCAAAAACAATGGTTGTGTTATCCTTACACTGCATAGAGGTATATGTATTGCTAAATTGGGCAGCCATCACTCGCTGAGAAGTTATAATTGGCGATAGTAGTTGCGACACATGATTACTATCACTTATATTACCATCTTTTTCCTCAAAACAAAATATAATAAATTATAACAATATAGTTTAAGGTTTAGGGCATATTTCATAGTTACTAAATTTGTCATTTTTGATAATTATTATAAAATCCGTTTATATTTTTCATAACATATTTCAAATACTTACTTGACCATTAAATGATTTCATTCTTGATAAAAATGTTTCATCCCATTTTGAAAATAATAAATCATTAACACTATCAAATATTAAAACTGCCTTCATTTTCTTGAGTTGTCGAAAATATTGCAAATACGAGTTATTACAAAATAAATTTAGTACAACTTGGTATATGTGAACAATAATAAACAAACAAAACGTTTGATTACGAATTTTTATTTTGATTTTCAATATCAAAGAGTTTTGTAGAAAATAAAACCACAGATCAATACAGCCTAACAGATTATATATTAAATAAACCAGCGCAATAAGAGTGTTCGCAACGGTTATATTTTGTAAACATAACCGATACCGTATATACTACTTTTAAATATATACATGTTATTTTTTATGTTATAGTATGCTAAATGCTATACATCAGCTTAGTACATGCATCTAGCAGTGTGTGCGTGCGCGCCTGATTTAAACTAGAACTAAGTAGTAAGTTAGTTTAAATAACGTTTATTAAATGCAATGGAAGTACCCATGAAATAATACGTCATTCAAGATCAAGACAGAAAGCCACACTAATATTTATTATTTTTACTTTAAAAGTTATATTTTTACTTTAAAAATAAATTGTTTATTAATTTTTATAAAAATTATTTATAAAAAATAAATTATTAATTAACAATTGCATTACTAATTTAAAAATTATTATTATTGTATTTATTATCCAGTAGAGTTAGAGCATAATTTAGAATGTGCAAAATATTCTCTATTTATGACGCATTACGATTTTCGGGGATGATAACTAGGCTAGGCTTAATTGTGAAAATCCTCCGCGCCGGCACCCCATACCACATAGTACGCGTCCTCGCCGCCTTCCTCCACGGCAGGACGTTTCGAGTCAGAGTGGAGAGTGCAATATCCAGCAGCCACCTGATCGCCGCCGTGGTACCGCAGGGTAGTATACTCTCCCCTGCGCTCTACACTTGCTACACGAACGACATACCAACAGAGCAGGGCTCGATGTTGGCGCTCTACGCCGACGACATCGCCCTGCTCACTAAGAGTCTTAACCCGGAGCACGCCGCCATTAAACTCCAGCGCACCCTTGATTTACTGCCGGGCTGGCTGTCGGAGTGGAGGTTCACCCTCAACGTGGCTAAGACCCAGGCCATATCGTTTGGGTGCCGCCTGAGACCGCCTCCTCCGCTGAACCTGCTCGACCAACACGTAGCATGGTCGCCCGCCGCCACCTACCTCGGCACCATAGATCGACAAATAACTATGAAGCAACAAGTGAGGAAAGCCGCCAACGCCGCCAAAGCGGCGCTCTTTATGTTGCGCCCGCTACTCCGCTCGCGCCTTCCGCTGCGGACTCGGCTATCATTATACAAGAGCTTCGTCAGACCCCACCTTACACATGCTGCACATGCAGTGCGCCCCAGCGCAAGGTTCTACAGGTGGTCCAGAACGTCGCCCTCCGGCGCGTTACCCAGGCTCCCTATTTCGTCAGAAACACCACTATACAGCGCGACCTCCATATAGAGAGCCTGGAGGTACACATCGGCCGGCTTGCGCGCAACGTATTCAGCCGCGCCGATGCTTCGGATCACCTGCACATACAGAACATCACACCCTGGCATACCAGGCCGCCAGACAGGAGGCGCCTACCAAGGGATATCTTCAACCTACCAAATTCCGACTCCTGAGCTGCCCTCTCGGTCGCAGGTCGCCTAAGCTGGAACCGTGAGTCTCACCTGGCTTGGCTGACCGCCCAAGGGGCATACAGCTCATCCTTTCTTAAACTATCCTTCCTCACCCAAGGTCGACCCCCCGTCAACCCACACTTCCCCCTTGGCTCCCAGGCCATCCTCAAAGGACGCGACCATAGTAATGGCCGCCGCAAGAGACCGCAGTAGAAGGGCATCCGCCCTGGTACTGCTGCCCTGATGAGAGAGAAGACAGTTCGGGGATGATAATCCTTAATTAATTGTCAAATGAGGCCTTTATAACTATTTAAAATTATAGCCCAGGGATCTTTACCGTACATTCTCCTTTGTGTGTTTTCCATTCAACGTGACATTGGCGAAGTGATAAGAGCTGAACTGGCACGCTCGGATCGCCATAATTAAAGAACAGCAACAATAGCCCAGGGAATAATACGAAACAGAACCTACATTTTTCTACTTTTTCACAATACTGTTGGCACAATGATCATGTTTAAGTAAGATATAACTTTATGTAACAAAGGTTTTTTGAAAATAATATATCAAAAAGCACACAAATAGTGGATTAAAAACTCAAAAAATCTCGAATCAAGAAATAGCTCATCTAGAATAACGCTTACTCGTTACAATTAAATAATAGGTGAAGATGTTATTTGAAAATATTACTTAGTTATATAATATTAAAAACGCCCCAAATATAAACTATCGTACAGTTTTATAGAAATCTATTTAGTTTCAATTAACCTGCTAAGTAAATATTGTACAGGATCCATTATCTATCTATATGATTTATATCTAGCATTTATTTTATTCCAGACCATAGATTACATATAAAAATAATTAGTTATTACTGTCATGTGTCAATTTAAATTAAAAGTTGGAACGAGTGCACGTGAATATTAATCATATTACATAGTATATGTTCCTTGATCATATTATATGAGTTAATGTGTTCTGTGATATTCATTTACATTAATTTTAAGTAGTGTAACGAAACTAGTTCTATGATGTATTCATAGTTAATACATGTACCTAAGCAAATATTATTCACTACTCGCGGATAAGCTAGTGTATGTTCCTTGCGGATAAGTGATTTGTGTCTGCATCTTGTTATGTAGCGTAGGTTACGTAGTTTTCCATTTTATTTTGTATTTAACAAGAATACGTATTCTATGTTATTATAAATATTTTTGTTTATGACGGCTATTTATGGTTTTATGAAAACCTCGAAATGAGTCGAAGACAAAACAATTTGGTTTGTATTATTGCTTAATGAATATACTTTTATAAAATTAGTGATTAAATTTTACCTTTTTAAATATAAATTTTTATAAAAAAAATACATCTGAAACTATAAAAAATCACTCTTCCGAGGGTGGGACAAGGGTCCAAGCCATCAGTGGCCAGGGCTCCAGACAGAGGAACCTCCGCACAATACGCTTATATTGCTTATATTGTTAAACAACATAACACAATAAGTTATATTGTATTTTTACCAATTTTTTATTGTAACCAGTATTTCATTTTTTTTTAGAAAAAAATTAAATCATTATGTTACTTGACATTGGGTGGATCTGTGTCCTATCATTTAATTTATTATAAAAAAGATTTTAGTGGATATTATAAAAATGTTCTACAACCGTTAAGTCAACAACTAAATCCAGAATGGGCTCATAAAATAGGTGTTTCTGCTATTAAATATGGTTTTTTCCCATCAGAAGATTATGAAGATGCAAAAGTGCTTGTGAGTTTTATTAATTTTGATTGTTTAATTGTGAATAATTAGTGACCAGTTACGATCAATTGTCTATGTTAATTGTTGATCACTGTGTATTTATATTGGTATTCTGTATTTATTTTATCTATTTTTTCAACTTAAAATGATTTTTTTAGAAAACCAGATTTTTAAAATATGATCTTAGTAATCCAATTGGTATTGCTGCTGGATTTGATAAACATGGTGATGCAATAACGGGATTAAGGAATTTGGGTTTTTCTGTTGTAGAAATTGGTTCAGTGACACCTGAACCACAAACTGGCAATCCCAAACCCAGAGTGTTTAGACTACCAGAAGATGAGGCAGTGATTAATAGATATGGCTTTAATAGTGAGGGACACAAAGAAGTTTTCCATAAAATACAGAATATTGACAAAGCTTTGTTGCAAAACGGTTTATTAGGTATAAATTTGGGTAAAAATAAGACATCAGATGATGCAGCTCATGATTATACCTTAGGCATTAAGCAATTTTACAAAATTGCAGATTATTTTGTAATAAATATTAGTAGGTAAGAATTTCAGAATGACCGCTCTGCACTAACTATTTTACCTATAATTTATATTCATTGTAATATTCTCTTTTCAGTCCCAATACTCCAGGATTGAGGTCTCTACAAAATAAAGAAGAGCTGTGTAAGCTTTTGTGTGAGATCAATAAAACTTTAAATTCATTGCAAATTGAAAATAAGCCTCCTCTTCTATTAAAATTGGCACCAGATTTAAGCTTAGAAGAAATTAAAGACATAATTGCTGTGATCTCTAGAAAAGATAGTAAAGTAGATGGTCTTATAATCTCAAATACAACAATTGAACGACCTTCATTAAAAAATCAAGAATATTATAAGGAAATTGGGGGACTAAGTGGTAAACCACTTACTAATAAATCTACAGAAATGATAAAAACAGTTTATAAATTGACTAAAGGTATTTTTATTATTACATTAATATTATTTATTACAATTTATAATTAGAACTTTTTACATAATTTTAAATAGATATTGATACTAATACTATTTATTATTATTATATAAATTAGGTATCTTGGGAATATAAAACATAAGCATTCTTTCGTGCAGATGTGATGTAGATCTCAGATGCATGAAATTAAACAGGTGGACAGCTAGTGTCAAGTGTCAAACCCACTATCAATAAGATTCAAGAGTTTGATAACTTGTTACAATCTAAAATGATATAGTTATGATTTATTGTAAACCAAGTAATATAGGTTTAGTAGTACTTATTATATGAAAATATAATTACAATGGGTATTTTGTAACCAAAACCTATATTTAAATAAAACTTAACTATTGAGGCCAGTTGTGGCAAGGGACACAAGTATGTGACTGACTGACTGACTGATTTTAGGTTCAATTTATTCTCAAGGAAAGGAAATATTTTATATTTTCATTTCCTTGCTCTGGTGTCAACACGCAATTGCCAGGTGGCAAAGTTCTCCAACCTTCTCTATTCTGGCCTTACTATGGCCATTCTATCTCAAGTTGTTCCCGCAACTTTTGAAAGGTTGTCATCCCATCTTTTCAATGTGTCGTTCAAGAAAGAGGTAGACCTCTTGGTGTTAAACAGGTTACTTTCGGTTGAGATATGTAGGTTCTTGTCTTTCATTATTTCCTTTAGGCCCCAGTACTTTTTCCAGCTATTCACAACTTCTTTGCTTAAGAATATGTTAGTAGTTATATTTTTTATTTTAGGTACTCTACCAATAATAGGTGTAGGTGGAGTATTTACAGGCCAAGATGCTTATGATAAAATTCTGGCTGGAGCAAGTGTAGTTCAAATATATACAGCTCTTATTTACCATGGGCCTCCTGTTGTAACAAAGATTAAAACAGAATTAGCACAACTGCTCGTTAAGGATGGCTACAGTGATGTACATGCAGCTGTTGGGAAAGGAGTAAAATGAATAAAATAGCAGTGTGGAGATAATGATTTTAATAATTTCAGATTAATATAAATGACTTTATTTTAAAAAATATATTGTTTCTATATTATATCACACTATTTGACTGCAGCATCCTACCATCCATGACTAGCTGTTCATTTTCTCTTCATGTCCTAGAATAATATATAAAATGTGTACTTTTAATTAAATAAAAAGAAGAATCTTGTTGATTAATAATTTTGTTTTTCACTTACCCAATATTTTACAATTTGGCAAATATGATTGAATGTATTTTTTGCATTCTTCAAGATCATTAACACCAGACAAATTGAATAGTAGTAAAGTTTTAAGACTTTTCAGTGACTTTATCTCTTTAATACCATTATCTGTTACATTTATGCACTTTGAAACTTGGACATACAACAGAGTAGCATGACCGTAAGCCAGACCTTTCATGGCTCTATCATCAATATACTTATTATCATGAAGTATAATTTTATGCAATTTAGTGCAACCACCTAAAAATAGTAAAATTATACTTGGCTAAAAAATTTACAGGTAAAAAATGTAATATTAATTATAAACAACACCTACTCAAATGTGGAAAGCCGTAATGCGATATTGAGGACTCTGAACCATCGATTTCTACTATTTTTGGCACAGATTGGTCATCTGATGGTAATAAATTGTAATCATCCAATTTCTTTCCATCTGACCAGACAACTTTTCCCCCATTTCGCAATACCCATTCAGCACACGCTCTGTCGGGCCCTACAACTCTTATTCGTTCCGGGTCAGGTTTATTAAACATCATATTAACGTACTCCCAAAACGATCTAGTTGTTAATTTTGAAGGATTAAAATTATGATGAACATTTGCATATATCTAAAAAAGATAGTTTTGTTATGATATTTATATTTACATTATATTGTAATTTTCATTCAGATACCTACCGATCGGCGTAGTGTGAACATCTTTGTTTATTATTATTCAATTTACTTTACAATTTATTCAATTTTCATTTGATATCTAATAATTCTAATATTTATAATTCTATATTATATTTTGATTTTTTTCTTTGACTTTTGATAAATTAAATTGCACAGATAAAAATTATAATAAAGTATGTTTATAATACGTCGACAAACAAAGTCATCGTTTCAGTTATTTAAATTTAAAAGTATAATAAATATTTAATTTATGTTTTATTCTACAAAACTATTATAAATATAAAATGTAGTTTAATTATAGATTATCCTTTTTTTGTTTTAAAGCCACATCGAAAATATGGTCCGTAGTCAATATTGTAATTAGTTGTCTAGTGTCTGTGTAAGCATTGTTGACAGCTGGAACCTGGAACGAAATACTATATTAGTTTTCCGGAAGGAAAATAATAATATTTGTTTCTTTTATAGTCATATGCTGAAATTATTCTCAAATTTTGTAATATAATCAAAACAATATAAATATACAATGTCTGAATCATATGGTAAGCATTTCAGTATTATATATCAATAATATCTTTAATATTAAATCACATTTATAATTATGTGAATGTATCCTCGTTTCAGAATATTTATTTAAGTTTTTAGTCATTGGGAGTGCAGGTACTGGAAAATCTAGCCTACTCAATAACTTTATTGGCAATAAATGTAAGTAATTCCTTATTTTTATACATTATGACGTATGAAAATGAAATCATAACATAGGTAGAAAATTATAATTTTAGTCAAAGAAGATCGATGTCATACTATCGGAGTAGAGTTTGGATCTAAGATTATTAACATTGGCGGAAAATCAACAAAATTGCAAATATGGGATACTGCTGGACAAGAAAGATTTCGCTCTGTCACACGCTCATATTACAGGGGAGCTGCGGGCGCTTTGCTTGTATATGACATTACCTCTCGTGATTCATTTAATGCTCTCTCAAATTGGCTCAGGGATGCTCGTACTCTGGCAAGCCCTAATATTGTTATATTACTTGTGGGTAATAAAAAAGATTTAGAAGAATCTAGAGAAGTAACATTTACAGAAGCTAGCCAATTTGCACAAGAAAATGGTAAGTTATTTTCAAATATTATACTAATAGTTTCATATGCTCACTGCAGATGGCTTTTATTTATACCACAAAAAATATTGTATATTTAGTACATGAAACAACCCAACTCTGTGTCTTAAAAGTTTTCTTTAAACCCTTAGAGAACACTTTTAATGCAACATTAATTATATTTGTCATGTTTGAAACTTCTTTATGTTGTTATAGAATTGATGTTCTTAGAAACAAGTGCTAAAACAGGGGAAAATGTGGAAGAAGCATTCTTAAAATGTTCCAAAACTATTCTTGCTAAAATTGAAAATGGTGAATTAGATCCAGAGAGAATAGGCTCTGGCATACAATACGGAACTGGCACATCTAAGAGATTATCGGCACCAAAGAAACCTGCAAGGGCACCTTCAGATTGTGCTTGTCATGTGTAAGTTTAAGCTATCTTTATATTTAAGGTCAGAAAACATGATTGAAAGGGGCCATTCATAATTTGTTTCAAATGAACTTCACAGTATGTTATTGGTGAAGTGCAGCTTGTGAGTTTAGCACTCAACACCCAATGCCTCAGATTTTGAAAGAAATTGGGATATAAATATCTAATGGGAGTGGACTGTCAAAACTAGGTTCACTCTGCCTGACCTACCATGATTTCAATATTATTTTTGTTCACGAATTTCTTGTTTTAATACTTAGATTATATATTGAAATGTGATGTCATTTATTGATGGCCCCAAATTGGATTCATGCAGTTATCTCTATTTTTGATTGTGATCTATTTCTATTTTAATTATAACTTTAGATTAAGTGTTTATAAAATTAGAACTTAGGCTGAATTAAAAATTCAAGAACATCTCAGTAGATATAAATCGCTTTGTTTTAAAATATATTTACATGGGTTACATATAAAGTATGTAATGGTTTAAAATCTTATATTAGAAAAACATCAAATAGATTTTTTGGTTTACATTAAATGTATTTTTATAACTTTAAACAATTACTAATTATATTATAATATTTCAAAAAATAGCCACAACATGATTAAAAAAAATGAAAACAAATTAATTGTGTATATCTCCTATACTAAAACATTTTGTACTGCTACACAAATTATATGCACTTTAATGAATGTACTACCATTGAAAAAACTACAATAATGACAAACATTATCAATAAAGTAATGTCACATAGAATGAAATATACTTTTATTTATAACTAATATCAATATATGATAATGAAAACCCCAAGACAACAAGCTCTAAAAGTAAGCAAACTACTAGAAAAACACTGATATTTTTCAAATAGTTTAGCAATATTTTCTTGAATAATGCTTTTTAAACAAAAAGAACTAAATAAATAATGTTTCACCAGACACACAGTGCACACACATGTGTGTTAAACTTATAACATCCATCTATTTTCATTCAGGATTAAAATAATTTATAGCATTTTATTTTATTTTATTTGACATTTATTTAAACTTTAAACACATTATCTCAATAAATATTTAACTGAACAAATAAAACACACTACAGTCCACAAAGCGTCAGGTGAGCTTTGCACTTGTGTGAGTGATCACCAAAAGCAGAGCCAGAAAAAATACTTTAAATAATAAAATGTTCATCAATAAAAATAAAATAAAAAATATATCAATTCTTAAACACCAAATTCCTCATTATTTTTATTATCCTCTGTTGTGTTAATAATGAATTGTTCCGTTATATCACGAAGGACAGATCTCCGTTATATCACAGAGGACTTATTTCTTTTTTTTCTGCTTTTAATAAATCGAAAAATAAATTTTAATAAAACAAAAAATATATAAAAATTTCAAGACGTGAGATTGGACGGACGCCAAATTATCGCCAAACGTCAAATAATGGATGGATGGATGACCGTGGCCCACCCGGCTCCCCCCTTCCTATGTACAAGTAAAATATCTACAGATAAACTTTGGCTTAAACAATAGTATATAAGGCCTCTGACCGCAAACAATGGTTGTAGATTTTATGTTCGCTCTATGGAATCAATATTTTAATTTTCTTACTCTGGCCAGGCAGTTCTGTTAACATGTGTATTATAAAAAAATCGGTTATTTCTGCGTACTTAAAACAACGTAGCAAAACGAGCAAATTTTTTTAGGTACATTGACTATCATAATATACATAAAAGGATGGATAAAAATACAACATTTAATTTTTTAACAAATTTATTCTTGACATAACATCGTTAACAGCTTTCCAGAATTAGATCTAGCTATTTTCATATCATAATTAATTATTGATATCAAATAAATATTTATAAAATATTTTTAATCATTTTGCCGATATAACCATCAATAATAATCATTGTATCATATATAGAATATTTATTACAAAAAGAGTGCGCTCTTTACTCTATTTTCTAATATGTTAATGGACTTTAGAAAAATACAAATGGCGATATGTGATTATTTGCTATTTCTTGTTAACTTCACATTATATCCCGTATTGAGGGAGGCAGAGGGGAACTTAAGTGTTAAGACACTCCGTATTTCCGTGCACTGCCCAATTTTCAACTTATTGCATGTTAAGTGGTGGAACTCAAGGATTTATTTCGTTTCGTTACCAGTGCAAGGAAATGAAAGTAAGTCATTTCCCCGTGTGGGAATCGAACCCACCAGTGTCACGTTTACTGTCAGACGCTATCCCGATTCACGACGGCCTCGGTAATTTATTAGATTACAAACATTTTTATTACAAACTTGCTGTTATTATTTCCTCACATATGTGGAATGTAGCAAATTGCCATTTATACAGGAATAAATTATAAAATTAATTATAAAATTGTCGATTAACAAGTTTATATATGAAGGAATCAAATCGAAAGAAAACAATTTGAGCAAAAATAAAGATAATATCTACATAGTTTTTTTGATCTACTAAAGATATATATTTTTTTATTTACAAAGTGTCTTAAAGTAAAGTAATATTTATATTCTTGCTATCGCTGTGTTAAAATAACAGGTAATTCAACAGATTTCATTGTTCCTATGTAAGTACATCGTCTACAGTACAAAAGTACCATGAAAAACCAAAAAAAAAATTTTTTCACTTTAATAACCAAATTATTAGACCTGTTAATATTTGTTTTTGTTTAAAAATAATTAAGTATATGCATTTATAGAAAATAAATAAGAATTTTATAAAAGTCAACATTTTAAACAAAACTCACTAATAATATTTTACAATAATATTACACTCCATCAACAAAATTGTTGACAAATACAAATCTTAAAATAAAATGCACCTATTTAATCTAGGAACTATTCAATGGGGTGATTGGATGTCATACTATGATCTAATATCGCATTAAGGATTGTATTCAAATTATCAACTAAATGAGTGACAATTACAAGTTGGAAATAAGTTTAATTCATATATTTCGTTTGTACATCATGAATAATGTCTCGATGCATTTTAACTAACATACAAACTTTGTATATGAATAATATATTGATTTAAACACGAAACCAAAACTTAAAACACATTTACAATAAATCCTAGTTCTATCACAGTAAAATATTAAAACACTCTTAAATCGACACGAAAGAATTCATTAAGTTCACAAAATGATGTACGAGGCAGTCCCGCTGTCTCCGAACAATCAATTGTTTTTTTTATGAACAACTAATCGAAATCGAATTCTTAAAATAATATCAATTTCCAAAAACTATATATATTACAAAAAGATTCTTTTTAAAAAACCATCGCTACGTAAAATCACTTATTTTCAGATAAATAAAATATAGTCACTCTACGTTATAGCAAATGGCAAATAAAAGCGATGTGCAGGGACAGTGCACTAAAAAGATTGACACTAAGATTCTGGTTCATCAGGGGCAATTCATTAATTACGTCACACAAAATTAATGATTGTTGGACCGCTCTAATTGCAGTTAGTGACATGTGTGAGACCCCCTGTAACTGTGGCATATTTTGCAAATTTTACACCTAGATATTACAACATTAAAACAGCAGTTTCGTTCACACAAGTTTTGTGTTATAATTTTTGAATTACTTTACCTTTTGAAATATTATGTCACCAACTTTAGAACCCCGCCTCACTCCTTGTTACACCTTTGTAACGTGTGACGTCATTTATGGATGGCCCCTTCCCTTATAAGTTTCAAGAATAAACATAATGTGGTGTAATAAGAAATTAAATGTGAAAATATATAAATACAACTTCAGTCTTCTTACAAATATGATTTTTTATAACTTTAATATTTTATTTAAAACGCCATTTAATTTCAGCGATTGAATTTAAAATTTTGCGATTTAGATTTTTATGGCCGTTTGGAATCGATATAAAGTTAATATGACTAGACCCATTTTTAAAGTACAAATATTATTTTGTAAGTACATGTCAGTTTTAAGTCCCGTTTTTAATCTTAGTGTCTATCTGTAAAATTTTACGTGACAGTTTGTAACAAATATTAAGTTACAACATAGTTTATAATTATAAAATTTGTAAAATTTTATTAATTCGACAATCGGTAAACTTTCTATTCAACAGAGAGCAGTTAAGCTGTCTGTCCAAGCACACGATAAAAGAAGTATAATAAGTCTAATATAACCGATTCTGATCCCTATAAATCAATATTTTATGTAGGTATACTATAATAATCTATGGCTAATGGGCTATACAAAATACTTCGAGACACAAAGCCTATATTGCAGAGCAATCGCACTTTCAACGCAGCCGCCATATTGGAAAGTTTATATATAAAAATACAAAATGTTATTTTGTGACTCCACACAGTAACCGTATTCGTGGCGATGGTCCGGCTTATTTATATTTAGCTAATCTTCCAAAAAAAATTACATTTGTAATTGTGATAATAGAATAAAATATTAAAATAATTCATCTCTATACCATGTACAACATAAAATAATATACAATATACACATATGATATGAAGTTTCCGAAGCATAGCAACAATGTGAGGTATTGTAGGTATAGTAATGTGTTGCCAGACATCATTTTAGTTTTAAAATGTAAATATAAATTTAAGGCTGATTTTCAATTTTCCATTTAAATGTGGAATTATTTAAAATCTGGCAATACAAAGGTTCGGTTGTAGTGCGTTGCTCGTTGCCTGTCTACGCCTGCGCCTGCCGGCATGCCACCGCCGCTACCAGCGCGGCGCCGCGCCCGCTGCCGTCCTCCGACAACATGAGGTCGAACTGAAACAATATAGTGTTGTTAAAAAGTGCAATATTATGAAGTAAAGAATTCTTTTATAAGAAAATTACTTACATTAAAAATAAGTATTTTATAAAAATTATTGTTAATTATAAATTTAAGTTAAATACGTGATAAGTTAACAGTTCCTTAGTTTTGGTAAAAAATATTATTCAAATTAATCTTATTATTATTATTATTTTAATAAACTAATAATGTACTCTATTTTCAAGCACCGTATCTATGAGGAAAATTGTAAGCAACATGTAATGATAAATTCAATTGCATTATTGCAAGTATCAATAATTAATTATTGTCATGATACCTTATTATATATTGACTAAGATTTGTAAGAATATGTAATAATTTAATAAACACGAAATGCCTCTACCAACATGCTATAAATAGGTTTTAGACATTTTAATGATGACTACCCATATTCAAATACATTTTGTATGAACAAATTAACTTTATTTATTTAAAGGCGAAATAATCTTTACATATAGAATTGGAAATGTGTAATAATTACTTTAAAAAACAAAAGTAACTTTCTTTTGTTTGATTTTCACAAATTCTATGTAAACAAGTTCCTTAGCGTAATTGTTATGTTTAAGGTAATATGAGAAGTAATTATTCCCTTAAAGTAGATATCCATACACGGTAACTCTGTTTGTATCCTTTATTTTTATTTACAAAATCAATGACAAACGAAGTGACGTCTATAGTTTTTTTATATGTGATAATGGTTATCGTTTTTTATTGTTATCTGTTTTGTTCTAAAAAATAAAGCTTCAGATAACATCATAGGTCAACGTTGTCCAAATAATGTACCATTGTACAAAGTTCAAGAAAGAAAATGATTACTTATAAGCAACCATATCTTGTATTATTAAGAACCACTATCGTAGTTCACACTTTAAAAACAAATCGGGTTTGTTTTCAATGACGTTGGATGTTATCGAACGAACATCGTCCAGCCAACAATAACAATACGTGGAGGGGCTCGCCATCATTTATCGTCATAGATAAATATTCGAGACCCCAGTAACACTATTAACGGAAATACTGGAATATTTGGATATAATTTTGTATTAAAGATAAATAAAGGATATCTATTTAAAATTATTATTAATAAACAAAATCGATGTCACGCGATATAAAACACGTTAACAACTTAGGTTAAACTTTCTATGAACAATAACGTCATTGTTTTCGAAAAAAAATTACAAATGCTAAAAAATGTTGTCAAAACTTTTTTCTTATCTACTGTTGTAATATATACTTATAAATAATCATAATATAAAGATTACAAATGCAATTTAATATGTACAAGAAACTTGTTTTATGTCAGCGTGTGTGAAAGTGAATGACCTTAGTCAAATATGCTTCTTTGTGAGGGCAGCCGACACTTAGTATTGAAAGTGTTTTGAAATACACTGAATCAAGGTTTTTTTTTCAAAACACAACCACTAATAATTTATGTGTATGGGCCAACCAATGTCTCGGAAATTGAGTAAAAGGAGGGGAACAGAGTGTCTTAACACTGGGTTCTCTCTCCTTATCCTGCTACATATGCGAGTTACAGTGTGCTATTTAAAAAAATCAATTAAAAAATATATCGCAATTATAAATGATATTTTCTGTGTTCCTTGTCATATTTTTCCTTGACATTTTAGAAGAAAGACCCGTTTTCTACGTACTTTAATAAAATTATATATATAATAGTTCAAGGATGGCATTTTTTAGATTAGCTGCTGCAGTATATCAAATTTAAACATACAATACTGATATTAAATTCATAGTTCATGAGCGCGTGCAAATGTAAGCGCGTTGGTTGTGGATTTAATTTTCACTCACGGAATTAAATATTTAATGTTTAACGAGACAAAAGGCGGCTTTCAAGTTAAACATTAATGATTGCAATCATATGTTTATGTTGTACCTAGCGCACTTAACCTTATACTTATAGCCAAATTACATAAAATCTTCACATAAATTTATCCTGTGTGTTTTTCTGATGCATAAACTAAATTCTGTAAAGTTACGTCTAAATCCGTTTATTAGTTCTTGCTTGATAAATGTCAATATTTTGCTTATATTTAATTTATACAAAAAAAAATTACTAGCTGCAAAATAGTAATATATTTTTTAAATAACTTAAACATTATTGTGTATTGTTCCCTGCAGCAGTCTGCAATATGGCGACAATTTAATGTGTTGTTGCCTTCATAATTACTAGTAGGCTAAACGATTAGTGGTATCCTATGTGCTGTCTCACCTGTATGCCGGGGCGCACGAGCTGCGCGATCTTCTCACACATGAGCGCGTGGAAGTGCGGGTGGAAGCGGTACACTGAGCCGTCGATGCCGACGGTGACGCGTGGCTCCCCCATTTTGTCCAGCAGCGTGGCCAGCCCCGCCGACACCAGGTGCGCAGCGCGCCGCGACACGCTCTCGCACGTCACGCGCACGCCCGCCATGTCCGCCTCCGTCGCGTGCGACAGCCCTGCGACACCGCGTGGTTTTTATGTAATGAACTAGCGACCAACTAAAGTTGCAGCCAATTTTATAATTGTGAAAACTGACTTTAAATCGGCTTTTGTTTCTGATATACCGACAAAAAAATGTTTTAGGTATTGTTTTGGGTTCTATTAAATTGATAAATGTCGCCAATAATTGATTTTGTCATACACATATTTCATGTACAGACACCGATCAGTGACAATTTTATTTTAAATATAAAAATAAATATACATCATTTAATCTATACTTACAATAAAATTTAGCATTTTATTTTATATACTTATTGTTATTTTTTGTATTATATAGTAAGCACACAGTTATACGGACCGTAGAAAACAAAGATATTCTGACGGTTAAGCCGATACAATAGGATTTTTTATAATACAATGATCTTGTATAACATACGATAGGGATGTAGATTACTTATCTGCATATAGCAGAGTGAATCTAATGTCATTGATCACTCTGTTTTCCACTTTCCGCCGAAACATCAAACATTGCCTATTGACGTAACTATATAACTCAACGTTGGGTTTTGCCTTGTAACTAAAGCGAGGAAATCAAAATATAAAATAATTTATTTCAACGAGCAGGAATCGAACCCACAACCGTCACGTTTACGTCAGTCAGCGTTAACCATACGCTTGTCCTCCTGCCACACGACGGTCTCTTTAATTAGTAGAAATTATTTGATAACGTTATCTCATTTTTTATGAATAATACTGCTTGTATATCATGATAGTTATCATATATATCTTCAATTTCTCAATTTAAAAAAATCATAGTCACGACACCTAAACACGAAAATACAATGTTTTATCGTCGCAAATGAATCGGATGTAGTAATTAATTAATATTTAAAATTTTCTAATGATAATATTTTAATAAGCTACGAAATTTGTTATTTCATACATCATTATCTTTCTTGTGTTTTTTTTGTCAGAAATATACAATTATTCAAAACATTGTAAATAATATTTAATTAGCACACACTATATGAAAAATATTTTTTTTAATCATTTTACCCACGCTATAGGTCTATATGTATAAAAACCAAATAAATGTTTAATGGGACTAAATATTTATTTTACAAATAAGACTTATATCAATAATAATCATCGCATTAAGACACATACGCTACTCAACAAAACACGCAATGAAAATTGAGTGGTGCATGGAAAACAGAGTGTTTTAACACTCTGTTCCTTCTGCCTACCCTATTAAAATTAATAATATTCATTAGACCAAATAAAGTTTTAACTCACCTAGTTCATCAAGGACATCCATACAGCTTGTGTAGTCTCCCGGTTTGTCTGATTCGATTTCCGATACATATTTTGTGTAAAAACTTCCCTTCCTAAATAACAGATCTGAGCCCCGTCCACCGAAAAGTAAGCCCATTTTCGTGAATTTAACCAGAACCAAGCGAACTAATTCTCCCAAATACATTCCTGATATCATCTTCTCTTGGCTGTAATTATAAAATTTTGCATTTTTAAGTAAAATATGAATCTGTATTTTCAGAAAAAAATATTGATCTTATACAACTTGTTTGCAATAAAAGATAAAAGCAATAGAAAAGATTGAGTTGTCCTATTAGAATCAATTGTTTATTTTACACATGTTTGTTTTTTATATGTATCCTTTAGTGCTATTTCTGTTTTTAACAGATAAAGTTTCACATATTACATTTGTTACCACAAAGGTCTAAAGACGGTTATTATTTCAGTATGTAAATAAGTTAATATGAAGAAAATTATTAATTAAAATAAAAACATATAGATATATTTATTAGCAGGATATTTGACAATCCATGCAAAGTAACACATTATAAAATGAGCCCACATACTTAACAAAGAAAGTTTCGAAATAATTCGAATAAGCTTCAAAATTTTAAAGTGCAATTATTTTATGTCACATTAAATAAATGAATAAGGACATCTTATTCAATTTAAACTTTGAACTGATTTACATTGACATTGCACTAGTGCCGTGACTCATGTCATGACGATCAATTGATAAATATTACGTAACCTAATAGAAACAATTGATTCATATAAAAACAAATATCTATATACTTTTTCAAGCAGCAACATCCAGTGACTTTTTCGATGTCTTTGCCTCATGTGTTTTTTTTATTAATATTAAACGCGTGTTATTGTGTTATAATTAAAATATCTCCGAAGTCCAATAGTATTCCTGAGAAGATTACATTAATAATTTCGATACCAAATATACTCGTATATATCCAAATTACGATCTAAATGAAGACTGCTTTTTTATTTACACATATTAAATAAATTTATATATTAATAAACCGACAATCTGTCGTTTGGAATGGCCTCTTTTTTTTACGTATATGTATATTATTATCCATTTGCTTTTTATTTAGAAATGAGTTTTTCAGCTATTAATATGTAATTTAGGAAGGTATTTGGAGGTCGTATTGTAATTTACATTTAGTTAACTGTGTGCTAAGATAAAACCTGTTTCATGCGACATTTATAACTGTAATTCGTTGTTTTAATTAAATATTTAATATTATTCAAAATAATATCTATAGTAATTGTATAAATACTATCTTAAGGAAAAGTGGTGTTAAAAAGTTTTTTTAATTAGGGAAATCGTTGTAAGGGATAAAATTAGCGTGATTAAAATTCAATGTCTATGACTTTATAAATGACTAACACTAAAAAAACTGTGCCTTACAATGAACCTGGGTACTAATTTAATCATAAGTTTGTTGACCTGTTTATGATATCAAAAACAGTTAAAGCTTTAATTTTCATTGCTCATATTTGGAATATAATTTCAACATAATATATTTTCATTCGTCGTAAGAAGACAAAGAGCGACGTTGAGTTCCGTCGCTTAACATACAATACCTCGAAAATAGGGCGGTGCGTGCGGAACAAAGTTTTCTTAGTAGATTCCCTTTGACTATCCTGCTATACGCCGGATACTACGTAAAATGTGATGCAAATAAAATATATGCTTACATCTGTTTGCCGGGATTAATAGAATTGGCGTCGACTTCTCTATCGAACTCCGTCCTCACGAAATCCAAAGCGCCGTCGTCCCCAAAAGCACCCCACTCAGTGTTTATCAATAGATCTGGTTTTCCCGGTTCTCCATCAAAAAGTTCACAATTGTCAGTTTTTTCCACATAACACGCATTACTTCCAGTACCTGCGTAACGGATACTTAATCAATTCTTAAACATACTAGGCAAAAATAAAATATATGAAATCGTGAATATTTTAGCAGAATTATTTTGAAATAAAAGCAAATCTCATTTTATTAGTGCTGTCTATATTTAAATTAAATATAACAAAAAATGTACTGGTCACGCCATACGACGTACATGGGAAAATAAAAAAAAAAAGTGAACAAACAAAAACATATAATTTGTATGACGAACTGTCAGTCACAGGGTATAATTATTAAGTACAATCCAATGTTTTTAAAAATCTATAAAAATTTGAACGCAGCCAGGCTGAAACCCACATCTTTTGGAATCGTTTCCAAGAGGCGTGGTCCGAAGCAGTAATATAATTAATAATTTTCCTTTTCAAATATATTTTTCTTTGTGTGTAATAACACTTAAAAAGTACAATTTATACTTATTAGATGATATGAATAATGTGTTAGAATGTATATAGTGTATATTACGCTTTAGTAATAGATATAGTTAATGTACGAGTATGTATGAATGCACACCACCACATGTTCTAACAAAATAAACCTACCAACTATGAGTCCTATTTTGCAGTTGTGGTTTTTCCACGCGCAAGACATCAATGTTCCCGTTGTGTCATTCAGTATAGCGCAAATATCTATCTGTACGTCCTACAAGAGTGGAAAAACATGCGATTTAGAAGTTATTCCCATTATGAAGATAGGAACCGGCGATTTGTTGATGATGATTCACAGAGGTGTCTCCTTTATGAAAACTCAGTCAAGATTTAATTCTATAGTTGTATATAAAAAAATAACGTACTCGGGTTTTACTGACGCTTGCTAAAAAATCGTATCAAATGTATTCGTGTCTATAGGACATATTGTTAAAAATAATAACAAGTTTTGTTTTAAATAAAAAAATAAAAACAAATGAACTTTAATTTTGTGTTTACTTAAATAATAATGAATAACCAATTGAGAGTCATCATGCAAGCCATGCCCAATGCCCTTAAAAGTTTCCTTTGAAACTTATGAAAAATAAATTTAGGAATAATGCCAAAGAACAAGAATATAAAATATTGTTATGAAAATAATTTTCACCTAACAATGCCACATGCAAAATCCGAACATTTGTCCGAAACTTAATATTATTGTGAACCGTCAATTAAAAAGTAAACAAGTTAAAATGTTATTTTAATGTAGCATGCATAATATATTATAGTTTTTGAATAGGTATTTGCATAAATAGAAAAGTCTTAACTGAGATTCCATTGGAAGCCTCTATTCAGTTCTCATTGGCTTAGGACATGCCTCATTAAATTCAAGAGAGCTGATATCATCGTCAACTCACCGATTATAGTTCCTATTCGGCAATTGGGGTTTTTATGTGAACAGGACATTAATGTCCCGGTCGCATCGTTAAGTATTCCCATCACAGATAAGGAAAGATCCTGGAAAATGTTGCCGTTTTATACTTTAATTTTTTTAGCTTTATGTTGTATCTCGCATATAATAAATAGGTTAGGCAAGGGGAACCTACTGTTAAGACATTTTGTTTCCCGCCTGCCGCACTGCCCATATTTAGAGATCATATTAAATGGAGGAACCCAAAATCCCGCGCTTTATCTTATTACCAGAGGAACAGTAAAGAAATGAAATTAATACATTCCTTCGAGTAGGAGTCGAACCCGCAACCGTTATAGTCAGACGTTTTGCCACTGCGCTACTTCGGTCTCAACTAATTTTGATAATAATTTATAACTTATCAGAAATGTATTGTGTTACTATTTTGCGCGATTAGATATAATAGGTTCGCATAGTAAAATCTTTTATTAGCTATAAATAATGCAATTAATGGATAATAAGGACTTTTTTGATGTTTCCGTTACTGATTATGCTATTATTCTATTCTTATTAAAGAATAAAATAAAAGGATTTAGTGGAATATTTGTTTAGGTGCACTTAAATGAACATGTATTCAAATGATTCTCACCCCTCTCCGTGCTATAGCGTCCTTGAGTCCCTGTACCACGTCTTCCCCAACGACACCCGAACAAGAGAAGCCCTTCGTCCAACGTTGTAATATCCCTTTAGTTAACCCGAGCTGCTGCAGCGGGAAACTGAATGTGAAACCAAGAGCCAAACGTTCATCATAAACGTCATGTTCCTAAAAAAAGAAATGACAAATTTATATTTGTAAGTTTGTAATTTTAGCTTCGCGCATATAGCAAACTAGACAAAGGAAACGTAGTAAAACACTCCGTTCTCCGTTTTCTACCTAAGTTTGGAGTTATTGCTTAGCGTGTGGCCGAACTTCGCGCCGATTTTTGTCTTTTAGCCAGAGCGAAGAAATGGAAACTAATAATTTCCCGGGACGGGAATTGAACTCATAACCGTTGTGTTTACTATCAGTCAGACACTGTGCCGCTGCGCCACGACGGCCTCTACAAGTATATCGGTGTAGCCCGACAAGAATTTTATACGTTGTCAGAGTTACGCGCGGGAACTTGCGCATTCCGCTCAACTGGCACGCTTGAAACGTCATAATAAAAGAACAAAACAGAACTTCTTGTTGGGGTAGTAAAGTTATACAAGACTTAAACTCTAGTACCTTCATAAAGTTGGCTAAACACTCGGCAATGTGGTCAAAGAGGGCCAGCCCCGTTCCAGTCATTATGTGGTTTGGAATAGCATAAATTTTTGACTGCATGTCGAAGTGGTTCTCCCCTAAGTTTATTATTAACACTCTAAAGTTAGTTCCACCTAAATCCAACGCTAAAAATTTTCCGCGTTCTGAAAAAAAATATATAATATTATAACTCAATTTACATATTTTCCTTGAGTTTATCCTTGGACACTATCTCCATTTATTTAAAAAAACATAAAACAGTTTATAAAAGTTTTCCTCAAATTTTCCGTGTAATGTTTATTTGCGTAATTTTTATCTATTATAAATAACGAATGATTGCGAGTTATATAGATTTTTTTAATACTTTTCTTTGATTAAACACTTCCTGCTATGAAAGACAAAACTATGCAATACGCATATTTTATTAAAATTATTAAGTAAAATATGCAATGTTACCTTTTCCATTAGGTAAATCTTGAATGTATGTTATCCAACATTTGACAATAGAATTGGCATGCGTGTCTTTTCCGAGGCCTTTTTTCAGGTCGCAGTGGAGTCTATTCATAATTTCCCTTAGTTGTTTATCTGATAACTGGAAGATTTCGCATTCCTCGCGAATCTGTTACAAGTAAAAAAAATATATACATATTTTTAAAATTATTAGTATTAGATATTAGTTGAATATGTTTTTTAACAATTGAAACATAAGTTGGTATTTAGCGATACTGATTTATTAATACTGGTTTTCCTTGATTTTCGGCTCTACATTCTCTAGTAATGTAATGCATATACAAAATATATACTTTTTAACAAACTTAAATATTATTTTACTATTATGTCAGCATAATATAAATTAATGTATATTTTCAAAATTATTTTTGATACTAAAATACAAAAACCAAGATCAACGATCCAATTCGTTCGTAGTAATTTTGTATATTCGATTATCTTAAAAGTATTGGCTTCATTTGACACATTATCCAATTATTTGAATATGTATTTGTATTAATATAACATGTATACTATATATATTTATAATATAATATATATATTTAGATTGATACAATATGAATAATCAGTTGTCCTCAACATTGCAAGTATTGATTTTCCGTATTTTGTAAATTATAATATGTGTAATAGTGCAATTCCCAAATAATAATATGTAAAGAAATTTTAGTTTACTATTTTTTCTATATACAACTAGTGGTGGTAAACTAATCGTCCATTTTATCGCGAACGAGTTTCACAAGGTCAAAGCGGTCATTACAACACTACTACTGTCGCTTATGGTTGCTTTCCAATAATTCAACCCGGCTTAAACCATTAGCTGCTAGATCTATTTTTATATAAAATTTGTAACGATAATTTATTTGTAAAGACTCACCTGCGGCAAATGATTAATAGCCATACCCATTTTGTATTTTTTACGAAACTCTTTGGATTATTTATGCACTACGCGCGTTATATGAACGGTACAACTTGCCAAAGCTGCTATGAACCGAGGAATACGTCTCAATCGCTAAAGCTATGACCGTCGATTGTGCTTGTTTCCTACAAACTGACGCGATCTTTTTCATTCATGATAATAAACTCGTGTTATCTCGCTCCAACGTGAAAATGTACACCGAGTTAGAGCAGTGCGACGATATGTTGTGCAATGCAATGAGTGAGTGTAAATAAAAAAAATAACCTGTACATTTTGTAATTTTTATTCCATATGAACATATTTTTTAGAGGCAATGAAAAATAAAAATATATATATATATTTTTTGGGTTAGTTGAAGGATAAATAGTATATTTATCTTATTTCCTCCGGCGCGCCTCTTCTTGTATGATTCTGATTGGGCGACGCGTGGGCTCGCTCATGACGTCACAGAAATTCCTCGAGTCGATATCTTTCTATATTTACAAATGCAACAGTATGGGTACTGGGTACGGGTAGTGGATAGTGGCAGTGAGTGTTTGCTCAGTAGCGGCACATCTTAGGAATTTTTGGGTCACCCTGACATTTCAAATTATATCTACAATCTACATATCCAATAACGAATGGTATAAATATTAATATCTGATATATTAACTGAAGTACATTAAATAATATTACATCTGTTATGTTTTAATTTAATTATATTTTAATTTAATAAATGCACCTAACACTTTTAAATATTAAGAACATCTGTATAATTCAACTTATTACTATTGGATTTTGAATTACTGTTGGTTTGGTATGTTGTAGATAAGGAATTAATATAAATTTCTGATATTATACGATTTTTATGGTAATTTTCCTATGGAGTGAATTCGAGTAAATATCCTGTATATTTGGCTGTGACTGACGTACATTATATAGGTACAGCTTGTTTATTTTCGAGTGTCTCGTGACTGCTAATGATAGCGTCGACGAACGTAACTTATACTAAGTGTGCCTAATTACGCACAGAAAAATATAAAAAATTTGCAGATTATAAATGATCACAATAGTATCTATGTACTACTGTACCTATTTACAGAACTTATACAGTAAAGTTAAGCATGTGACTAAGCAAGCCTGAACAGGAAAATGCATTTTGCGTTACTGTTTACGGTATTTCCCCATTTAGGTTACCTACAAGGTAACTTCGATTAATTAATAGACTTAAGATAAATATTTTAGGGCACTTATTCGTGCTGCTATAATGATTCTACTGGAATATATGAGTCCAGGCACAAGATCATTTATAGACCAATTAATTATAAATATCTCTTCAATTATCAAATAATATTTTCACAAACAAATATCTAAATAACCAACTACATAGTCTACGCCGTCATGCTACTCCATGTTGAAGTATTTTGATAAAATCCGCAATGGTTTCAGATAACAATTTTCACAGTGATTCATGCGGCGATAAGATAGCTTTACATTTAATTTAAAATTTTCCGCCCATTCTTGTAGCCGTTACGAATACTATAGGAGTATAGGACTTTTAATTGGTAATCTAAAAATTTCAGTTGTTCAAGCAGTTATATTATATTACTAGAGTTTATTACTTGTTATATTTATATTATTTTTATTTTATAAATTGTTGCTTAACCTTAACATTTCATTAATGCGGAAATAAAATAACACTGAAATATATTTTAATGATCTTTCTACTAATTAGCACCCATTATACAAATTAAACACAAAAATATACATTACTTACATATATCTTTAATACTTTTTCTAAGCATATAGGATGCTGATAATGCAGATCAGTAATAGAGTTGGTTATATTGTACCTATTGTCACTATTGTATTGTGTTATTCTTATTAATTATTTATTACATTCTTAATAATGCAACTAAAGTAATTAACAATGTGTGTGTGTGTGAGTGTGTGTCTGTGTAAAGACTACTAAAATATTCGCTTATCAATGATTAACGACTTATCAACAACGTATTCCTTGTAATATTGTATTTACATTCTATTTGAGTAACTCACAAAAAAAAACTAGTTACAACTGAAAATAACCATTTAATACTAAGATTTACGTGCGATAAGTGATGATCATAACTATTTAAGCAAACGAATTACTTTGTTGGAATATTAATGTGATATTCTAGAACTGACTTCTATGCTAGAGAGAATTGGTACCAACTTTATATGATATCATTATACCTATGTAATGTTTTTTTTTTCATTTAGTGAAATATAATACTTGAAAACTTCCAGGCTGCATTCCATATCAAGTGGTTGCTCTAATCTAAGTAGAGCTTATATTTCTGAAATTTCTTTTATTTTATGCATATTTGTTGTATAAACATTTAAAATAGTTAAAATTGTTACAGTACAATTTTGAACTAGAATTTTGATTAAAATATCTAAATGTCATAGGTACCTGACGTTATGTCTGACGCTTGTGACTTGACCTTGCGACCTTGTAATAAGGTCTATTGATGTCCAAATTTTTAATTTTACATGTATTCTATAATTGTGTATATTTATCTTTTTTATTACTGGTCAATTTCCTTCGTGTGTTTTCCATACAACGTGACATTGGCGAAATAAATTGTGCTCAACTGGCACGCTCGAAACGCCATATATCGAGAAATCAATCAATCAAATTTTTAACTATATTTATTTTTTATTTTTAACTATAGAGAAGAATGTATAGTACAACTAAATCATAATTAAGTAAATAAAATTTGTAGTTATTGTATCCGATGTTTCTACTAAATAATTTTCTTATGTATTTATTTGTCGTTGCTTGGTAATATGATATTGTGTTAATACGATTATTTAATACATTCATGATATTATATTTACAATATAATGGAATATTTCTCGTTTCTTTACAAATATTTGGCATGGCATTAGGTACTCACGATGTCTCGCGCTTGACGCATATCGATTCGTCTTGTCAGTCGCGACGACCGAGATAAGAGGTGATGAACGAGGAGCGTTGGCGTCCACAGGGTGCTGTCATAAATTCCACGGGGCACAAGAGTTGTGTTGATATCCGCGTTCGAGCGAATACCGGTTTTTCTGGACCGTAAAGTCGAAACGTGCAGAAGTGAAAGGAACCGATCGCGGCCGCAGTAGACGAGAGCGCAACGCGGAGCACTTGCTCGGTGAATCGAGGGTCACCTTGAGCGGAGACGGCCGCGCATGTGCACCACACCCTCGGCCTCGCGCCCGCGCCCCGCCCCCGCGTGACGTCACGCCCGGCCCCCGACCGCGGCCGTTACACGTGATGCCCTTCACGCAATGTAACGTTAAAATAAAGCAATCCAATACACACTATACCAATTACGAATTACTGTTGTGAAATATTTCAATATTTAGATACTAGTTGACATACTCATTACTCATTAGTTGACTTACTCGCTGTAATGTTATCAGTTTATCACTTCATATAAGTTTTTTTTTATATATCTAATAGAGCGACGAAATATTTATAGAATCAAAAAAATAAAAAATCCTGTATCACTCATATAACAGGGTAGGCAGAGGAAACATACTGGTCAGACGGGCATTGCCTGTTGAGTGGCAGAACTCAACGTCGATCTTTTGCCTTGGTGCCAGAGCGAAGAAATAAAAACATGAATAAATAATAACTCATCCCCCAGAATAGGAATTCAACTCGCAACATTCGCGTTATCCTTGTGCTCTGCGCCACGGCGGTCTCAATCTTAAAAAAATACGATAGCACCTTATTTCCTTGAACATGAGGTTTTCCTTGTGAAGACAAATGAAGTCAATGGTAATAATAATAATAATAGCGTTCTGCATTATCATTATTTGTTATAAAGTGTTTCATTTAACTAAACTGGTTGCTGGTACTAAAGTAAACATCTCTGGTTATGTGTAATATAAATTTAATAAGATATGGCCGGTGAAAGGAGATGCAATGTGGGTGTGGCATTGCGACGTGCTCGTACGCATGTGGTGAGTACAAGTGGTCCGTGATGAAGAGCACGTGTAACTCGCTCTTTGGATATTAATACGTATTTGGTCAAATTTGTGGTGGTTTTTTATAGATGATTCATTTAGTTCAGGTTTACTTAGAATTGGTGACTGAAGCTGGCAAATTTATTGGCCCAGTAGCGTATTTCTTGTAGTTATAAACAAACATAGCCAGCTTGGTGCGAGCACAAGCGTGTAACTGTTAACGCGACAGGTTCGATTCCCACTCGAGGAAGTGAAATATTTAATAATTTTATTTCTTCGCTCTGGCCTCGAGGCAGTGCAGTGTTAAGTTCCGCCACTCAACAGACAAAGAAAATGCTTCCAGAATTCAGCGGAAAGTGGGGAACGGATGGGTCCTAACAAGGAACAGAAGTCTTACTACACTAGGTTTCCAAGTGCCCTTTACCCTGCTTTGGGCGGGAACAGCTTACAGATAAAAAATATATATTTGTTTATAAAAGTACCTTCAATGACTCAGAAAGGTTTCAAATGGCTGCATGCATTACACCACAAGGCTGAAATGTCTTAAGCATAAAATGTAACATTAATACTGTTTATAAAATCATATCATATTCGCAGTGTTTAATTAGTCAGTACCTAGAATTACGTGATTAGTTAGGTAGCAACCTACTTAAGATAATGCATTTGATTATTATATAATTATAATAGTTTGTCTGTAACAACGAGAGATCATTGAATATTTGAAAAAAGTTAATAGGTATAAACTTTTTTATACTTACCAAGAGATTATACAGAGTGTTTTTGTAGTGAGATAATTTTATTACTTATTTTGTTTGAAAAAAAAACTTTTTCATTATTGGAGATTAAGATTATATAAGTATATATATATATATATATATATATATATATATATATATATATTGGAAAAGAAGAGTAGTTAAAAAAAATAAGTAGAAAAAGAGTGCTTAAAACTGTGGTTTAATTTAGAGTTGCTGACAAAAACACTCTGTATACAAGATAATACGGGCAAATACAAAGACACAACTAAGGGGTTGAGGAATGTTACCTACAATTATCAGCATGAGGAACAGGGGAATTGTAACGGAGTAATTGTAATGGTAACGAAGTATAAACTGCTATAAAAAGCATATCAACTACAAGTAAAAATCATACCCGATTAACTTGATAGTACGCACCTAGATATTTATAAGCCTCTCTCTCTATTCACATGATATTTACGAAGGACAGAGGTGAAACGAAATATTGTTATCGAATATAGAACCTTCTCCTTTTTGAAAAAGAAGTCGTTTATAATTCTACTCCATCCAAGGAAGTCGCGCTAGTTCACTAGTATAAAATATTTGGATTTATTACTTATGCTAAATAATTATATAACATAAAATATCTATAAGTTCAACAATATTATTTTTCATAAAAAATGCATTGCTGTGTCCCCATGCAAAAATGAATATTTACTAATAATTCATTTAAGTATACATACTCATAAAATATTTGCGTTTATTCTAAATTTAAATTTATTCTAAAATTTAATCTAAATTTATCTTAAACTAGCGACCCGCTCGCGGCTTCGCCTGTTTTATCTACTGAATTATTCATATAATGTATGTTTGCAAAGCACTTAAGATAATGTGAAAATTAATTTAACCTTAATGCAACCCGCATTTTCGTAGTTCCAATAAGGATTTTCCAATTGTTTTAAAATAAACACAAATAAATAACACAAAAGACAGAAAACTTAAACGAAAGAAATTGTAAACTACAGACTACCTACTATTTTCTTACAAAGACTTCGCGTCTCAAAAATACTTAAACGAAAGATGTAACAACTATGTCGCGTGGAAATACATCATAATTATTGGATAACTCCAAAATACGTGTAATCACTTCTAAATTTACTTTGCCAGGCGCAGAATTGAAACATTCTCTCGGCTATCTCCGTAGTAGCTCCGAACGANCCCGCTTTAACTACTGTATTATTCATATAATGTATGTTTGCAAAGCACTTAAGATAATGTGAAAATTAATTAAACCCTAATGCAACCCGCATTTCGTAGTTCCAATAAGGATTTTCCAATTGTTTTAAAACAAACACGAATAAATAACACAAAAGACAGAAAACTTAAACGAAAGAAATTGTAAACAACAGACTACCTACTATTTTCTATGTCGCGTGGAAATACATTATAATTATTGGATAACTCCAAAATACGTGCAATCACTTCTAAATTTACTTTGCCAGGCGCAGAATTGAAACATTCTCTCGGCTATCTCCGTAGTAGCTCCGAACGATATCAGGGCGTTGGTTCTCTGATCGTGGTCTCAGGCGAAAACCTGCTTTAGAACAGACACATGAAAGGGGATGCGCGAGGGGATTGGAATTAGACCCTCGGTTTCCTAAGGGAGGCCTATATTAAACGACCACGGTGACTGCTCATGAGTCGGATTTGGAGGAGGATAGAAAATCCTTCGGAAGAAGAGGTCTGACCACGGGCGGCCGGGTATGCGGAGTGCTGCTCCTTAGGTACAGGTGACCCGATACACCGGCGCAACGGAATACGTTAGACGCGAGACGACCAAAGTGTACCTCTAGGGTTTCTATTTTTAGGTTGCGGCGAGTAGCGCGTGGTGTTCATGTAGTATGGTGCCTGCGTCACTCACCAGAGGGTTTTGTACTGCCTGCAGGCTTCCTCGTTGAGTAATAATCGCTAGGGCATTGTGATGTCATCAGTGTAGAGCGCGTCTCTACGAGTCTCTGCTCTCTAGCAGGTGACAAAATTTTGACTGAGACAACGGCAGCGATCGGGTCGCTGCTAGACCTCGCACTCTCAACTTTCACGTAAAATGTCCTGTCACTTACAAAGCAGAGCGGCAAAGACATGCGTGACGTGCTGGGGGGTGCCCGCTCTGAGCACTTTATGAAATAAGACGCGGTCGAATACGCGTGCTACGTCAAGGAAGACTGCTATTGCACACTCACACTCTCTCTCGGCTGATCACTGTTGCGTAGTTTACCCAGAGTGGTATACCCGCTCGCCAAACTGCTCGCTTCGTGGGTGGATGTGCGACTGGAGAAGAGAGAGGAATAACTTCTCGAACAGCTTGGCGACCGTGCTGAGATGGATTATAGATCGGTATCCCTCAGCAGCATAATGAGCAGGCCCTCCTTCCATGCCTGGGGGACGGAAGCCAGGCGGGTGCGGCGGATCCACTTTTAAAAGCAAAATGTCGTATGGCACGGGGGGATGCGTGGTGGGCGGCAAACCGTTACACAGCTAGGATTTTTTATTACCGTATTTTTAAATCTGTGCTACTAATCTATTCAAGTACTTATTAAAATATATTTAAATGACTATTTTTAAACGGTAGAAATTATAAACAAAAGCCTACCTACTAATAACTACTATAAAAAATATGAAACCAAATATATCGCGCTGAAATAATACATTCAACTCCAATTATCCAATAGGTGCAAACGCATGTAAGTCTTCGTTGCTATTGCTATAGAGGCAGGCGGGTTTTTTTCCGAGCTTGTGGTTAATGCTGTTAGCCCTATTGGCTTTTCCAGCGACACCGGTTGGAAGAGGGTCCTCTGTCCCTGATGAAAAGCAAGCACTACGTGGCTGCCTGTGAGGAAAATTAAATAGAATTCATCGGCCCATCATAGAATTCATTAAATAGAATTCATCGGCAATCGAACCCGGACCGCCCGCGTGGCAGGTGGGCATTCTACCACTGAACCACCGATGCGTATAAGGCGGGCGGCGCGGCGGACGCGCTTGTATAAGCAAAACGTCGCGGGGCGCGGTATTTTTTGATATTGTTACAACTCCTAAAGTACTTATTAAGATGAAAAACAGTAAAAGACAGTTTTGATCTACATTAAATGGCCAACGTAACTAATATTTATAAAATGTTATTTATATTTAAATTTATATGCTGAGAGTAAGGGATAAGTGAAACTTGACTCGATACAGCTGATGTGTGAACGTGATGTGTTAACAATTAAATGCGTTTTTCTCTAAAACTATTCGCAATTTCGAAATAGAGTAGAAAGCAAATTTTATCTTCGTTTAACGTAGAAAATTAATAGAGTATTTTAAAGGATAAGGATTAATACCATTATGGAAAAATATCCCTCACAATAAAAAATATATTGTAATTACTATTTTTAGACAGAAATATGATCACTACACGTTATTCTTAAAAGATACGAATATGCCGTCGCGGACTTTTTTGTAGATCTTATTAAGAGGAAC
>JAAIXI010000244.1:3229608-3578581 GCA_013403645.1 Heliconius nattereri | reverse complement strand
GAATCTCCCTTTTTTGAAGTTGATTGAAAATGAGAACGGTGAGTCGGTGTCAAGCTAATGCTACAACACCTTTACTACAATATCTAATTACTAAGCCTGTTTGTTTAGCTTGGCACCGACTCCAAAATTATAAAATCTTTGTATAATTATTTTTCACTTTTTAGTTCGTTGTTAGAAGTCGGTTTTTGTTTTTGTTAAAAATTAATTTATTGTAGATGTTATTAAGAGGAACAATACTCCAGTACATTATTTTCATGTAGTACTTAGCATTAGAGCAGCGCTTGCGCGAAAATGTCTCAACGTGTAGGACTTTATACACATTTGTCGTATTTAAGTTAATTTACATAAGAATGTACAAATAATAAACTATATATAAATCTTCCATGAGAAATGCTCGACCTAGTGGTGAAAACCGCATCAAAATCCGTTGGGTGGCTTAGAAGAAGAAGAGGTAAAAACGCCAGACAGACACGAAAAGCGACTTTGTTTTATAGATTCGTAATCGTATGATAAATAACGTCAATGTGGTTGAATTGTCTAAATTGTGTATATTTGGAATTTATTCTTTTGTATAATAAAAACGGAAAAGGTGCACAATTCTTATCAATAACCTAAATATAAATAAGATAAATCTTGCAAATAATAGGTAAAATACCCAACGAGTAGCTAGTATTGCTTCGTTTAAAATATTAAGTACGCTTTGTTTAATAAATGGCTTTAGAGAACATAACAATGTTAAACGTTATACACTATCAGTACACAAGTGACATATACTTGCTTACTATAAATAATTTATAGAACCATTTAATCGTACACGAGCAAACCTAGTATGCGATTAGGTATCTATGACAAAATTAAAGGAAAATAATAATTATTTTAGGATGAAACTTTATTGAATGTTTAAATTTTTTTTATTAATACGAAATAAATTAAATAAGCCTTATTTTAAAATTAAATGTTGATACAGATGGAAAACAAGTATTCAGTGTTAGTCAGTAGGTACTGCGCGTGCGCAAAAAACGTGACAAACAAATGCTTTCAGGAAAAATATCAAATAAAGCCAGTATAGGTACATATAAGTGTTCTCTGTATGTTATATAATTTTAATATTCAAATCAAAAACTGTTTCTAAATTTATCAATGAATTATCTATTAAACTTCGTACTTCAGTATATTATACTTATTACTTACTTATTCTTAAACGTTTTTTTATTTCAATAAAAAAAACGCTTAAGAATTAATTAGCAGCCTATCGAAATATTGACCATTTAGATCAAGAAAGTTATGCCTCAAACTAAAATTATTTTACGCGTTATTCATTTACATGTAACTATGTACAAGTACAATAATATGCTAAAGTAAACTCATAGCACTTAGCAGATTACATAATTCACATTGATTTATATTTAAATCAAATAAAATGTTTTTCATAATATTGTGTTATTATATTTTAGAAAACTTTAAAAAAATTTATATTTTACATTATAAAATTTAAAAACCTACCTCTCGTTGCACTAAATCCGTAGTCATTTTTGTTTTCGAAAAGATCGACTCACTCGGTACTGCACTTACAGCGTAGTGAGTAGAAATGTTTTCAACGCTACTTTTCTATAACAACTCTTCAATAAAATTCTTTATCTGAAGTCACAACAGTATAATCTTTATCTAAATTAGAACCGACAATTACCGCAATTATATGGCGACGATATGAATAATAAATTTACAAGTGTTGTATTGAATACTCTTAGGGGGCCATTATTTGTTATATACTTCGAATTTAAAACAATAAATTAATTCACTTTTACGGGGCCATAAATGTGTTTTGTTTAGGACTCCTGTGTCTTTTCTCATAAACTAAATAGGCACGGTGTAGTGAAGTGCTGAGAATCTATTTACTTGGCACAATACTATCCCACTCTTGGATCTCTACCAATTCGAAATGGACTCTGGGAGTATCTAGATCTACAATTATGTTTACGTTTAGAGTATTACACTAATACGTATATTATAAGCATGCTTAGTATCTAACTCTATTATCCAGTTGGGAATATGTATGCCATAATAATATAATATAGATAACTAAAAATGTATTTTTAACTATACCAAGAGACTCCAATATAAATAATTGTCAGTTAGTATAATTTATTTGAAAATATGAAGCATACATTTCTATACTTATGCGTAGGTATACAATGGAAACAATATACATAATAAACACTTATCTAAATCTTGCTTTATGTTTTATGAACAATAGTAAGTGATAATATATTATATTATTAGGTTTTATGGTCACAGCTAACGTAGTGTTGTCATGTGCCTGTCTTTTACTCTTTTAAATGTAGATGTGTGTAACAAACTTATTATCAATTAATATATATGTAACTGTGGGAAATTAAGTAGGTAATATCAGTTTTTTCACTAAAATCAAATCTTCACTAAAGCTTCACGATATATCCCATATATAGCAGGGTGGGCAGGGGGAACTCAGTGTTAAGACGTTATGTTCCTTTTTTCGGAATGTGTTGAGTGGCGGATCTCAACGCAGATCTTTTCCTTAGTGCCGAAGTATTATGGTTCGGAGACTGAAGAAATATTGAGAAATATAAATTAATTTCCTCGAGTGGGGATCGAATCTACAACTATCGCGTTACAGTCTTGTGCCGCTGGGCCAAGACAGCCTCCATTATAAGAATTTT
Organism: Heliconius nattereri; assembly: GCA_013403645.1. NCBI lineage: Eukaryota > Metazoa > Arthropoda > Insecta > Lepidoptera > Nymphalidae > Heliconius > Heliconius nattereri. The sequence goes on along the minus strand of JAAIXI010000244.1, from coordinate 3,575,885 downwards.
TATAAGGCGTCGAAAAAGTTAAGCGCTGAAAGATAAAATTTGAGGCAAGTGATAGACAACGTGTCTCAAACATTTTAACCCATCTTCATGTAACCCATCATAATTCTTGTAGCTGTACTACAATCTAAATGTTTATTAAAGAATGATGATGGGTTACTAATTAGCCTACAAATTTTCTTACTTCTTCCAACAATTTACAAGCAGATGTGAGGCCCAATAGAAAAGTAAAACAAATTTTAACAGATTATGTTGTAGTAAGTTCATCAATTACTGATTATTTATACTTGAAATGTGAGGTGGTTATAGATTTTAGCTTATGGATTATGAAATGTATGGTTTTGGCCGATATTTGTAAATTCAAAAGAAAAAAGTTTAAAAAATTCTTTCAAAATTAAGATCATGCGTCTGCCAGTTGATAGAAATTGTGTATAAAATAATTTTAGTTAACTACTAGTGGCTAATTATAATTATAAAATAAAAAATAAATGGTGGCTAATGTGTTGCTCCATAATTCCCTCTATTTTTCAACGAAACTCCAATGAAAATCGGTCCAGTTGTTCTGAAAATTAGCTCGGACAAACAAAAAGATAAACAGATTAAAGTGTTTGGTTTTGTTTTAGTATCGTGTAAATAAGTATATGCACTTACATGTAAGCTACATATATATAGATATTCTTAGTATCGCCATTATTTATCAAAAGCGGTATTTCTATAACACAGCTTTCGATAAAAAATAAGGGGAAGTACCCTATAGGTTTAGATTACGCTTTAAATTTCATACAAAATGTAGCAAAAACGCTCGTATCTATATAATTCTTTATGTACCTAGATATATAATTTCTCGTAATCTATATATATAAAAGGACTTGTCCTCACTGACTGAGGTAAGACGCACGCACAGACGTAACCGCTGTGCGTAGAAACGTTTTAGAATTTGGACAGATGTTTACTTTTGTAATCTGGACATCCACTAAGAAGGGATTTTGAAAAATTTTAACCTTAAAAGGGTGAAATAAGGGTTGAAAGTTCGTATGGAAAAAAAATTAAATCGGCGTCAATTTTCATAAAATTTTAAATTTAGATTTTTAAACGTATTTAATTAAACACGTATTTCATTGTTTTCTAGAATTCACCCCCTAAGGGTGCAAATAAGGGGTTGAAACTTTGTATGGAAAAATCTTTAAATCGCCACCGATTTTTATAAAATTAGTAATTTAGACTCTTTAAAACATTTCATTGAACACATGTTTCATGNAAAAAATCAAAAGCGGTATTTCTATAACACCGCTTTCGATAAAAAATAAGGGGAAGTACCCTATAGGTTTAGATTACGCTTTAAATTTCATACAAAATGTAGCAAAAACGTTCGTATCTATATAATTCTTTATGTACCTAGATATATAATTTCTCGTAATAGTATATAAAAATAACTTAACCACCAATAAAATGAAAATAAATATTGATAAAAGATGGCGCAAGTGCCAGTTATAAAGAAAGGAAAGACGAATGTTAGGAGAACAAAAGCACTTCTATAAGCATGGACAGAGATGTTGCTTGTCGAATCCGCATCCGTCGGCAGAGGACGATTCGGATAGGTCGGCGTTATGAGCACGACGCGGCGCGGAAATTCCATCATCGGAGTGCTTTTTACTGCAACCTGTAAGTCTACGGGAAGTATCCTATAGGTTTGATTTCTGAAAAAATGCAGCAGAAACAATGCATTTATGCTAATATCGTTTAAAAAGATTATAACAAGATTACCTTAGTTACTCAGATCATCTCTTTCACCCACTACCTAATCATCTTGCTCTAACACGTACTATTTCATTATTATTTCACACTTTTTCTCCTCTATAGGAGGGTAAGGTGGAAACGTTTTGTTTAGCCGTTCAAATTCTCTAATCCTTATATCTGACAACATTCAATACTTGTTTCTCTATACGCTGCTGTGCACTTTTTGATAAGGTTTTACACTTATACCAAATTTCATATCTTCGGATATACATATATAGATATGTATATGAATGTCAAATTTTGATACATCCTATTAGATAATCCCTCAAAACGACTGTTTACTACGAGATTATTTATTTTCAGTAACAAAGACAAAAAATAATGATAAAATGGATTAATGTATTACGCACACGTTTTAAATATAAGACGTCCAAAAATAAGATTTGCTTACGTCTTATGGCGGACGTAACGATGACGCTAATTTTCATATACTTAGTAGTACTACAATAGATACTTAAAATAAAATTATGAAAGTCATTCATATAATATTTCAATATAATTTATATATACAGCACTAAATGTACTAAGAACTAAGTGTTTAAAAAAACATGGAGTTAATGTGAATCAATTGGAAGGTATAGCTTTTAATTTCGTTTTCCTTGACGTTTTTTTAGTATTCATTTATCGGAACTATTAGCAGTACTACCATCTATTAACGTGAAAATTAGATGATAACTAACAAAAAGCGCCATCTATCAATCCACACATGATTTAATTTATAGGATCTAGCTAACTTGTCATTTGTTTACTAATTCAAAGTATGTACTTAAAACGATAACAGATGGCATTAATCATAAATTAATCTCATTAGTTCATAAATTATACAAGCTGTCACGAGCATCCATCATAGCTCATATTTCCTCTTCCCACCCGGTGACGCTGCAAAGATCATTCTAGCTCCAGTATTGTCCATTGGAAAAAACCAACTGCAAGTAAAACGAGTGTGATACTACTTGTGAGTTGTGGCACAAATTATTTCCGACATTTGAGGCCGTCGTGGCGCAGGGGCACAAGGGTGTGACTGTAACGCGATGGTTGTGGGTTCGATCCCCACTCGAGGAAACGAAATATTTACTTAAATTTATGTTTCAGTTTCTTCGCTCTGGTATTGAGGCAAAAAACGCGGCGTTGATTTCCGCCACTCAACACGCAACCTGCCTACCCTGCTGTGTATGGGATACAGCGTAAAGCTGATTTATGATTTATTTTTACGTATTACAAAAAAACATAGTAAATTTTTCACGAGTTATTTAAACAACACTTTGGTTCTCTTCTTATTTTATTTGATATTGCCCGCTAAAATTATCCTATTTAACAGAGAGAAATGTTTAGTTATTTCATAGAGTCGATATCTATGTACGCACGCACGGAAAACTTTAGGTACTTTTTGTAATAAGAAAGAATACCTATCCTTTAGTTACTTTTAATCCTTTTATTGGTTCATTTCGATAACTCAGATATTTTTTTCTAATAATATGTCTCCACTTATGTTTGATTATTTAAACTTATATTTTCTTACTAATTCTATTGAAAATTGAAAATAATTTCATGAATATATCTAACTAGCGGACGCGCGCAGCTTCGCTTGCGTATTTAGGGGTGAATTCTAATAACCCATGAAACATGTGTTCGATTAAATATTTTTAAGAGTCTAAATTTCAAATTTTATAAAAATCGGTTGCGATTTAAAGATTTTTCCATACAAACTTTCAACCCCTTATTTGTACCCTTAGGGGGTGAATTCTAGAAAACCATGAAACACATGTTCAATTAAATATTTTTAAGAGTCTAAATATTAAATTTTATAAAAATCGGTGGCGATTTAAGAATTTTTCTATACAAACTTTCAACCGTTTATTTGCATCCTTAGAGGGAGAATTCTAGAAAACGATGAAACACGTGTTCAATTAAATACTTTTAAAAATCGAAATTTTAAATTTTATAAAAATCGGTGCCGATTTAAATTTTTTTTCATACAAACTTTGAACCCCTATTTTACCCTGTAGGGTTAAAATTTTTCAAAATCCCTTCTTAGTGGATGTCCAGATTATGAAAGTAAACATCTGTCCAAATTTCATGTTTCTACGCACAGCGGTTACGGCTGTGCGTGCGTCTTACCTCAGTCAGTGAGGACAAGTCCTTTTATATATATAGATAAATATTCTTATAGTTGAAGCAGGCGTAGCCGTGTCCGGGTCCACTAGTAAATTATATATTTCTTGAACGACATCAAAACCTACGTATCATTTAAAACATTTTTAACTATTATTTCTACTTCAGCTAGTGGTACTTTATTGAGTCATTACAGTAATAAGCACTTGTAGCTAAACTTGTGTTTATAGATAGCATTAACAATAATCCACTCATAATGTAATTTGTATCGCTTCAATTCTAGCAAAGTACGTACTTATTTAATTGTAGTACACAAGGGGCCGTCATCGACAAAAATCACAATAAATCAACTGGGGGCAGGGAAGTGTAGTTAGATATCACGTGCATTTGTTTTACAACGTACTGGGTAATCCGTGATCCAAGGACCAATAACAATAATTGTTTATGTCATTAAATGGCTAACAAAAATAAAAGCGACAGGTTGAAAAAATGACCACGTAATGTTCGTACGGAAAAAGCGAATAAAGCAGTAAGGAAAAGAATTCGAAGGAATGTTGTTCGAAAGCAATAGATTATATCTAATGGATTAATTTTGTATATAAAAAGTGTAAAATTTTGATTTTTTTATGTGCAATAAAGTATATTGTATTGTATTTATCTCGAAGAAGAAAAAAAAGGTAAAAGGTGAAAAAAAGATGAATTGGGACTTAAGTTACTACTATAAAAGACTTATAATTTTAAAAAGATTAGGGCGGTAAAAACAAAATATCAACTTAAGAGTTACGTAAAGGGAGGTCTCGAAAAAATTGTAATTTTATTACGCCGTTATCTTTCATACAGTATATTAATATTCGTATTTTAATATTTATATTAATATACCAACATATCATAGAAAAAATCTATACAGATACAAATAAGTTCCAATCCAAACTTTGTCCGGATAATTGATTTAGATAAACAATTCCAACATCTTCATAAAGCCTAGAAACAGAAATGAAATCATTCACAAGTGGAATGCAGTTAAAGCGTGGGAAGTCTCGTAGTTAACTAATTGAACGCAGTGTTAGGATCCACCATTCAGCGCTGGCCTTGTTCGCTCTAACGTACGACAATATAAAGTATTATATTGAGATACTAATTCGTACGAGGTCAAGAAGACAATATTTAATCAATTTTGACAACAATTATGAAATCATCGTTCTTATAAAATAAATTCACTGTCATTCAAACTGTCAGACTTTGATTTTTTTAAATATACGAAAGTTATACACTTATGGCTCTACCGAGCTGCTTAATATTTTTTAATTTTTTTTATTGTTTTGTTACATACTTACTTGCATTTGATTGATTAATAAAATGAAGAAAGTAAGATGATTGCCATTTGCATTTTGCAATCAACACTTTTCATTTTTATAAAATGGATTAAATGAAAATTGCGTATTTATAATAAACTTTACTCTACTTTCCGCTGAGTTCTGGAGGTTTTGAATGTGAACAGGCGGAATTCAACACTGCGTATATATATAAAACTTTAGAATTAAATTATCGCATTAAGATGATGCTCTAAGTACAGCACGATGAACAAACGAGTGACGGTGTGCGGGGGGTTGTAAGCGCTTTATGAGTTACTGTTACTAACTAACTGTTAGCAGCGGCGACGTGTTACAAGAAAAGAAAAAATAATTATTTATATCAATAAACTGGCGGCCGGTTCGCGCCTTCAACCGCTTTATAGGATTCCATACCTCAAAAGGTGAAAACGGGACTCTTTGTTGCCGCCAATCCGTCTGTCAAGATCACGAGTAGAATTAATAATCAAATACCGTACAACCTCCTTCGTGTCTTCTCCATACAACGTGACATTGGCGAAGTGATATGTGCTCAACTGACACGCTCGGAACGCCAAATTTAAAGAACCATACCATACCATAATAATCAAATATTCTGGTCTATAGTCCCTTAAAGTAGAGAATACGGTTCTTCCGAAGACTAGCCCGGACTCACAAAATGATAGAACCAGAGACAACAATTTTAAAATCGTTCATTTATATTTTAATATGTAATAGTGTTAATAAGTAAAGACACTTGTAGAACACATTTATTGTGATATCATAGACGGACAGATATTAATGGAATCAAGTTAATTCAAAATAAGTTAAGTATAATAATTAGTAGACGTAGCGCCCTGACGTAGCCGTGCCCGTAGCACGACGTGTTGTTGACGGCTCAATGGGCGCGCAGTAGACGAGTAGCTTTTGCTGCGTTCGCATGTCTAACGTCACATCGCGTTCCGTTTTTATATTACGAAAATTATTCCGATGTGCGTTTGTTAAAATTCTTAAAAGTTAAAGTTATTCTTATTTTAGTTCTTTGATTTGTGATTTAAACACGCTTATAAAATAAAGTTAATAGTAAGGAAAATGAAAATACTATGATTATAAATAATATAAATAAGACATGTTTGTTGTTTTCGTGTGACAGTAAGTAGTGAGGTTCAGTGGCGGCGGGAACAATGAGCCCGCCGCAGAATTGGCACAAATGGCTCGTGTGGTCGCTGTTCGGATTGGCTTTGTCCGCTCACACAATTGGCTGCGATTATAGCTCCATCGCCATGAAATTTGGAGCGGAAGCTGTGGCTCGATGCAATCAAAAATGTCCTTTCCAGGTCTGTTTCGCTAATATATTCTGTTTTACATTTGTTCATATATTTGTTAATATTTAGCAAATGATAATGTTTATTTTTTTATAATACAATAATGCTTAATTAATAAATACGTAATTTTAGGTAAATATTTATTTTTATTTGATTTACGTAACCACGTCTTAAAATAATATCAACTAAAACATTGCCAAAAGGTTATCAAGCGTTGTTCCTTTTTTATTAGTTTTAAAATTATATTCATACAATTTTATTATTGTTGGGTGATGATTATCATATTATTTTTTCCGACGACATCTTTTACACAATATAACTATAAATTTAATGTCAGATAATCTCAAAGTGCTATTCGCTGAACCAGGCGCTTGCGCAGGTTCAATGCACAACTAATTGTTGACAATTAGCAAGCTAGTAATCAACGAGATCGCGCTAAATATAGAGAAGCGTGCTACAACCGTATTGTCCAACACCCGCCCGTCCTTGGACTACACAATCAATGTGGAGTACTGCAGCTTGATGACCAACATATGCAAGTTAATTTTTTCGAGGATTTTTAACACAAATTCGTTATATAACTATTATTATACTATTTTTTTGTTTTAGATGGTAATGTAAGAAATCTTTTCTTTATAGACTCCCTTTTCTTTATATACAGCATAATAGACACACAAGTATAATTGTATATATTATATGTGCCTATATTATATACTTTTTTTGACTAAGCAGTTATTAACGACAGATTTACGTTATGCATCTAATATCAATTGTTCCTTTTAATTTCCATTTATGAAAGTATTCTAAACGTTTTTTATGAAAATGTATTCTATATATTCAATGTCACGTCGTTGACATGACACGTCTCACCACAAGTAATTTTATTTTTAGTTATTAATATATGAAAATTAAGACGCCTCTACAACAACTACTTAGTTGCTTACAATTTTGAAAGAGATAAAAATGCAAATACTTCAATTCATTTTTTATTTTTGTTGTGTTTGTCAAAACAGCGTTGAGCTCCTTCTTTTTGAAGTCGGTTTAAAATTAAAGCTATTGATATTAGTTTTAACATCTTCATCAGCGCTTCCAGTAACAGCAAAATGGGTATTCAGTTCATTAATAAATCTTTACCCATTATATGTACAAGTTACTATGGACAAGTACAAAGACACAACTTAAACATTAGAAGTCGAGGAATTATAGATACAATCATCAGCATACCCGAATAACTTGATAGTATACTAATAACGTTCTATTAGTACCTAAATATTTAAAAGATTAAAGACCTAAATATTTATAAGAACTCCTAATCGTAGAGAAGTTGTGTCTCTTACCATTTGATTTAATTTGGAGATTTCACCAGTCACGTGTTAACGTCACTAGAAGATGACTACAATAAGCAAATATATGATTATTATAAAAAAAATATGTGAAACAACTAGTACGCTTTCATCGAATTCCATTATCGGATTTTAATTTGGTGACGATTTGATATCAGTCTTTTAAATGAAAAAAAATTAAAGGTTTCGGTTATTTACATTCAAAATTATTCAGTAGATAATTAATAAAATGTATAATATTAGCTTCTTACAGGTTATTTTTTAATTTAGTTTACTATAATATAGTTGAGATTTACACTGTTGCTTAGGTACTTTATGACATTTTTTAAATGAACAAGTTGTATATTGCTTTTCTTTAAACCAATTTATTCATTATTATTTTAATTTACGCGGCGACGTAAAGAAATCTTCACTCTATTCTCATTTTACTCCTACTTTAAAGATGTTTCGTCATTGCTGCATTTTGACTAACCCTCAATAATTTATAGGTCCGCATATCTATGCAAAAGAAAAAAAAGATAAATATTCCTATAGGTTGAGATATAACTCATAACGATGGCGTAGAGTTAAATATTTCCTAACTGCCTTACATCTCAACTAAGTACATTTTTTTTTCTTTTTAGAGAAAGATAATTGTGTGTATGTAAATTATATTTTAATTGTTTCCATATTCATTTACAGAATATAAATAAGATATTAATGTATAATAATACGTATAGTAAGTATAGCTTTAGGTTTTTTTGGCTAGCGTGTGAGCGGAACCGGTGGTAACTCTCGCACTTTAGAGGTTTTACAATGTTATTTGATATCCTTGGATGGAGGTTTTTATAACTCTCTGACTGCGGATTTCATAATAACAATATTTAGTTAATTAAGCGACAGCTTATTTTCTTGTACCTACTATATGTATAAACAGATTGATAATATAGGGAGTAATCCTATTAGAGACAAAATGTGTTTTATGAATGCACCGTAATACAATTCAATGTACTGGCACAGCTATGTTAAGCTTAATAAACTTATATTTATTGTCGCATAACACTATTTCACTTTTATGTGACTGTACACTCTATTCCTTTACTTTTGGTCTTTTATTACACAAAAATTATGATTATTATAAATGTTACGATTACAACAGGAAAGTGTAAGCGTATTATTAAATAAATGATTTCTCTTTATATCCTGTTGCGAGTATACGAGTATATTTCAACTATAACGATCGAGCCCTAATGTCGCATCGGCACGCTCCGTTGCGCGTGCGCAGCGGAAGCTATCAGGTCGGTGTCCGGTGGATGTTCAACCTGATTATTATCAAAAAACCTTGATAATAACTGTCGCATTTTTTTGGCTTAGAGCCTTAAGATTAACTTGATTCTTTTTTTTTTTTCAGAATCGAACAGGTGACGGCCATTTTGATGTTAGCTGTGGACTGGATTGCAATATACAGCAAGTAAGTAATTGTTTTATATTAAGTATAGCCACTTCATAATTTTAAGTCGTTATTATGGGATTGGTAGACTAATAAAACTATATACAAAAATAAATAGATTTTATATTCGTTCATTGAAACTATGTTCAGAATTCACTCTAATCTCAATTGCACAGAAGTCATATTATTTATTAACACTGTAAGCAATTTAATTTCAAAGTAAAATATGTGCATATATAACATATTACATATAATATGAAATATACTGTGGTACTTATTAAATTTAAAATTATGAAAACATAATTTGTTGACAAAGTTTTTGTTTTCAAAACAAGTACCAATATCTATTATTTTATAATTCAATTACCCGAGCATATCGCTTAATTTATGAGTAGAATAATACATTCACATGTCAGAATGTATCATGTTGTTCGTTCACATCCAACGCAACTGTAATAAAATTCTCTTCGCTATCGATAACTAGAGTTTATTATTTGTTATATTTATTTTTATTTTATAACTTGTTGCTTAACCGCCATTTCGTTAAAGCGGAAATGAAATAACAATAAAATATATTTTAATAATCTTTCTGATAATTAGCATATAAAATTGAATTACTATACCCACTTCACTTACTAAATAGTATTAAATACAAGTGGTACTTTAGTTAACAAGCCATTCTTTTTTTGGGAATAGCTGCTATAACGACCACTTAAGGGTCTATGAAATGCGACAAAGTGATCTATATCGATAAAGTGGTCTATATAGACCGCGCGCGCTTACAACAGTCGAGCGCTAGCGCAGTAGCCTGAACAAAAAGTATGTAGTTGTAAACGCGCGTTATTGAAACGCGCGTTGAATGCTTGTCAGCTGAACGTAGCCTGAAAAACATGACAAGGAGTCTACGATAGAAAAAAGTTTGGGAGCCTCTGGTTTATAGGTACCTACATGTCATAAATCTTTCAATAATATTTTATTATTAATGTTTAGACTTAAAAAAATATTTTTATCTTGCAAAAATAACACAAATACAAAACGATTGCAAATCTTCGTTACTATACAAAATAATTACCTACGTTTATAATTACTTAAAGATAACTGAATCACATTTGGCCAACCTCTGACACATTTTGCGCGATATAAGGCCTTAATGAATACTGGTTCAAAAACATTCGATAATGATAAACATTAAGATTATGAATTCATAAAGAGACACTCAACAATAAGCAATAACTACTTAGTAAGTTGCCGGGCTATAATGTTAGTAATGATTTTATTAGTACCATATGTATATGAATGTAAGTTTGTTTGTTATGTTTTCACGCCAAAACTACTTGACCGATTATCATAAAACTTTGTATATATATTCTAAGGGGTATTAAAAAGGCCAAAGAGAATAGGATATAGAAAAATATCTCATGGAAAATTATATATACAATTTGTGCTTAAGCAGTAAGATCATCTTCTATCATCATCTCGCTGTATAGTTACACTGGCTGACGAAATAGGTTAATAAAGTGCTCGTTAAAACAAGTTACATTCATATGAACTAGAGCGCAACCAACAACATTGTATCGTTATAAACAGGATCATCTCCACCTTCTAACACTAGAATTTGCTATTCATAATAGCGTTATACATATAGGCACTTAAATGTAATAAATATTTTATCTAACTTCGAATTATAAGAATAAAATTATTTCAATAGTGAGAATCTAGTGTTAAAACACTGCACTCCATACTTTCATCTAATTTCCGAAACATTGCGTGTTAAGGAGCGGAGCTTAAGGCTCGCTCCGAGTGAAGTCGTGCGTCGAACTTACAACCGTCGCGTCAGGCACTATACTGCTGCGCCACTTACATATGAGTATATTAATTATATATATTTATTTATTTATAATATTATTGTTATTAAATTCCTTATATTATAATTTAACTAGCGACCCTCTTGCGGCTTCGCCCGCTTTTACTACTGGATTATTCATATAATGTATGTTTGCAAAGCACTTAAGATAATGTGAAAATTAATTAAACCCTAATGCAACCCGCATTTTCGTAGTTTCAATAAGGATTTTCCAATTGTTTTACACAGCAAGGATTTTTTAGTAGGTACCGTAATTTTAAATCTGTGCTACTAATCTTTTCAAGTACTTATTAAAATATATTTAAATGACTATTTTTAGATAGTTAAATGACTATTTTTAAACGGAAGAAATTATAAACAAAAACCTACCTACTAATAACTACTACAAAAAATATGAAACCAAATATATCGCGCTGAAATAATACATTCAACTCCAATTATCCAATACATGCAAACGCATCTAAATCTTTGTTGCTATAGAGACAGGCGGGTTTTTTTTTCGAGCTTGTGGTTAATGCTGAAGAGGGTATTCTGTCCCTGATGAAAAGCAAGCACTACGTGGCTGCCTGTGAGGAAAATTAAATAGAATGCATCGGCCGTGAATCGAACCCGGGCCGCCCGCGTGGCCGGCTAGCATTCTACCACTGAATCACCGATGCTTGTAAGCCAGGCGGGCACGTCGGACACATGGCGAGTGGCGAGCCGTTTCGCAGCAAGGATTTTTTGATATTGTAACAACTTCTAAAGTACTTATTAAAATGAAAAACAGTAAAAGACAGTTTTGGTCTATATAAAATGGCCAACGTAACTAATATACTTATTTATATGCTGAGAGTAAGGGATAGGTGAAACTTGAGTAACATACAGCTGATGTGTCAACGGCGTGATGTGTCAACAATTAAATGCGTTTTTCTGTAAAACTATTCGCAATTTCGAAATAGTGTAAAAAGCAAATTTTATCTTCGTTTAACGTAGAAATTTAATAAAGTATTTTAAAGGATAAGGATTAATACCATTATGGAAAAATATCCCTCACAATAAAAAATATATTGAAATTACTATTTTTAGACAGAAATATGATCACTACACGTTATTCTTAAAAGATACGAATATGCTGTCGCGGACTTTTTTGTAGATCTTATTAAGAGGAACAATACTCCAGTACATTATTTTCATGTAGTACTTACCATTAAAGCAGCGCATGCGCGAAAGTGTCTCAACGGGTAGGACTTTATACACATTTATCGTATTTATGTTAATTTACATAAGAATGTACAAATAATAAACTATATATAAACCTTCTACGAAAAATACTCGACCTAATGGTGAAAACCGCATAAAAATCCGTTGGGTGGTTTAGAAGAAGAAGAGTTAGAAACAACAGACAGACACGAAAAGCGACTTTGTTTTATAAGATATAGGATGTACCAACCACCTTCTTTTTTATACAATTCCAACAACCAAAGGTTGCCTGGAAGAGATCGCTTCAAGCGATAAGGCCGCCTTATTGTACATGTTTTTGTTAATTTTGTATATAAATTGTGTAAAATTTTGTTGTTTTTGTGCAATAAAGGATATTGTATTGTGTATCGTATTGTATATTATGTTCCAATATCAATTCTAGCAGATCGCGTAAATTGACATGAAACGGCATGTTAACCTAAACTGTGACAGTTACTACTGGTTTATGTCAAAATTATCAGTCTGTCCAATTTATGCGCCCGCGCCCGCAAAAACACTTAAGTGGCAACTCGGGGCGCGCACCCTCCTAGTGATTGAAACCAATTGACTTGTTTCCATTTCATTTCGAGTATAATTTGTATTTAACTTTTGCAAAAGAGTTTATATTATTCACGTAAATATGGTTTGTTTTTTTTGTTGGTAAGTATTTAATTTCAATTTTTTAATTCAATTTAATGTGTATTCGGTTTTATCAAATATATTTCGCCATATTCATATATTTAGCAAAAAAGCGATTGTATCTTGAATATTATTTACAAGTATGTGCATAAATAAAATAAAGAGATAGTTAGGAAATAAGGATATCCTTATGCCTTTTTTAATTTGTGTTTGCAAAATTAAAATAAGCAGACACAGAGACGACACCACGTGTGCTCTATATCTCTCACCGAATGGGAGAGAAGTGTTATTTAAAAATGCAACACCGATACCTGTTTCACACTTTCTGGATACGGTCAGTGTTTACAACAGGGTACTTATGTAAATACTCCATTTAAAAGCTTACCCATTCAAGTTAGAGGCGTTGCAGCACAGTTGCTGTGCCCGAGTATATCGAAGTACCTATCCTTAATTAGTGTTAAATGGAAAATATGAATATGTGAATACTAATTTTCTCAAATATGTTTTATGTTTTTTTTTGTTGTGAATATAAATTCAATACTTTTGTTATACTATAGATGATGGTCTTATGCTATTTATCTAATTAGTAATTGTTGACATGGCACTCTAAAACAATTAACAATATTTATGAAAATTGTAGACTTTATGAAAGACATGAGTTAGTGCCCCCAGTGACAAAAAGTAATGGGAGTTTATCCGGCGTGGTGGTCATCCACCATGGTCGGGCTATGGCAGTACGGCGGGGTCGCGTGAGATCCACCGCCGGATGCACGCAGGAAGGAAGCTGCTAGTTGCCTGCCTGCTCCCCTCGGATCTATTTTAGAGTTAATTTTATTCCATTTTATACAACGCACTTTTAAATAAAGAGTTTATTTCCTAATGCAATTTGTTTAGGCTTACGTTTGGAGCAAAAAAAAAACGGAACATGAACGGAACAACCAACGGAAACGGAATTAATCGAAACAAAAAAAACTCAACAGTTTTCATATTCTCTTTTTAAAAATAAATATCAAACTACTAATAACAGTAAATTTTTAATATTTCTACGCTATGCACTTCAGTATCTTATGTTTTATATCACCTGTATCATGTTTCCACAATAAAAAATGGTGCGTGAAAATGTTGAAGTTAAATGATGCGTGATTCTTAACAGGGTTCGACGTGCCCCCATCGGAATTCGGAAAGGATATTGGCCTGGTATAACTTAGCTATCAATACATCTACACTGATCGTTATAGTTAAACTATTTATAAAAAGTTTTTTTTAATTTTAAAATATTTTTCTCATGCTTTATTATTTAAATACCAAAATAATACAAAACAAACAAACGCTACTATAAATATCTTTGTTACGCTTGAATTTATTATATACTTACCTATATGAATATTCATAAAAGCTTTAATGAAATCAATAAAGTAAAATTAATGTAAGCGCATACCGTAACATGGGAGTAAATCGTGGGAAATCTAGAGTGTCTCGTTTCACGAATTATAATAAATAATATATGCAAACACTCAGTGGAGCAAAACCATCAAAACAATGTTTTTAAATGTAGCGGTACTGAAACGAGACTGGTCATTGCCTCGCCATGCTTTTATGCATATGAATATTTGGAGTAACTTTTGACTCTATACTAATTGTAGATCACATAAATTAAACAAAATCTCATGCTTAAGTCTGATTATTTCTAGAATAATGTTTAAATAATAATGAAATATAATAATTGAAAATAAAATTACTACCAAATTATTAGGTATATTTAGTAAACGTCTCGTGTTCGTTAAGGCTTTAAAAAATGTTTATTAAAATGATTTATTATTTTCTTATGTAAATATAATATCTACATAAAATTTTCACACGAGAACTTTCACTCTCTGATCAAACGTATGAAGATCATCTTTATCGTATGCTACCAATTGGGCAGCTAATTGAACCATGCGCGATAACATTATAAGGACGTCCCGGCCCTTTCGTCGGGTAATCGACTGTAATTAGCGCTGTTTGTTTTTGCTTTATACATTGTAACGATCACTTAAATAATGAAAAAGTCGTCATTAGTTACCAAAAAGCTAACCTTCATAATAAAGTTTATAAAACAACTCTACATTTTGACAGACAGAGACATGTTTCTCTATACGTACCTATGAACTACAAGGAAATTTAGCAAAACGTTGTCTTAAAGGTATTATAACGAATTAACTCTAATGAAGTTTCAGACAGTTTAATTGATAGACAAGCTACAACCATTTAAGATCTAAATCCGAACAAACACTCATACTTAAGGCATTTCCTTGCTACTATTTTTATATTCACAGTGGGTGATATAAGCCTTTAAGGTTATAAGTAATAAATATAAACAAATTTCAAATATTGTAAGCATATTTGAAATATTCATGATTCAGATTAATAACATATTTATTAGTACTCTATAATTGCGAAATCTTAATGAATAATTTCTATTAACAATTAAAAGTCCTAAAAAATATTAATTAAAAATTTCTTTAAAATAAACTTTGTGTAGAACTTGGAAAGCCGAAAAATAACAAGTATAATATATATTTTTTGTTTTAGTTATAGTTAAATTAGATGAACGTCTATGTCCATAAAGGACTAAGTGCATTCAGCGTCGTCGTCCGCTAATTCTTATTTCCTCATTAGGCGTAGCGTTCCCCGCCGAGCGCTCGCGCTGCGCCCATTCAGTCTGTCCTCGTCCCCGTTGCCACCACCCCACACCGCACCCCCCTCGTACCGATCTCATCCGCCGAGCGAAATTGTAGCGAGTGCACTCAACCACGGAGTGTTTTGATTTATTGTCCATTTATTGGACTCTCAGTGGTTGCATACATAAAAATAGAACAATTTCCAACTCGACACTGTATATTGTCAATTGTCACTGCTGCCTGCCAACGGTAATAGCGAGGATGTTGTAATCATTTGTCAGATTACTGTATGTCTTCATTAATATTTAAAAGTGCTCTTTATTGTAATATTTTTGTTGAGTGTTGTTCTTTTTATAAAATACAACTAAAGTGGCAAACGATAAAACGTAGCCGACTGGTAGAGGCCAACAAGGATACTAGAGCACAGAGAGCACTCGAGAGCTAAGAGCTAACGGGAAACAAACTGGTGGGTCCCAATTTGCCTTAACATTATCCAATTGCCAGAACCAATCGTTTGGCGTGGGCCCGCGCGTGACCTGCATAACATTTTCAATCCCTTCAGAATTTATTCATAATATTGTTTAATAAATAATAAAGATTTAAGTAATATAAAACTTTATGACATAAGAAATATCTTTAGTAATAAAAAATATCTTAGTATAGTTATATATTTTGTAAAAAATATCATATATATAGATATAAATTTACACGTGATGGTTAAAATGTGAGTAGATGATCGCCTCGTGCAATAAAATAAATATGGGCTACTATATCTTAAAGTTTATCTAAGGTCAGTAACGTATGAAATTAGAATATAGTAACATCATCTTAGCCACTGGCGCCAGTAGTGAGTGTTATAATAAAAAAAGTTTAAAATGGCGAAAGGGTGTTATCAAAATTGCTTGCTTTACAAACTTGTTTGTAAAATTCTAAGTGAAAGGTCATCTTTTAGTTTTGGTAGAAGTTGCGATAAAAGGTATCTTATATTAAATCACTTCAAATACAATCGTTATCTTTTCTTTCTTAAGCAACATTAAAAAAATAAATTAAAAAGTAACATGTCGATATCAGTTGGTAAATGTAAATGGTAAATTATAGATAGGTTTTTGGAAAGTTCAGAGTTTTATCTTCCGACAAAATTGCTTAGTAGATAAAAAAATATAATTATAATAGAAGTTAATAGTAATTTATAATTATAACAGTTTTAAGTTATTATAACACTGTAATTAATAAATAAACATTGTGTGCGCTTTCACATCGCATCCGGTGCGCCTGCGCTCCCAATTGAACTTCCGAGAGCGTTTCCGAAATCGCTCCAACAATTAAGTGGAGCGACAATTTTAATGACTCCAAAGGGACCAACTATTGTTTTGTTATTATTAGGGCACGAGACAGGATGCTGGCTAATTAGACGGTAATTTACTTAGCGTAAGTTTACAAAACTATTTTTTAAATGGCCGCACGCGAGTCTTTGTTGTCCTTTCATTATCTGTTAATTTGATTAAATAATAAAATTTAATAAAATACAATTATAATAAAAAAATCTTAATATATACTTATGTTATATCTTTTTATTTAAACAACAGCTTTTTATCCATTTCAAAAACGAGAATTTGGTAAATTTTAGACCTTTTTTATCTTTCATAATATATATTTGACTACGAGATTGGTGTGTCAATTTGGGCGGAGTGTTTTGACAGGTCAGATATCTGTAACGGAAAAGTCCTGTTAACGACGGGAAGAAAGAGCATCGCTCAAATATGCTGTCCATAGCTATTAGTCTTTATAATTGATTGAATATATTTTATGTACAATACATGAAATACAAAAAATTACAAGTTTAAATTCATATTTAGCTTAATGAATTTTGTTTATTGTATAATCTTAATCTGGTTTTGAATATCAATAAGGTAATTATCTATATATATATAAAATCGAAAGGCCACTCACTCATCACGAAATCTCAGAAACTACATGTGCTAGGAATCTCAAATTATGTATATGAGTTATTTATAGTACGTAGGTGCTCGCTAAGACGGGAATTTGCAATATTCGACTTCTAAGGGGTTGTTTTTGGGGTTGAAAGTTTGTATGAAACTTCGTTACTACAAATGCTAGGAGTCTCAAATTTTGCATGGACGTTACCTATAGGCGTAGGTACTCATGGAGACAGAAATTAATAATAACGTAGTTCACGCAGGCGAAGCCGCGGGCGGGCCGCTAGTTATTAATATATGAAATATAAGACAAACAAGAAGAGATAATATTGAGTTCCGCCACCACATGCGATATTTTTAAATAAGTAGAATGTAGAGATTGGACTAAAAAAATGTTTCTGTGTATTATAACGCAAAACTGCACTATTTAATTACATGCATCTCCCATAACTTATTCTTTGTAACTAACATATGTATATTATTTCATTACCTTATCGTTTGAATACTATGGCAGAGGGGATTAAGACTAAAAAGTTTTTTATTCTGAGATCAATTACTGGGATAAATATACACACTTACCTACGTACTTAGATAGATATTTCATATAAATCGTTATAGTAAGTTATATTTGCACAATAATTAAATTTGCAAGTTTAAATAAGCTGTCAAAAAATAAAAAAATATAATACAATAGTCTTCAAAAAATATTTTTGAAATATTAACCTTTAATAATTAGAGCAACGTGTGTAGTGTATGTTCACAGTTCCCTTTGAGTAGTTCGCGAGTGTTTCGCGTGTGTTTACGTCTAAACGTGCACATGTTCAGTTTTAAACATTTACAAGCCAAATGCTTGTCTGCTTGAAAGTCGAGTGGTTTGTCCATTTCTTTGTTACGACTATTTTATTACCTTTAAACCTACTAAAAATAAAATTAATAAAATAAGTTGTTATCTATATTTATGGGTTCGCTTACGCGTTTATTTTTTAATAAACCCGTATACAGAATTCACACAGTAACCCGGTTTTTAACGGATTTTCACGGTCGGGTTGTGACCTTTACGGACGGTGGGTCGTAAGATTACACGAACGCCGCAGGTGCCCTTACATTTCTTTACCGCACCCCTACGTTTACTTAGTTTTCTCGGCTAATAATAATTTCCTATGTAGCTAAAAATAAATACATAGAATAATATTTAGTCGGTCACGATACAATTAGTGGGCGAGGATGAGTACGCTCGATCAGTGCAGTTTGTTTCGGGTTTATAATTACGGGTCGCGGCCTCACGCAGTCCTATCAGCGATGTAGAACACGGGAATCAGCGCAATTACAATGTTAAAATGTTTTTGTAAATGAATATTTTCTTAATAAACGGTGTAAAATTAGGAACAAATTAACTAACTTTTCTAAATATTTAATATAGCGATGTGTTTTTTACAGTGCACTTATGGCTGCAGTCTTTGGTTAGAAGGGTTGAAAAATTCATGTCAGACTGTTTGCGTGAGTATAAGTGAAAATATAGGAATATATAAGTAGCTTAATTGTATGAATAAGTAAGAACCGTAAAATTTTATTTCAGAATGTTACTTCAGAAGCAGTTTTCTCAAGAGAATTATATTGCGTTATGGGTTGCAATGAAGCTTTAAATATGTATTTTCAGAGTATTAGAGGTACACTTTCCCTATCTATTATTAACTGAATATAACATATGTAAAAACTGTTCTAAAATGTTAGGGTTTATTATATACTTCCTATCTTCAACAAATTTTAAGTGTACCTACATAAAACGATATAATTCGTTTTCTAGATCTCCTTGGCACACCTCCTGCGCCAGCTCTCGTAGCGGATAGTCTTACAGCTACATCCTTATCATTAGTTTGGGAAGCTCCAAATCTGGGAAATCTTAGTTATCTGGTACAATGGCGCTACGAAGAACTACTTGGAAGCTGGCAGTATTATTCAAACTCGAGTCTCTCAGACAGATCCATTATTCATGTAGATAATTTGCGGCCGTACACCAAATATAGAGTAAGTAATACGTAAAATAAAGTAACTCCGAAACATGAACTGTGTATATTTTGAATAAAATATCTTATTTAAATTTTCAGTTTCGTGTTGCGATATTTCTATCTGGGCACAGTGGTGCTGGTGAGCCAGTCTATTCTACACCTTCTGTGGTAATATCCACTTTAGAGAGTGGTAAACCCAGTTCTGCTCCAACTGCGCTACGAGCTGCCGCCCCTGATCCGAGTAGGGTCGCTATTTCATGGGAACCTGGACCTTTCCCTAACGGACCTCTCATCTCATACGTACTTAGGCTTGCTGATACTCAACCCAATACAAATGATGCTTTGGAAGTAAGTATAGTTTTTCATTACAATAAATAATAACAATAATAGTATATAATAATACATATGGGCGATTTATATTATATATCCATTAATAATTGAGTCTTTACATTGAAACTGCATTACAATATTTTTAGTTGTTGTTATTCGTAATAATTTCAAAGCATTTCTGATACATTAAATAATCGATTTACATGTATGTATCTTAAATTATAATATGTTTTTACAGGACATGCCAGCGTCTAACAATACTCTATTTTATATGTTTCAAAATTTGGAAGCTGCAAGAGAATATGAGGTATCAGTAGCAATGCGAAATGCTGTAGGAGAAGGGCCTAGAGCTTACGTAAAAATTAAAACACCTCCTTTACCTTCATGTAAGTATTTATGTATTTAATTTCATTCTTTTGGTAAAAAAATGCGCATGTACCTACTGGTACCACTATTAATTTTGTTTATTTTACTTTAGGAAGTAGAGGAACTTTTCCTCTGCCTATCTAAACGCGGGCGTGTGAAACTAAAAAAATATTACTACATTTTTTTTTATTTTCAGCTGTTCCTAGTCAACAACCCGTATTAATTTTAGGTGGGGAGCACAATATTCTAGCTGCGCTTGCAAATGACATGCTTTCAGATCCTATAGAGTTATATAGCACAGACTATAAAATTACAGGTATAATATGATATTATTAATAGAAAGTTATAATTTTCAACATTCTATTACAATTGTTAAATGCTTATATATACTTACATATCATCCAAATCATTGATTTTATTACTGATTGAGTTTCATGAAATGCTCGATCATTTCATTTAATGTGAAATTTCGCGATATGGCCACGACATGCGAGAATTAATGTCTTATAAAAGTTACTACATACTTAATATAAATAATATAATAATAAAAATTTTTGAACACGATTGTAAACTGTTGAAAAAAACTCTTTCCAGGTGTTGGCCTCGATTTATCTAGCGATTCTTTATTTGTGTCAGTCTCAGATGGATTTGTTTATCGAAGTTCTCTAACTAAAAAGAGTTTGTCAGAGCCTATACTGAGTCCAGGGAATATTTCATATAAACCTTTGGATTTATCCGTGGACTGGCTTAACCGTCATTTATACGTACTTGGCGAGGTTTATTATACAAGAGAAGGTTCTAACTTGTCAAATACAAGCCTATATTCAAGTTGGGAGATATTAAGATGTGATTTTGATGGTAAAAATGAATTAGTCGCACTCTCTGGTTTCAATTCCCGTCCAATACACTTCGAAGTGGATGCTTATAACGGGTAAGTAATAATTCATATTAATATAAAATTTTATAATAAAAATTCTCATAATAAAATATACCAACTCATAACAACTATTTAAAATGTTAAAATATTTTAGATATTTATTTTGGGCATTGCAAGGCGTCGAACGTGGTGGTTTATACAGATTAGATTTAGCAAATATATCAAATGGAGTTCGCCATGACGCGCCCCCTGAATTAATTGTGAGAGATCCACATTTGGGAGCTTTTACAGTTGACCACGCTGATTTTAGATTACTAGTTGCACATTTGCGAAGAAACACAGTTTTAGCTGTTTCTCTAGATGGGTAAGAATTTAACACTAAATACTTCATTTAGCACCAATAAATCTCAATTTATTACTGAATAAATATATTTTACTAATCGAAACTTTTTAAATATATTTATAGCCTTTATGAGTAGAAAAGATTATTTACACTATTGCATTATTTCAGACGCGAAATAACAGACTTTCGAAGTAACACACAAACTCCAATGTTTTTCTCTGCACGGTCAATAGCATACGCCAATGGTTTGTTCTATTGGACGAATGGTCAAGAAATGCTCACTGAAGAGTATCACGATCAAAGCGACAGTTACTTCCACAATGAATATCCTTTAGCATATAATACAAAAGCAATAGCAACTAGACAAGTTCTAGTTGCTTTGAGAAGCGTTCAACCGATTCCTGTCCCGGTTAATCCTCCTTTGGGCGTGCAAAGTGTTATGGGCATTAATAGAGCAAAGGTTTCATGGTCACCACCACACCTGCTGGGCCATCAAGGAACAGGAGCATGGCAGCAGTGGACATTTTATGTACAACTTACTGAGCTCAAATCTGGGCAAATAATGAAATTGTTCGTAAATAAATTATATTATTATATTATTTTACAATCATAATTGCTTTCTATATAACTTTAGTCTATGTTTAATATCAATGAGCCTTAATTAGTTTTTGAGAAATTAAATAAGTCTTTTTAATTTTACTTTTAGTCAAAAAATAAACGAATGTATGTACGTCGTTGAAAATTTGATACAAGACACAGAATATGTTATACGAGTTGCTGCAGTCACCGACTCCGGGTCAGGGCCGTGGTCTTCAGAATTTATTGGGAAAACGTTAACACATTCCCCGGCTACCTTACAAAGTACTTTAGTGTGGTCTGGTCCTGATGGGTTATTGCAAACAGATTTAACTGGTGACAAATTACAAACTTTGATTCATAGGTAAGTATCACTTTATGAAGATTACATTAAGTCAAGTACTGAAAGTTTTCTAATATATATATTATTGCACAATTTTGAAAGTTATAATTTTTTTTAATAATAACAAAATAAATATTAATAATTTGAAGATAAGTTTAATTTTGGTTTGTCATTTTCTTTAGATCTCGGTTAAAAAATGTACATATAACTGACATATCGTGGTATAGAGACATACTCTATCTGGTAACAAATGCATCGACGGTGATGTTGTATAATATAACAAGTCATGAAGAAGGCTTTATGCCGGACATGGAGAACGTGGGCAGCCTAGCCGTCGATTGGGTTGGAAAGAAGATTTACTGGTCGAATCCTAAGCAACAGTTGGTAAGTGTAATAAAATATTATTTGAAATGTCTTATATCATTACGAAAATGTAAATTAAGTTTAATAATTACTAGTAATAATTCTTAAACAATAAACGTAAAAGTATATCTTTTTATAGATAACACGTGGAAATTTTAACGGTGAAAATCGAGAACCAGTCCCTATAGTGACTGTAGCTAAAGAGTTGACAATAGATTCTATGGGGGCTTATATTTATTGGAGCACCGGACATGCAGTGGAAGCCGCTAGGTTGAATGGGGAAAATAAAATAATTTACTATCCAGCGCAACTATTTAGCGGGAAACAAGGTAAAACCCATTAAAAATATTACATTGGAAATTTGCAATAAATAAGAAATTATGCGAAACGTTACGTCATTTATGATATAATATATTAGTAATTTTGCAGTCAAAATATAATTAATTATAGTAAATTAAGTAAGCATAAGAGATTAACATAAAAAAATAAATCCTAAATATATATTAAAATAAATACGTGTTGAATTTAACTAATTATTATATTTCAGTAATGGGTCTTACGGTAGACTTAGAGAAGAAATGCTTATATTGGCTAGTTAGAAGTTATGACGGCTCGGAATTGCATCGTGCTCGAACTGCAGACCAGATTACTATTGGAACTAACGAGGTACAGTGGGTAAAAAAAGTATATATTTTTTTCTAATTTACACCTACAAAAACGCAGAATAATTTTAGTTAATTATTGTATTTAATAGCTTAATTTATATTTATTTAGAATCGATTATAAAAAATCTTAGAAAATAGAAATAAAAAAATGAGATGGTAAAAACACTTTTTCTTAAAATCAAATAAATATTTGCACACCCACCAAAATATGAGCATCGTTTCTATACATGTGAACATTGGTAAACGTATCCTAATATCGAGACTTTTGTTTACTGTTCAGAAAAAATCTTGAAGCCAACATGCCGAAAGAATTTGAACTGTCGTTATCGACGCGTGAAGAAATTATTTTACTCCGTAATGAACGTTGAAGTTCATCGCCAAATCGGCTCACACTTAAAGTAAAATTACTCGACTGTGTAGTATATCATAAAAAAACGAGAAGAAATGGGTAGTGTTGAAAATAAAGCAAGATCCGTTCTTCCGAAGAAGCTTAGTACGAGAGAAAGGCGACAAATTGTAAAATAGGAACAAAATAAACCATTTACAATCGCTCAAAGCTTAGCAAATGACATCACGTCAAGTTCAGGTAAGGTTGTCTGTGCCCCAACTGTAAGAAAGGTACTGGGTAATGGTGGTCATCGCAGCAGAGCAGCGAGGAAAAATTCTTTCGTAAGTGATGCCAATATAGCAAAAAGACTAACTTTCGCAAAAGAATACGTAAATACGCCTTTACAATTTATGGAACAATTTATGGAATAATTTTTGGAACAATTTTATTTTTTTCTGACGAAAGCAAATTTTATCTTTTTGGATCGGACAGACAAAGATTTGTGTGGCGCCAGTCAAATACTGAACTGCAGGCGAAACATGTGCATAGTACAGTCAAACACGGCGGTGGTCAGGTGATGGTTTGAGGCTGCTTGACAACAAATGGTGTCGGAAACTTGGCTTTTATCGAAGGAATAATGAAAGCAGATTACGTTAAAGTGTTGCGCGATATTTTATCTTGCAGCGCATCAAAATTAGGCGTAAATCAGACATACTACTTTCAGTAAGACAATGATCCTAACCATACAGCTATGAAAACGTAAGGAAAGGGTTATGTACAATGTCCGTAGAATGCTGAAAACTCCTTCACAAACGCCAGATATCAACCTGATTGAAAATTTATGGCATCTGCTGGATTAAAATGTGAGGAAAATGATTTTTTTTAATAAAAAATATTTGAAGCGTGATTAAAACAACGTCCAAATTATTGGAATCGATGCCAAGGAGATTGGAAGCCATCATTGATGCTAATGGAATGCACACAAAATATTAAGTGTCTCTCTTCTTTCATTTATTATTGATTTTTTTACAAAATACGTACAAGCCGGTTGGTGTGCAAATACTTATTTGACTTTAAAAATGTGTTTATACCGTCTCATTTTTTCATTTCTATTTTCTAAGAAATTTTATTAACCAATTCGAAATATATATTAAGCTATTAAATGCAATAATTAACTAAAAACATTCTGTTTTTTTGTAAATGTAACTTCCAAAAATTTGGGTGTGCAAATACATTTTTTACCCACGGTATATACTAGACTTTTTATTTCTAGTTATGAGAGCTAAAATATTAAGATTTTAAAATTATTTCTTATTACCTATTTTAAAATGTACTTTATCATGGTCCCATACCTAAACAAAATTATTGAAGACAGTCTATTTATAATAATAGAGGCTGTAAATTCGATTCGCACTCGAAAAAATAAATTTTTTAAATATTTTTATTTCCTCGCTCCTGGTAAAGAGTGTGTCCTTGTATGCCGCTCCACCCAACACGCAATGCATCCAGAATCCGGCAGCAATTTAGGAACGGAATTGTCTTAATGGAAGCGGAATGTCTAAATATATCTATACCTACTATGTGCATTATACATTAAATACTAATTAAAGAAAATACTAAATTGTAATATGAGTTATTTTATGATATTTGATATTTTAACTCTAGGTGTCCAGTTCATTAGTGACGCGTTTGTCAGGGACGGCAACGTTAGGGCCCTTACGTTACTACAGTGGGAGGTTAGTGTGGGTTCAAGACTCGTCTAGAGCAGTGGTGTCCGACTTGGCCGGAAAATATACCGCTGAGCTTATTCCTCGTGTACATGTTATAGCTGTGAGAGATCCCACTCTGCATAAGGATAGCGGTAATTGCGTTTTTTTTCTTATATCTGTAATTGAACTTACCTAAATTATTTTGATTACAGATATTAAGTTACTCGAGATAAATATAATATTATAATATAGATAAATGATTAGATATAAGGTTATTTTTTCTGTTTAGTATTTAAATTACGAAATATATCTTATTTTTAGAATTGATAATCGCGATACCAGAAACAATCAAATCGTCTTCAATAGCGGTGCAGGGTGTATGGGACAAATTCAATGTGACTTGGGCGCCGTCTGCGCGGGTCAATGTTAACAACAGCAGAGTGTGCTACGACGTCAGTTTACATTTCCACGGCCAATATAAGATTGAGGTATGTTTTAGAAATATATGTTATAATGAAAAAAAAATACTATTTAATTTAAATAGAAATATAATTGAAACAGACATTATTTTTTACAACGTAAGAATTCCTAATTGCGGCAACATAGGAGTAACATTTAAAATAATATATTTATATATATTTTTTATTAGAAAACAGTAGAAGTACCATGGCTGGAAGTAACATCGCGCTCGGTGCTTCCCTACAGCTCGGTGGAGGTGACGGTGCGCGCGCACACGCAGTGGGGCGGCGGTGCGAGCGCGCGCGCCGCCCTGCGCACGCCGCAAGCGCCACCCGCCGCCCCGCGTGCGCCTCGCGTCTATGTGCAACCGCAGCATAGGTAAATAGAATTAATTTGCTTGATATATATGTATATATTAGGAAATTATTAATATTGAAATTTTATCATCTAATCTTGTCAAAATACTACATATTTTGAGGGACTATTTTCGATATTTTCCTTTCTTTCATAATGGTGTTGAACATTTTGTCACATATTAGCATTATTATATGCCTTACTGTCTCTAGAAATTATAAAATTGTTATATAACATTTACAGTGGTGGACCAATCAATGCAATATTCCGTTGGGAGGTGCCACTGCGCAGTAACGGCGTGGTGCGCGGCTACGAGGCGCAGTGCTGGTCGACGCCGCCCTCCGCGTGCGCGGACACGAGCCTCTCGCCGCTGCACACGCAACTTGTACTGACTGACCTGGCGAACGCTTCTACTTACTTTTTTCGGGTAAGTTGAATTATTAATGTATTCGTCGACAAATATTATTTAAGACAAGTTAGTAGTCAAGTAGTCAAATTACATTGGCCGCATAATTAATAGCTTTACATACCGATTTCACTGGTACTTTGACTGAACTAATCCTACATACAACTATTCTTATATACTTTCTTAGGTACATATGGAGAATTACATTTTACCTACTGTTGGCATGAAGCCAACTAAATTATTAAAATCATTTTTTTAGAAGCAAAATGATTATAAAACATTCTTATATAAAACAAGGTTCTTGCTACTTTCTACTCCTGTTGATTTTTGTTTAATACAGGTCCGCGGTTACACTGATGCTGGTTTCGGGCAATATTCTGAAATAGTCTCTGCTTCATCTGACGAAATAAGCCCGATTCCTAGGATTGTGATGTCTTCCCACGAGGCTCTTAAAATACTTGATTTAGACTCAGGGGACAGCGAAGATATTCGAAAGAGTACTGGAGTACCCATAGATTTTGATGTTGCTATTGAAGAAAACATTGCGTATTGGGTTAATAGCTTCCAAGAAATATTTTCATCTAGTATTAATAGTAGTGGAAATCATAAAGTAAGCAAAATAAACATTATGATCACTAACATCAAAAAATATACATCATTTTATTACTTTATCTTTATAACTTCCAGTTGACAACAATAAATGACACGGCAACCAGCATATGCGTAGATTGGGTCAGTCGGTCGATATATTGGGCACAAAGGGAATCATCCTCAACAGAGACATATGTCATCTATAGGTTAGTTCTTGGAATTCCCAATGCTGAACTTATTTTGACTAGGAAACGACCATTGGACAGTCTACAAATAGTTCCTTCGTTAGGGTAAGTTTAATGTTAAACAAATTGTCATCTGTCTATATAAAATAATGTCTATATAAAGTTTACCTACTACATAGGTGTCCTCCAAAGTTTCTGTGCGATATTTAGCTTTGGGTATAAGCCGTGACTCCGATTCCATGAGCCACAATTTTTGTACCCTCATCCAATCCATTAAAGTGGTGTTCTTTTCCTCTTTTCCTTAATCTTCCTCCCCCGCTCTCTGCTACCTTATATTTTCTTCGGTGTTTTCCCAACAAAAGGTTTTGGAATTAAAATATCAATCGGTCCACTAAAAAGCTCTAAATGGATAGACGAGAGAAAAATAATGTCCTTATAAAACGTCTTCCTGTATAATTTAAATTTTACGGAAAAATGTTTACAAAACATTACGTGTGTAAATTGAGAAAATTGTTTCAGTTCATTGTACTGGTATGAAGAAACTAATCATTTAGGCTTGGGAGTGCTAATGACTGGAAAGACAGACGGTTCAGATATAAGAACTTTCTTTAATAATTCAGATGGTTTTATGTCGCCTAACGATTTTCAAGATAAATGTGATTGTCCAGAAAGTCCTCAAATTGCAAGTAGTTTTATAATAGACTTGACGAACAATGAGTTTGAATTATATTGGATAGATCCATGGCTTCATAATATTTTAGTAACAGATGAACACGGTTGCAATTGTAAAGTTGTAGTAAATGCTACGGAAAAGAAAAAGTATGGTTTCACACCAATGTCTATTACTGTCGATAGTAAACGTATTTATTGGTATAATTCAACCGAAAAAAATATTTATTATACAAATAAGTTCAAAGGAAATCAAATTAAACAGGTGAAATCTTCTTACGGCTATAAAATTATGGCATTAGATCCCGGCCGTCAACCGTATCCACCAAGACATTGCTTATATCCTACACCTCAATTGTTGATTCCAAAAGTAATATCTCATTCAGCAAATAGTATAAAACTTAAAATGCCTGCTATAATTAAACCTGGAAGTTGTCAAAATTTCTTATACAACATGGCAGCTACAGAATACACAGTATTGTATAAACCACGGTTAAAATATGACACTAGTCCTTGTGATCGTGAAGCATGTTTATATCTAACAACTACAAGCGAGGAAGTGATTTTAAATGAATTGAAGCCATTTACAAATTACACTGTAGTGGTAGAAGCTACCAATTATTATGGAAGACTTCACGAGATAAAACCTATTATTGGCGTTTCATTGCCCGCGCAGACTGCTGCTGAAGGTACCTACTATTATTACCTCACTGTTGATAAAATAACATTTTATTTTTCTTTTTAAAAAATAGATAGGATAAGATACGTTTATTTTTAATTTAAATTATGATCATATTTGAAATCTAATATATATAAATAGATATAGTTAATTAGAATAGGTGTTTTATTTTATTTTTTTATTATTAACAGTTAACTTACAAATGTGTATATACGTTATATCTTGACATAAGTATTAATTATTGTAGCACCCACAGCGCCAAAAGATGTCAAAGTGGTTGTACTAAGTCCTGTGCTCGCGCGTGTGGAGTGGAACGCTGTTCCTGGCCTGTTGTACGAACTGCACTGGCGGACTGATGAATCACCATCTTCGTCACATCGATTTAAAGGTTATTATTTGTTAGTTAGTGTTAGTTATTCTATCTTTTGATGATTTTTAATTACTTGCAAGATAATTGCAGCTGCTCTTCATTTTTAGTGAGATATTTATATATTATATTAACTGCTATGTCGTCAACTATGCAACAGAGCACAACACGATCGAGGTGACGTCGGGGCGCAGCGCTAACATGACGCGGCTGTCGCCCGCCACGCTGTACCGCGTGTGGGTGCGCGCGCGCTCACGCCACTCGCAGCAGCCGGCCGACAGCGCGGACCTGTCACTCCGCACCTACCCCGCGCCCGCGCCTCTCGCGCTGCGCCGCGCCGCCGCCTACCGCCTGCACGTGCTGTGGCCCGCACCCACTTCCTATAACTTGCATGCGTGAGTTGCCTTATTATTTATACAAACGAAATTATGAAATCGGTTCGCAGGTGAGGAGCGAATGAAGGATATAGAAAAAATACAGGCGAAGAAAATGTAACCTTTTTGAAGTCGGTTAAAAAGAGATTTAATATCTTCTAGTCTTCTTTTACATATTTTCATATTTTTTCTAGTAATTTTGAATATCCTTAGGTGGCATTGTATTTTGGGTGCGGCGCTGGGCCGCACTTTGCCTAGACACCGGAGCGAAAAAAATAAAATAGAAATAAATATTTCATTTCCTCGAGTGGGGATCGAACCCATAACCGTTAGTAGCGTCAGTAGCGCTGACAGTCACACATATATACCCTCGCGCAACGACTCTCCCCGAACCTATAAAAGTATGTAATATTGATGTATTTGCAGTTATTCAATGGAATATACAGAAGCATCAAATCTAAAAGATGAGTGGATGCCGTGTAAACAAAGCGATAACGCAGAGTGGACCGCCAGTAACCTGCGACCCAAGACTCGCTATTGCTTCCGTCTGAGCCTGCAGTACGTCGCCAACGCACAGCCCTATCACTGGCCAAACGATGATCGTTTTACCTTCGAAACATTAGGTAAAATTGTTAAAAATACTAATTATCTCCTTATTTTTTATGTTCTAACTTCATCTTATTTCATAATTCAAAAATCAACAAGAATACCGAAACAGGAAAGGATTTTTATTTTTATTATCATAATTTTGACCTTATTATCTATAAATAAAAGAAATGGAGCGATCGCTTTGGCTGTCGCTGATCGCTGTCGAATGGCATCGCTTTACATGGATAATATTGAAAAATCAATTATCAGAATGTAAAGCGAATATCAAAAAATATTAGATTAATCATATATTAATTATAACAAAAAATTATTACCCGTTAAAAACTTACAAATATTTTTCAGGAGACGTGCCAGGTCCTCCCGGTGCGTTACGCGTAGAGACAATAGGGGACAAAGTGCTACGCGCGTGGTGGGCCGAACCAGATCTCCGCGGGGCACCCATTACTGAGTACAGAATATGGGGACGACCTCATCATAGGTCAGTTTATCTTCATCTTTACCAGAACTAACCGTAGAATAGACAATAGGCATCTATAATCTTTGTTTTTAACTTCACGCTTTCTATGACAATTTTCCATAGAGAGAACCCAGTGCTAAGATACTTTATTTTACGCATTTCCCCAGAATTAAAAATATAATAATAATACATTTCCTGAGTAGGCATCGTAGTAACGATCACCGCGTTTACTTATTTTTAAAACATTATTATGAAAAAATAATATTAAGCATATTTTTTTTAGGAATAACAATGTAGAGGACTATAATATAAGGAACATTAGTGAACTGCTGCCGGACAATTTGCCAGATGATATTAATGAGGACATAAAATCACGTATTGTCCACGAGGGTCTCGAGCTACTTCACAACGGAACAGGTATGCTGTTTACATTTTCTTTTTGTGACAACTTACTATAATATGGTTTTTAGTAGGTACTTATGTATGAACGTACTAACATATAGCCATGTGAGAGAGTTAACTTACCAGCGATTTTTTTGTCTGTTGATACAAAACTAAATGCATGCATGTACCGTTTCATACATGGGTTTGTATTCCTATTTACTATAAAGATAGCTTTATATTCCAATTTCAAGTAGGTGACTTACTACTTCCTACTATATCAGTGTTTTGTTTTTTAATATTTAATAATAATATGTAATATGTTTCAGAATCGTACTGGCTGGTGAACACGGGCATCATATCGTCCGGGTTCACGGTGCAGGTGCAGGCGCGCAACAGCTACGGGTGGGGCGCGCTGTCTGCGCCCGGTGAGCTGCAGGCGGCGCGCGCGCACCCCGCCGCGCTCGCTGCAGCGCTGGCCGCGCTCGCCGCGCTGGCGCTGCTGGTGGCTGCGGGCGTCGCTTACAGTGAGTGTTATACGTGTTTTAGTTTTATTATATTCTACTTGATATAATACTAAAATTGATTACACTTTATTTAATATAACTACAGAATTTGTTTCTGAGGTCTAGAACAAACGGAAAAATTCTGTTTGTACATCATATGGCATTTGGCAACCTGTTCATCCATTATAGTAAAATCTTCAACACAATAGTGAAATATCTGTTATCTTTATAATATGAAGGAACTAATGCCAAACGTTTATGAAAAAGTTTTTTTTATATAAATATTTTAATTAATATTTTTACATATTTTTTATGTAGCATATAAAAACCGAAGCAAAAAGAAGGCAGCCATCGAGAGTCAGTTAACCGCTAATATCGTCAGACGAGGACCTGATGTAGAGCTGGCAACTCTGCGACAACTACCAATCCGACATTCCACAAATATATTATACAACCAGGTACATACTACTTTTAATATAACAATAAATTTCTTAATATAAAAGTGAATATATTCTTTGTATTTTAAATTAACATAGAATTAGGGCGTTGAGTGAAGCGTTTTAAGACTTGGTTCTTTTTATTTACCCTGCTGTATGCGGAATAAAGCGTGATGCTATGAGTCCCGCCACTCAACACCCAATGTTTCAAAAATTCTTCGGAAATCGGGGAACGCAGTCTTTCCACGCCGTCCCCCTGACTATCATGCTATAAGCTGACTCTGTAGTCAGGCGTCACCCTGTGGTGAAGTTATAAAAATAGTAATATGTCCTAAAAGTATGTCCTAAAATGTCCTCCAGGGTATCCACTGTCCGTCGGACGCGGAGCTCGCGAGTCTGCCGCACATCCGCCGCGAGCAGATCACGCTAACCCAGTTCCTGGGCTCCGGCGCCTTCGGGGAGGTGTTTGAGGGCGTTGCGAGGCAGATCAACAACACCAACACGGATACTAAAGTGGCCGTTAAAGTTAGTTTATTTATTATTTTGAAATTTTATTTTAAAAAATCTTTTTATAAATTTTCAATAAAATATTATTCATTCAAAAATATAAATAATCTCAATTCTTACTTGTTTAAGACGTTACGCAAAGGGGCAACGGAACAAGAAAAGACAGAATTCCTAAAAGAAGCAGCTCTAATGTCGAATTTCAAACATGAACATATTCTACGTCTCCTGGGAGTGTGCCTCGACAACGACCCCAACTATATAATAATGGAATTGATGGAGGACGGTGATCTACTGAGTTATTTACGAGCGAAACGAGCATCTTTAGTAAGTATTATGAATGCCAATAAATTAAACTATATTGTCAGTTTTAATTAATTTTCAGTATACATGTTATAACTTAAACCTGTAATTGTGGTACACAATTTGGACAATAGTGTTGTAAGAGTATTAATTAGAAATATAATTAATAAAACATGTCATAAAAGTAAGTTTACGGGAGAACGGAATAAAGTTTTATCTTGTTCTAAAAAAATAAAAAAAATATATATAATTTTATTTGAAACTCACTTCAATACATGTCCGTTTATTAAATTCAAAGAGAAAGTAGAGATTATCGTTTTATGGAAAGAAGTTTTATGGACATTTAAAATATTTGATTGGTTCAGAGATGTATCGTAATCTTTTTAATGTTTACTAAATCCAAGTAAGTAGGTAGGTAAGGTAAAAGTAATAATATAATAATATACTCTTTTATTAATTTGCAGTACACATCCGATTCCCTGACACTACTAGACTTGCTGAACATGTGCGTGGACGTAACAAAGGGCTGTCGGTATTTAGAAGAAATGCATTTTGTGCACCGCGACTTGGCGTGCCGGAACTGCTTGGTGGCGCGACGGGGAGACAAACGAGTAGTTAAGATCGGCGACTTTGGACTCGCTAGGGATATTTATAAGAATGATTATTATAGAAAAGAGGGAGAAGGTAATTAAATATTGTTTTTATTTTTACTATGTAGTACTATTTGTGGCTTGGAAGCAATGCTTTACGTTAAAAAACCAATGTTCTGCCTTAGAAAGTACCGTCATCTACGTTAGTATCGTAAATTATCTATGACCCTGCTATTAATAATTGTTGGTTTTTCATTTTTTATTATATAAAACACCTATTTAATTGCTTGTATATATATATAAGTACAAATACAATTAGAGTGATAGTGAGTTTAAAATATAAATAATAAAAAAATAAGATATACATGATACCTATATTGTGATGTCAAGCTCAATAGATATCTGCTAGCTAGTTAATACGAAGATTGTCTATTTTAAAATAATAACCGTTATAATGAAGGACTTCTGCCCGTGCGCTGGATGGCGGTGGAGTGTCTGGTGGACGGCGTGTTCTCGTGTCAGTCGGACGTGTGGGCGTGGGGAGTACTCTGTTGGGAGGTAATTATTGTTTTCTTCTTATCAAAGCGAGAAAATTAAAATAATTCATTATCTCGAATGGAAATCGAGCCAGTTTCAGCCAGATGCTGTATCAAGGCACTACGACCTCAATTGGTAATTAAATAAATATTTTTTAATATTTTTTTAATTATCTGATTATTTAATATCAAACAATTAATTTTTCAATATCGCTTTCTCCAGGTGTTATCACTGGGCCAGCAACCTTATCCCGCGCGCACTAACCGCCAGGTGCTGGCGCTGGTGCGCGCTGGCGGTACTCCAGATCGTCCGCCGAACTGTCCCTCTGCATTGTGAGTGTAACTGAAGTATAATTAACTTACTATATAATAATAGAGCTATATAAGTGCTGCCTATTTTCATAGCTTACAGAATAATATTTACAGTTTACAGAATAATTTCTAACTTTAAATTACTCTTATAATTGAGTTGAATCGAGATACGTCGATATACGATACGTATACTTACCTACTTTAGTTAATAAAATGTATTACACACGATATCCACAATATATTTAATGTCTTCAACGAATAATACTTTACATTTTTAGCTATGAATTACTACAAAAATGCTGGAGTTATTCAGCGGAGGCACGACCCTCATTCCGACACTGTCTCGAAGTAGTGTCTACTTTAAGGGACAAAACTTCGCCTAATATCACATTAACTGCCAGTGCGGAGCAAACACCGCATTACCTTACGTTACTAGGCGATGGTAAGTGGCTTACATTTTTTTCTCTCTTGCTTGCCTCGCTTGTTGGTTCGTGTTTGCTATTACTTGTCCGATATTGATGTACCAATTATCTACATATGTAGATATAAGAAAAAAATGTTCAATGATCTTGCTTTTTTTCTGTTGGCAATTATTTTGATAAACTGATCACGAAAAAACGTTAGAAGAAATTATGTCTTGCTAATGTGCAAAACACCTTATCTATTAAAAAAAATCACCAACAAATAGCTGCTTTTCTTCGATGTCTTAAATAGCTTACAAATTAGAAATGTTTAATAAGTGACACTTTAAGGCCCTCATAAAGCATGTCCTTATTGCAACCCTCATACTGGCATGTTAAAAAGGAAATTTTATTAGAATGTGACTGAATTACCTATTTTAATATCGTTATCAAATAAGATCATAAATTAACCTAACTAATACGATATGTTGCATGGCCGCATGTTCAGATGCTGTCGACAACCGAACCTACCTACTGGACGAGAATGACAACGCTTTGGGTTAGTTAAAAATAATCATTATTTTTAAAATTCATCAAATTTTGAATTTATTACATAATGCTATTGAAATAGTATTTAATATTTTATTTATTTTTTGGTGACCAATTGACACAATTGTTTTCTCCGCAGAAAGTATTTTTCAAAATATCTTTTATGTGTTATGGTTTAGAGATTAAAAACATTAATTAAATCTTTGTTAATAACATTATTGTTTTGCAAGTGTTCAATGTTTTTAAGTAGGTAACAGTACTGAAATTATATATTTTCTGTCAACAGATGAAGATTTCCCAGAGCACGAAATGGAGCCCTCACGCTTATTGCCACAAAGAACACCCAAATATTTGGAACTCATGTACGACAGCGACTCCCCCGCTAATACTGTCAGCGACGGTTACGAAATACCACGGACGCCATTTTCTTACGCGCCATTTTCGAGACATAGTATCGTTGGAGTTGCTCCGAATAGACTTATAAAACCTGTATATAGAACACATTCCCTAAGAGCTAATACTAGACCTCCAAACGCTACGATCATTCCTCTGAGAAATGGCATCACAAAAAGAGCCTCTCTCGGCGAAGTACAAAGGTCCTTTCATGAAGCCGGACCTTCGAGAAAACCTAACATAGACTTCGACAAACACATTTTTAAGACTACATTTTAAACTGTGATATTAGGAAAAATCATTTTATATAATTCCACCGAAAGATCATATTATAATATTTAACTATTTATTTTATTTTAAATGTAAATATGGGGTCCAATATCTTGTAAATATTAGTGTAAATGTTTAAGATTAATAAGCAGCTAAGTAGGTGTATTGAGCAACGGATCCAGTCCATGTTTTTTCAGAGGCCACCGAGAGGTATGTCACACGAATTTCATGACTTTTTCATTTGACCTCTTTCCCGTCATTGTCACAATTGGTTAACACCGCCCCATAGTGTGACGCCACATATTGAAAATTTATACAAAAAATATATTAAATTCAAACAACAGTTATTTGATAAATTATATTTTGAAATGTAAAGTTACAAACTTTAGGGCCCACTTCCCTATAATATGTGACGTAATTTATGGATGACCCCTTGCTGTCGACGATTTTTGTAAAAAGTTATAAAATATGCTATAACTTAAACTGAACTAAACGATAATTGGGATCCGTTTCTAAAAGTATCAGGTACAAAAAAAACTATATGGTCATAATGCATTTATTATATTGCTAAAAATTATTTAATAAAATGTATAATGTATGGATCTTTTATGATCTTCTGTAATAAAAATAAAACGGTACAATCAGTATAACATAATGTCTCATTTACTTCTTATCAATTTAAAAATAAGAATGCTACTCTGCACAAGCAAAAAAAAAGTGTATTTACACTATTTTAAATACTAACAATGAAAAAAAAAACTACTTCTGTAAAAAATCATAGCTTACCAAAATAAAAATTTCTTCTTCTTCTTCTTCTAACATTTATCATTTTTTACAAATACAAGATTGATAATAGGGCTTGTACGTATTCTAGAAGTTGATTATTTTCTTAGACGATGAAAATAGCCCTATTTGATTTGTATTATATTGTTTCTAACACACACGAAGTGTCGTCGATAAACACTTATAAACATGTGGACATTTCATTCCATAATATGAAGTACACTATTTTCTTTAATATTTTTAGAAAACATAGTCCACTCCATGTCCAATAACTTAGAATAAGATTATATTTCCAAGAGGCGCGGATTCAAATACCACTACGTTCAAACTTTTATATGTTTTCTAAAAATATATTTCTATTCTTAATCTGGAATTATACTTAAAAAAATTTAAACCTTTTGCTTAAGCTGATTATGCTTAAATAAAAGATAAATTAAAATTTATCTTGTAAACAACTGCAACAAAATGTTGCCTGTATCAAAATGACCTAACTCGCAACGTTTTTAATCTTCTAAATACACGGAATTTGATACAACATAAGACATATATTTAGTATTAGTGAGGGAAAATGGAATGTAAAGTTTGTTATAAAAATAATTGCTCAATGTTTAGTTTAGATTTATCAAGAGACGAGAAATAATTATCAATTGAGTTAGACCATTTTAACACAGAGTAACTGGCAACACAGGACTGTAATATTGAACTTGTACTGCATACCATTTCAGACCTGTAACAAATTATATTCTAGTTTAGAAAAATATGGACTAATAATATTTCTCTATCTTTAGTGTGGAGTTACACATAAGAAATGTTATGAATCAATGTTAGGCAAATTAGGCGCCTAAAATAAAAAAAA
Organism: Heliconius nattereri; assembly: GCA_013403645.1. NCBI lineage: Eukaryota > Metazoa > Arthropoda > Insecta > Lepidoptera > Nymphalidae > Heliconius > Heliconius nattereri. The sequence continues at coordinate 3,538,356 of JAAIXI010000244.1, read as the reverse complement.
ATACATCTAAAATATTATTGTCAAGCTCATTATAACAAATGTGTTTATAGTGTAAAAGGTATTATTATATATAATACACTGCGCATATTCATTCAAAATCAACTAAGTCTTTATTCAACTAAACCATGCAATTTTAAGTTTCAATTACATAAAAACCTCAACAATTTCGATCTATTCATAGCATAAGAACTACCGCACTATAGACAAGTACTAATTTATAATTATTATTTACATTTTTATTACATTTATCTTCATGCTTTGCATGTTGAGTAGTTCTCAACACCACATTACTATACAGGTACACCCGGTTAATTGACATCTCAAGGGATTAAAGATTAATATACCATTTGAATAAATGGTATAAAATTCAATTTATTTTCCAATTAGACAGGTTTAATATTATATTTGTCTCATTTACAGAGCCCCCAATTAGGGAGAACGAAATTTATCATTATTGAAAGCATGTATGTAAAACAAACGCGTAAACACCTGTCTTATGCAGAGAATTGAGCTTTTGAGTCCTTATTATAAAAGTATATCGAAAAAACTTGAAATCAAAGAACAGAGTTAATACACGAGACTTCTCAATAATCTCTCTTATCCAGGTCCCACTTTTTTCCAGGTTTCACTGTATTTTCACTATCATATTATATACTGTATATTCATACAATTACCTAAGCATTAATTTTCTTAATCGCCATCAGCGGCAGCAGCTTCCTTAGCTTGTTTCTCCAACTTCATCTGTTCAGTTGTGGTGACCCCAGTTACCAGTTCTTGGTCATCGTCCTGAGCGTCATCTTTACTGTTCTCATGCAATAACACGTATTCTCTCTGAGAAAAACCAAATTTGACAACATCTCGTTCCAATAACTCTACATAGCGACGCGGTTCCAACTTTTTGTTGTTGACAAATGTTCCGTTTGCCGATTCTGTAATAAAGTTATGAGTGATATAAATCATAAATGTAATATAAAATAATGTAATATAAATGTAAAATAATTCTTGACATATTATACTGTCAACTCTTCCGTAACGGTTAGATAAAATTAAAATTTTGTGTTTATGCTTCAGTGATTTTTTCTTAATGATATGAAAAGTACAATTAGATCATGCGGTGTAACAGTTGATTCATACTGTAACAGATCTTTATCCCACTTATAGTAGGGTAGGCAGAGAAACACTTAGACATTAACCTCTAAACAGGACTGTAGTGTGTGAAATAATAAATATAAAAATACAATATAGTACAGTATAGTACCCAAATCAATAATATAAGGACGAACACGTCGTCCCTGCGAGCCATCGGCGCGAGTAAAGGGCGTGGCGCGATACTGCAACGCCGAGTGCTGCTTGCTGATGGATGGGTGTTCGAGCGCTATGTCAACCACCTTCTTGTCGCGACCGATCAAGAAACACGACTGTCGGTGGATGTAGAGTATTGGTAGCGCTTTGTCGCCTTTGAATGGATAGAATCTGAAAATGTAGCTTAATTAATATGAATATAAAATTAAACATTAATAGTCGTACTTTGAGCTCAAGCACTACACAATTATCGAAAAAGTATTTGTTATCAATTTGAGTTGCATTTTCACTTTTGTATTTAAATTGGTTCATAAAATAATATATATACAGGGTAGAAGAGGCAGCGGTCTTTTTACTGACACTACATATAGCGTAAAATATTTCAAACCCAGAACTAAAGAAATTAATCAAGGTACCTCAACAGTTTGGACGTAGGATTTTTTTTCCATTTCACGATATTTATCCATATCTGTATTTCGTGTGACGCACACATAAGTGTGCGACGTTGCCGCTTTTTTAATTCAAACCAATGGTTGCTGAGATACGCACTTTCAATCAAAGAAACTTTTTGGATTTATAATATTACCATACTACATTTACCATACTAGCATTTTATCTCACCTCCACCTACGCTTGGGTTGTTTAGCATCGTCAGGTTCCGTATACTTGATGACAACTCCGTTAACGGTATTGGCGTCAGCTGTCAACTTGCCAGAGAGACCAAAATTGGGTTTTTCTTTTTCACCTTCGTTCTCTCCTTCCTTTTTTACTTCTGTCTTGCCCCAGCTATATTCCTTCTTATCGTTCTCATTGTCAAATCTGGTAAAAAACAATGTTTAATTGTAATACAGTGTAAATGTCTATGCTATTTTCCATTACTTCTCTCATAGTCCATTGAGGTATAGTAGAAGTCATCTGCTGGAATTTCTTACATATACTTATATGTAAAAAAATCTAGCAGACAACTCTCTCCTATAAAAAAATCTATGAAGGTGAGGTCTTCGTAGCACTTGAACATTGTGAGTTTTCAATTTAATTAAGAAATGTGTAAAACCTTGACTTCCTCTCCCGTGGCCTGTCCCGTCTGTCGTCGGGCTTCACCCTCTTGTCCTCCGGTCGCCGGTCACGAGGCCGCGCCTCCTTCTCTCTATAGTGTACCTCTGGACTCTTTGACAGCGAGGGTTGTCTGTTTAATAGACAATAATGTTGTAATGACTTTTTTACGTATTTTGTATGGCGAGACTTCTTTAATATTTATTTCTCTAACTTTACAGTAAGGGGCCATCCACAAATTTGTAATAACTGTTACAGATGGTCTCATACCCTTACCTAGTGTGATGTCACATATTTGAAATTTTACAACCAGAAATCAAAACATTAAGTTATGATTTCTACTATAAAGCTAATAAACAGCAGTTGGGAAGTTATTTTCCACAAATAAATTACTTTTCCGTTATTTTAGAAAGTAGCAACCCTACTTGAGACCCAATTAACCAGGTTTCACAGTATCATAAGTTTACCTGCGAACAGGTTTTTCTTGCCTAACAGGTCTCTCTCGGCGCAAATCACGAACTCTGAAATTGATATAATATAAAATCAGTCCCTTTATTATATACAATGTGTTTTATAATATGAAAATTATAAAGCAAAAATCACATAACGAAAATAAACGTACACGTGTAATTCAATATTTCGTGTTTCAAAGCCATAGTGGTAATTTGTTTTCATACTATAATTGTTTTGGACGTAAAAGAAAAAACACCATATGAGACATTATTATTTTTTATATATAAGACATAATTTTCCTTATCAATAAAAATATTGTTTTCTTTAATTAAAATATTAATATACAACAATAAGGTGGTACAAAAAGTAAAATATGCATTTACTAATAATGTTTAAACATCAAAAACATCCCAACACGATGTATATGCAGTTATTTGACACTCCTTGGAAACTTACCATATTGTATACCTTCATAGATATGTAGAAACAGGAAATACCTACTGATTTTCATCCGATCGTGGATATCTCAGTTATAATATTCATATTAAATATAATTACACTTATTAATAACGACGAACATTTATGACACAGAAATACTGATAGAATATTCAGAATAATTCATATGAATTGTGTACAAGGAATAATAATTATATTCTATTCAGTAACCTATATGTTACTTTTCTGTATGAATTATCATTAATAATAGTTTGTAAATATAAGATGGCTTGATAATATGTCATATAAAAGTTGTTGAATATAATATATATATTTAGTATATTTTATAAAATAATCTTTCATCCAAGTGGAGGTCAGTTGATAAAATGTTTATTTTTTTAATATCTTGTCTTGTAAAATCTTTATTATTACTCTAATAAGATTATTTTGATTTCATAATGAATAATGGTAATTGAGTTCTATTACCACACATCCATAGATATTCATCTAAGATATAATATTTTATCCTTTACTTCATTAATCATCTCTTTCATGTATGCATTGTACATTTCTTGTATATAACTTTTTTGTATATTTTTCATTTATATATTCCTTGTATACTAGAATAATAGAAGCAACAGTATATATCTTCCACATCTTGCTAAGTTATTTGGGTTATCTTTCATTTTAGAACACTGTATAGTATTATTCTACAATCTCTGCACCAATTTTTTAATTTTATTTAAATAAAGATTTATATTCATCTCTCTCTCTCTTAATCAATCCCAACCAGATTCATCTCATCCTAATATCATATTATTTATTCACCTACTGACCTGATTCTTCATTTTCCAAATCAAAAGCGTAACCAAATTGAAATGCATATCCTTTTATTACAAATCCATATACAGTATGTAATGCATATCTTTTTATAACAAAATCCTTCTATTACAAAACTGAAATGCATATCCTTCCTTATATTCCAAAATAAAGCATCCAGCCGAATCCAGAAAATTCCAGAATGATATCAATAAAGAATTGTATTCCGCTTATACTCCTCTATAGGACACGCTTTGACAAATTTTAAATTATCGAATAATATGAAAACAATCAGCCTCCATTTATATAGATGGATAGATCTTTCCAAAATAAATGTGTAAAATAATAAACTACATATTTCAATCGTTTCACACGTGCCTAGAGTAATTATTAGCGTTTAAGTTGAAAACATTAAAATGTCTTTGCAACTGCAACATGTTCTGACCAAACTCATTATAATTGTCTGTAGAGATGTCACTGTAAAAACAAATAGATTCATTTAACGCTAACCCTCGACGCATGCACAAAACTTTTGTCATTATAAAAAAAAAACTATTATTAAGCCCTACTTGTGTATATTTAACAGTGACTTGACTAATGGAAAGTACGGATGATGAATGGTAACCGCCCTGAAGTTAGCTATAGATGGCTGTGCAGATTTCATCTTAGGATTTTTCTCACGTTTGATTACTTACTTCCCGAGTCAAAAATGCGCAAAAGTTCAGAAAACTTAATTTCAGGGTGGCCACGACTCGTTGACTGCATTTTAATGTATTTAAAGTGTTTTGTTTGGACATACCTTTCTGGCGAAAATCTTTCTCTCTTCTCGTAGTTCTTGTCTCGATATCGATCGGGTTCCGGAGGACGTCTATAAATAAAATTGAAAGCTTATCTATTAAAAACAATTAAATATGAAAATTGGGGAATGAAGTGTCATAACTCTCTTGGTTACTCTGCCTACCCTGCTGAATGAGGGTACAGCGTGAAGCTGAAATATAAAAATTACATATATATACTATATTAACGGTTGTCTATGGGTGGGACATATTAACAACTATGATTTTTTATTGTAAATAAAAATGTAATGGCGCTAGTGTAATGAGTCGTCGCGAGAAGGCCAGTAGTCGCGTAGGGGCACAATTGTAAACGAACGAACCTGTTAGGTTGTAGGTTGATTGACACTCGAGGAAATGAAATATAACAATTAAGCTATACTTAAGTTAAATTTGTATTCTCATTTCATAAACTGTAAAATTGCTTTTAAAAAATAATTTCTTTAACTGTAAATATACAAGACCTTTCACGATACTCCCTCACTTCTTCAATCTCTCTGCGCTTGGGGGCCCTGTCCTCATGCCGATTAAATCTGTTGTTACCTAAAAATTGTAAATAACTTTTAGAATTTACATTTCTACTTGCTTTCTTTTTAATCATTAATAAAACAAAGTAACATTTTGAAGTCGCTAGCTTTATTTGGTTTAAATATCATTATTGAACTACTCAAAATTTAATATTATCACTGCACACAATATAACTACTACTTAAAAATATATTATAATCTTTCTTCTTCACTACAAAGAATAGTTAACATGAATAGTAAGCAAATATTTGCAGTAATAGCCAAAACATTTGAATATAACGATTTATGTTAGTGTCTGTCAACATTTAAATTAAATGTCAACATACCAGTGACACCATGCTATCAGACACTTATTAACCACCAAATGTTACAAAAGCAATTTAGGAAAGAATTCTCCACTAGTGAAGCTTCAAAGTACATACAGTGAGTTGACCAAGGTAATTTGCGACTCGTACATAGCTCATGACACATATACAATTTTTAAAAACAAAATAAGCAAAATTATGATGCAGACCGGCAGCAAAAGTTTTCTTTATATAATGACATTTTTTATCTATTATATGAAGATATTCAATTAATTGACATTTTTCTAAGACTTTTTTACTGTATGACTTTTAAATTGCTTTAATCAATTTTATTCCTTTAATCTATATGCTATTAATACCAATAGTAATTTTATTAGTAGATACACGCTGTGATTGTCTTTAATTGGAAAAACATTTAGCTTATAAATAGATTGATGTAATTTGGCCATATTGTAATGTTTCTTCTGTTGACGAGCCTAAATAAATAAATAAATATATTGAATCTTATTATTATTTAAATATGTTGTGAGTTCTCATGTAACATACCAAACAATTGAAGTTTTTAATAACAATAATAACTTCATTCTCATACTATTGAAAATGAAATACAACCAACATTTTAGTTCAAAAACATAAAATTAATTTATATTATGTATATTTTTGTTATTTATATAAATCATATTTACCTCTAATATCTTCCCTTGGTTGATATGGCATCTCTCTTTCTCGTCTTACACGTTCTTCTCCTCTCATGTTATGTTCCTCATACCTAGAATGCCTGTTTAAATTGGAAAAACTGATAAATAGATAATTTATTTAAACTAAACAAACATACATATATAAAATTAATTGCAATTAAGTTACAAAAATAAGCACCGTAGTGGGGCAGGGATAAATTTAAGTGGAAAGTAGGAAAGGACAGACTGGGACTTGAACACTAGATTCCTGCTGCCTATCCTCCTGTATGAAGAACAAAAGGAAATAAACATAATAATGGTTCATACTTCTTATAATCTTCATAATCTCTTGGTCTTCCACTGTGCCCTTCCTCATTATGAACATAATGGGAACCAGCACCATATTTATCCCTTTGTCTATCATATCTATCATCCTGCTGGGGATATCTTTAAATAAGAAAAATATTATTATAAATGTGATATAAATTTAAAAAAAATTGTGGTCATAGTTGTGCAATGGCATAGCATGGGATTAATATGGACCTCGTTTTCAATGGAATAGGTATAAACTATTTTCAATTTCTTGTTCTGATAAGACATGGTGCAGTATTGAGTTCCACCACTCAACAAAAAGGGCTTAAAAAAATTATAATACAAATATACAGTAAAGCCTTCTTATGTTCCGCTCGATGCAAATACATAAAATCTGAATTACAAATTATGCACAAACAGATGATGCCAAATATTTTCACTTGAACTATTACAATGTGATCATTATTTTTATCTATGAATAAGGAGCTTTAATTGTCCAGTAAAAAACACATTATAAAAGTTTGTGTTACAGTAACAATTTTTAAATTTCACACCTCTCATTTCGTGGTCTCTCATAGCTATAACTAACTGGGGGTTCTTGATGTCGCCTGTTTGGTTCTTGATAGTATCTTTGGCTTTCTCTACCACGATCATATTCTTCTACTGATTCCGAACGATGATATTCCTTCCTAAAATTTTATCTATACATTAAACAGAATTTTCTAATGCTTATAAAAAGAAATTAGTAAAACTTACTGATAATATGTGCGGGTTGGTGGATTTCCTTCTTCTGAAGATGGTCTGTGTTCTTTAACAACACTGTGTAACCGACGTTCTGATCCTCTTTCATAATGTTCATCTAAAAAAGAAACAAATATAAAAATTCAGATAGATAATTTATGTAGACAATTATTAATTTCCTTTATGAAATAACCTTCACTAGCTGATTGAGCTCGTTTAGAATGCTTATGTTTATGTTTTCTCTTCTTTTTAGGAGATATTTCGCCTTCACTTATCGAAATCGCATCATCAGATATGTCGTCGTATGATTCCGATCGTCGTTTTCTCTTATTGTGCTTCTTTTTCTTTTTCTTATGCTTGCGTTTTTTTGAGCGCTTTTGATCATCCGTGTTACTATCAGAATCGGAAGAATCAGCACGTTTTCTTTTTTTCTTATGCCGGGGCTCAGATATTGAAGAATCATCACTTTCGCTTCCTGAAGAACTGCTTGATTTTACACTATCATCTGATTCTTCAGACTCATCAGAACTGTCGTGATGACGCTTTTTAGATTTCATTTTCTTGATCAAAAGAGAAGATTATAATATATTTACCAATAATAAAAAATGTATTAAGATAAGATGGACTCTCGTCTTCAGTTTTCACCACAGATTATAAAAAATATAAGTAATAAAGTAATAACCACAGAATACATTAACTTAACCCAAGGGACTATAAACAGATTGATTATTATGTGCACAGACTACTGAATACGGGCCTAAGTCTATTATTATTTATTTCTTTTTTATAGTACGCCTAATACACTGAGATTTCTGAACTGGTTTTCGTATTTTTTTTCTGTTTAATACGGAATAATTGTCATTTGCTCTATTTAAAGATTTTTTTTAGTTATCTATCTGATGTTGGGATACACGCTGTATCATCTTAATTAATCACAATATTCACTTTTTGCATTAGAATGAGGAATGGTAATAATGCCTCAAAGTTCGTTACAGTAAAATTTTTACGTATACAAATACACTAGTTTTTGTTTCATTAAAAACAACCAAGTAGTTATGATTTTACAGGCATTTGAAGTTTGCAAAAATTTCAAATGCCGCTAACAGTCCCGCGGTCGGCGGTGACGTCACTGGTCTTACAACTCGCTAGTCGCCGGTGATAGTTAGGAGATCTCTCGCAGTACTTTGTTTGTTTGTTACTTGCCTGTGCTAAAGTGTCAATCTAATTAATTAAAATGGATGACGGATTCAAAAAAGGGCAATCGGATAACCTACGCGTAACAGATGGATTTATGCTTGCCGATTATTTATCGAATAATAGTGATTTCATCGCCGCAGAAATGCAAGGAGTAAAAATGCAAAGATAAGTTTTGTTGTCTAACTAGGAATATTATGTCAATTTGGGGTATAGATGATAACTATCTTATGTTATTTTATTTGAAATTATTTATTTAAAACTGTAATGTAACCTAACCTAACTAGTTTCATATTGTAGGTAACGCTATTTGCGTTAAAAGTACCAAACCTTTTTTTGAAGTTTAAAGTAGTAAGATTGTTTTATAAGGGAAAATAATATTATAATAATATAACTAAATAGAGTCTGGCCAACAAAAGCTGAAGCCGGCAAAGCGCGGTAAATTCAAATAAACTTATGCTGGTAATACAATGCATACTAGGAATTTTAAGTTTTGATACTACTAATTTATTGTTTTTATATTCCTTATGAATTTATATAACCCATGGTGTAGATATTAATCTTATTGACCGAGCGAAGCGTTTCCGTTTCGACAAGATAGGCCGATTTTGCTTTCGTCAGTTTGTCGGTTTCTTTGTTTTGATCTAGAGACCACAGTTTTCAAGGGATTTGCACGAAAATTGACACACGTGTTCCTTTTGTAAAAACTTAGCGAATGTCATGGACTTTTTTCGATTGTGGGAAAAATGGGGGAGTAGAAGAGGGGAACCCCCTCCCCTTTTCCCGTAACGTCGAGTAATACCTCAAAAGACGCGTCTCTTATAGTAGAACAAAGGTTACATTAAACACTTTTTGATTGGGGGGAATATGGGGAACGGTGGTGGGAAATTTTAAAATATTTTTAGTGAGGTATACTTTCCACGAGTTTTGTAATTTATTAAATAATTCTCTAAATTAAGGATTCCAAAGTGGGGATGAAATTTTCACACGCTCTAGGGATACCGTTTTTTGCGTATGATGGCATGATAATTATATGTACAAAGGGACAAAAAACACTTCTTTAGTATAAAACTGTTTATTTATGAATCGTAGTCAAAATCTAATTCGAAATATTCCACACCCATATTCGATTCTTCAGAGCTGCTGGATTGACTATCATGTAACACTGTTGCTGCTCAATAAATAACGGGGTTCAGCTTTTGTTGGCCAGACTCTACATGCAGTAAGTTGAGCATGCACAATTTTTTTAATGTAAATTTTTAATATTTTTATATATGTATATCTGAATAATATTTTTATTGTGATTATTGTAGATCGGCAAGAGAGAGTTATGGTCATGATGCTATTGCGTACGTATAAGTTAAAAGAGTAGGTTCTGTATGTATTGCCAAATGTAGATTACAGCAAAACACCGCGCACATATTAAGCCACATTATTGCAGTTGAGAATGCAATGAAAAGAACCAATAAGCTTATACGAATCTGCGAAGATTGTGCCGCCAGCAGAGGTGATTGTAAACATACCATGGCATTTATAATGGGCTACATCGTCGAAGCGATGAGTCTTCAACAACTGCAACCAAGTCTTCTTTCTCTTGGCATTAATCCCAGCGTATGTTGCCAGGATCTTCCTTCCTGCTTAACCTACTCCATTTTACACGATCTGTAACGTCCTGAGTGGTTCGACCATTGGCACTCATGTACTGCATCACGACATCCAAACACCGCATCCTTGGGCGTTCGGAGGTCTAGCTCCAGGGACAGGACGGACATAGCAAGGAACTTGCATCCGACATAGTTCCTACGTCGGCGCGTAACGTTGCCATACCATCTTAGGCCACGCTCTTGAAGCTTATCCGCTACGTCATGGACCCCAAAACTACCTCGAATGAATGTGTTACGTATGCGTCAGACTGCGTTACGCTGCCCATTCACCTCAGCATCTTCATTTCCGTGACGTGAAGCTGCTCAGCGTGCCGAGATAGTGCTGGACAACATTCACTGCCGTATAATAGAACCAGTCAGATGATGCTCTTATATATCAGCCCCTTGAGCTTGGGTGGTATTCTGCGGTCGCAGACCACACCAGTAACCTCCTCCATTTGGCCCAGGCAGCGCTTATCCAGCCATGGACATCATGATCGATGCATCCAGACTCATGCATAACGGATCCAAGGTACTTGAAACTTTTCCAACTTAACGGCTGGCTCGGAACCTATAAGGACAATGCTCGAGTTCGGGCTCTCTCAGGCTATGTATTCGGTCTTCGACACATTTTGTTTAAGACCGCCGTTCTCAAGCACACCCTTCCAGAGGTTCACTGTACGCTCTAGCATCAGTTGCTTCTCTTCAATGAGTGCAATATCATCGGCAAACATCATCAGCCATGGAGATAGGTCCTGGATGTGAGCCGTGACAGTACACTACATTAAATAAGAACGAACTAAGCCGAGAGCCGAGCCTTGGTGAACGATGGTGCCCCTACTATGATCTAAAGGGTTTGCTGTCGCCGAAGCGGAATCGTCGTACATATCTCTGATAATCTCAATATAGGCCCCTGGGATCCCTTTGGATCGCAATGCCCTCCAAATACATTGACGAGGCTCACAGTTAAAGGCCTTCTGCAAATTTTAAAAGGCCGCAAATCTAATGCAGAGCTCTCTTTTTTTCCTGTATCCATCAAAGTTCTGAGTAGTCTCTCCATTAAAAAATTCAAGCTTTCTGGTGCTTTCTTTACAGTAAAAATATTCAAAGCTAAAGATTTTGGTACAACACGCCATGAAACCGAGCAGAATAGAACTGTTTTTTAACATAGTAATATCAAAACCTCAATATCTTAAAATACAATGCTCGCTATTACATTATGTATGTGAAAAAAAAAGATTTTAAAAATATACCTACATCTATAATATTTATTAAACGAAACTAAATTCGTAGTGAAACGCCAGTTACAGAAGAGCGCGAACTGCGCGTGCACGAAGGCGAACTGAGCTAGCTAGTTCTGTCAGACCAGTGACGTCACGCGGGTCGGTTACGGCCCGACGGAATCTCGCGTCGCGCGCTTACTCTAAAGGACAATATCTCAAAGACTAAGAGACGTATCAAAATAATTCTTTCACATGTATTTTTTGTTTTTAAAAGAAAATACGATGAGCTACAATTTAAATTTAGTGATTTTTCTCCATTGTTACTATGTGGGTGTTAGCATTATTATAATCTAGATAAAGTATGTTATTACTGTACCAAAAATAGGCAACACTTTTACTGACAGATTTGAAAATACTGTCAAAATAACTGTTTGACATATGACGTTGATAATCGACTTGACGTTACTTTAGTCGGTACTTGATGATTCGTTTCATACGATACGAATCTAAAATAATAGCTTTTATATTTAATATGTATCATAACTAAATAAAAATTACAATTATTAAAAATACATAATAAAGCTTAAGTTACTTACCGGATAACTTTACATAACCTAATTATAATTACTTGTAGTATACTAGGTATATTATTTATCGTTTAACTTGGATTATATATACATAAATAAACTAATAAATAATAATGGCTACTCGTAAGAGAAGTGGTTCTGGATCTAAGAGACACTTAAAGGAAAAGGTTGTACAAATATATGAATCTTTTTTCAAAGGAGATGATTTAACAAGAGATAATCCCACATTTTGGGACGAGTTTTTTTTATTAAAACCAAAAATACCACAACTGGAAGCTGAAATACAGAAACTGACTGTTGAACAATTAAATAACTTAAAGGATAATATTAATTTATTGGTTATACAATGTATAGAAATGTTAGGACAGGAGCATCATATCAGGTAGGATATTTGGTAAATTCAATAAAATTTACTACAAGTTTTTAATTTACACCAACAAAGCCAATGTGATGTTGTGGCATGGTATCTGTCTGTTAACACACTGTTGTCTGGATGTGGATTTGCACTTGAGAGGATGATTTATTTTCATTTCTTCACTTTGGTATGACATTGTGTGGTATTAAGTTTGATTATTCAAAACAATATTTTAAGTTCAGGTGGAAAGTGGAAAATTGAGTATCTTGACACCAGACTCTCTGGATACCTTTTAATGTAAAATAGGGTTTTAAAGCTAAAATATGACAAATAAAATAACAACAAGAATCAATTCACAGGTTAGTGTACGCTTTACAAACATATAGTGCTATTTTAACCACTATGTACCAAAGAGCAGGACAAGATTCTTCTATAAATATTAAATATATATTATTAGGATCTGACAATGCTAACACAAAAATGCAAAAATTATTGGAACATTGCAGTACAATATTATCAGGTAAAGTTTATTATTATATTACTGTTAGAAATCTTTTCACAACCAATTCAAAATCTGTACAAAACTCAAATTACAATTCTAAGTAAAAAATAATTAGCTGTGGTATCTACTTATGTGTAATTTAAAATATTAATATCTCCGTATTAGACTTATTTATAAATAAGTAAATAAGCATTTAGTTTATAATATGCATTAAAATCAGCAACACAACATAGTTCGTTTTTATATATCAGAATTTTATTGTTATTACTTTTCATGTTTAATGTAATAAACATCAACATATGAGTTCAATGTGGGAAAGGAAAAATGAGACCAATCATAAATAGATTTTATGACAAATAACAATTATATGAAAAATAACAAAATTTAGAATAGACAACAATAAAAAGAAAGAGGCTTGCATCTATTGTATTATTATTAATTTTTTAATTTTTTTATGAAATTTAGTGATATTTAATTATATCTTATTTGTTCTTTATAGGTGATGTGCCAGATAGTTTAAAATCAATGGTTTTGAAATTACTTCTTATAATTGCAACAGGATTTGACAATATAGATGACAATTCCCTTGTTGAACATTTAATGTTACATTCATTGTTTGAACCTTTAATACAGTTGCTTTGTACATCTAGTGAAAGACAGCAACATGGTATGTTCTTTTCAATATTCTTTAAAAATATAATGTCCAAAAAATTTAAAAACATTTTGCAATCCTCTGTTTTATATGTGAAAAAATTATATCTAATTTTCAACTCATCAGTTGTCCTTATTTATTTGATTTTGTTATTAACAGTACTTTAAAGATTTTCCGTCCAAGCATCATATCTTATATAAAATCTTTATCCTATATCCTATATCTTATAAAACAAAGTCGCTTTTCGTGTCTGTCTGAACTTTCTAACTCTTCTTCTTCTAAACCACCCAAAGGATTTTGATGCGGTTTTCACTATTACGTCGAGTATTTCTCAGGGAAGGTTTATATATAGTTTATTATTTGTACATTCTTATGAAAGTTAATATAAATAAGATAAATGTGTATAAAGTCCTACCCGTTGATACACTTTCGCGCATGCGCTGCTTTAATGGTAAGTACTACATGAAAATAATGTACTGGAGTATTATTTCTCTTAATAAGATCTACAAAAAAGTCCGCGACAGCATATTCGTATCTTTTAAGGATAACGTGTAGTGATCATATTTCTGTCTAAAAAATAATAATTTCAATATATTTTTTAATGTGAGGGATATTTTTCCATAATGGTATTAATCTTTATCCTTTAAAATACTTTATTATTTTTTAACGTTAAACGAAGATACAATTTGCTTTTTACACTATTTCGAAGCTGCGAATAGTTTTAGAGAAATGCTCTCAGCATATAAATAAGTATATTAGTTACGTTGGCCATTTAATGTAGATCAAAACTGTCTTTTACTGTTTTTCATTTTAATAAGTACTTTAGAAGTTGTTACAATATCAAAAAATCCTTGCTGCGAAACGGCTCGCCACTCGCCATTCGTCCCTCCGCCCCCCGCGACATTTTGCGTCCGCCGCGCCCGCCTACCTTACACGCATCGGTGTGTCAGTGGTAAAATGCTCGGCTGCCACGCGGCCGGCCCCGGTTTGATTCCCGGCCGATGCATTCTATTTAATTTTCCTCACAAGCAGTCACATAGTGCTTGCTTTTCATCAGGGACAGCGTACCGTCTTCCCTACCCTAGCGGTGTCGCTGTAAAAGCCAATAGGGCTTACAGCATTAACTGTCAGAGAACCAAGGCCCTAATGTCGTTCGGAGCTACTATTGGCAAAGTAAATTTAGAAGTAACTCCAAAGTACTTTGGAGTTATCCAATAATTGTAATGTATTTCCACGCGACATAGTTGGTTACATCTTGCGTTTAAGCATTTTTGGGTAAGATAATAGTAGGTAGTCTGTTGTTTAAGTTTTCTGTTGTTTGTGTTATTTATTTGTGTTTATTTTAAAACAATTCGAAAATCCTTATTGGAACTACGAAAATGCGGTTGCATTATGGTTTAATTAATTTTCACAATATCTTAAGTGCTTTGCAAACATACATTATATGAATAATTTAGTAGTTAAAGCGGGCGAAGCCGCGAGGGGGTCGCTAGTTAATTATAAATCAGTGGAAGTCAAACAAATTTTGTGACCTTTGGTCTCCTGCATACTTGTCACCTATTGTGTGCATCATATGTATATATAACTTATTATATTAAAACAGTAATTTGGAATTATATTTATATATTATGATTATTTTGAAGTGTAATGTCACAAATTTAGGATCCATTGTTACATACCACCTTAAAATGTGACACAATATATGGATGGCCACTTACACAGAATCTTTTGTTTTTCAGGATACGATGTAGTACTTCTGTTAATGTTCTTAGTTAATTACAAAAAGCAAGAATCTGCTAACCCATATGTGGTTAAGTTATCCATACTAGATGATGAACTAGCCTTGAATGGGTAAGGTTGTTTGGCTATATTTTATTTATATATTTAAATGAAATTGTGGTGTATTAGGACATTGTGTATAACAATGGTTATTCAAATTCAAAATATTCTTTATTCAAATAGGCAATTATTATAAGCACTTTTGAATCGTCGAATGAACATGTGAACAAAAAGCTACCACCGGTTCGGAAGGCAGTTCTGCTGAGAAGAGCCGGCAAGAAACTCAACAGTTGCTCTTTTCAAAATCAATGGTACAATCTATTACATTAGCTGGCAGCAATCCTGCATTACATTCAATAGACATTAATTCCATACATGCTTATCCTCTCAATATTCTTGAACAGTGTAATACACTTTACTTCTTAGAATTTTTTTTACAGATATTTTAAATTTTGGTAGTGGCAAACTAAGAATACACTGCGGAATTATATTATATACACGTATACTCAGACCCATAAAGGATTTACTAATTTTTTGGAGGCGAAAACTTGGCGTAACAAGCTTATCTTTATTTCTCGTT
The DNA here is from genome assembly GCA_013403645.1 of Heliconius nattereri. Classification (NCBI taxonomy): domain Eukaryota; kingdom Metazoa; phylum Arthropoda; class Insecta; order Lepidoptera; family Nymphalidae; genus Heliconius; species Heliconius nattereri. Next base: position 3,522,384 of record JAAIXI010000244.1, on the reverse strand, counting down.
CCTATCGTATGACTGTCACTATTTTTGCTATGACAATGTATATTTTGTCGGACANTGTAACAAGCTTATCTTTATTTCTCGTTCCTATCGTATGACTGTCGCTATTTTTGCTATGACAATGTATATTTTGTCGGACAAAGAGAATGTTATAATATAGAAATTGGGAAGCAACTGTAATAATACCTGCATCTTTGAAAACATCTCGCAGAGAATCTCGAGCTCTTAGATTATAAATATATCTCACGGCTCTTTTTTGGAGAACAAATATTGAATTGATATCTGCAGCACTGCCCCATAGCAGCATTCCATAAGATAAAATACTATGAAAATAGCTATAGTAGAGCAGTTAGTAGTCGGGCAGTTTCAACTTCCGTCATTTGTCTTACTTTTTTAATTGCGAACGTGGCAGAGCTGAGTTTATCCGCAAGTGCAATATACATATAGGCAATATAGGTCCAATCTTCACTCAGAGGAACATATTTTCATTTTATAGGTGAAGTGTCAGATAGTATAATATTTATATATTTTTGCTCTCGGTAGGCAGAGTGCGTTGTTGATTTCTGCCACTCACACAATGGCTTGGAAAATAGAAATGGAGGAGTGGATATGGGGAATAGAGTGCTAACACTAGATTCACTCAGTCTTTGCTGCTAAATATAAGAAAGAGTGTAACAAGAAAAGGAAATAAAAAATATGCATGTGGATAGTGCACATATTATCATGTGAAAATAAACGTTTATTTTAGTTCTCTTAAAGGTCATAACACCTATAAGAGAAATCTATAAATAATAATTGACACAGGATAAGTTTATCTTTTTATACAAAAAAGATTAGCTAAATAATGTTTTTTAATTTAAATTTATCTACTAGACTAGGTATTATGATAATCTAACAAATAATAAACATACACTTACACAACTGTTAACCTATTTGAACATACAACAGAAAATGAAACACACAAGTACTGTAATAATTTTTATGTTTTATAAAATATCATTGTATAAGCACTTAAATAATACAAGGTAATGTAAAAATCAATGCTAACAACTAAAATATAAAAAAAGACGACTGTACATTAAAATAAATAGTTTACATAATTAATGATTTCATACATTGTAGGCATAACATTAAATGCAATTTCTAAACATAATTGAGATGTTATTTAAAATTTTTCCTAATGTCTATCCATCTATTAGGATAAAAAATGTGCCACAGCGCGTTGATAGTATCGCAACGGCTGTGTTCACTCTCTTTTTCTTTTTTTTTCTTTCACTAGCTTTTTCTTTGTTCCGCAGTGTATTCTTAGTTTGCCACAACCAAAATTTAAAATATCTGTAAAAAAAATTCTAACAAATAAAGCATATTACACTGTTCAAGAATATTTAGAGGATAAGCATGTATGGAATTAATGTCTATTGAATGTAATACAGGATAGCTGCCAGCTAATGTTTATAGATTGTACCATTGATTTTGAAAAGAGCAACTCTTGAGTTTCTTGTCGGCTCTTCTCAGCAGAACTGCCTTCCGAACCGGTGGTAGCTTTTTGTTCATATGTTCATACGACGATTCAAAAGTGCTTATAATAATTGCCTATTTGAATAAAGAATATTTTGAATTTGAATTTCTGATACTGTTAGAAAAAAAACGGTGCTGATTTCTGCCACTTAACACCCAATTTTCGTTTGTGTGGGAAGTGAAGAAAGTGGTGTCTAGACACTGTGATCTATAGCTCTCTCTAAGAAAAGGCAGGATGATCTAAATTTTATAATTCTACGTCAAACGGAAGTACACTAGAAATTTTTATTCCCTTCATAGTGTTGAAATGCCGTAAATCTCAAAGTCAAACGTCTCTTTTTAAAGTAAATATAGAAATACGGTTTTTTCAGGAAATCAGGGGACCGTAGTTCTCCAAGAGTTCCCAAGACAAAGGCTCTTGGCAGACAGACACAACAAAGTGATCTTATAAGTTATTTTTTCCTTAAAAGTTACGGAACCCTAAAAAATTTTTTTTTATGTTTCAGATACGGCCAAGTAATAACAGCTGGATTAAATGATTTTGTAATGTCAACATTTGGTGGAATGCAGACTAGTGGGGGAGGCTGGCTCTCCTCTCTCACAAGTATGGTGGGAGGTATATTTTTAACTAGTGATGAGACACAACCGGTTGTTAGGGGACAAAGAAATAGGTATGTCTATGTTTTTAATTAACTATTACTTTTATTTTTGCATAGTTATATTTGTAAGGTATTTATTTTATTATTTATTTATTAAAATTTGATTTTTTTTTCATCATATTAAAGCAAGGATTCCCAACCTTTTCTTGCTCAAGGACCACTTTTATATCAATATTGCTAGCAGGGACCACTCTATAGGTGTAATCAATATAAACTGTGATAATGATTCTCAATTTTTAATTAAAATTCAATAGGAATTTACATAAAAAAAAATTACGCGAAACATCCAACAACAACAATCAATCCACTAAAATTAAAATTGTTCGCGGAGCATTTTTAGGCTTCGGCGGACCACTGGTAGTCCGCGTACAACTGTTTGGGATCCACTGTATTAAAGCAATGTCGGGTGAGTCTAGTATTGTCTAGCTCAGGTAAATCTAAGTGTACATATTACCCCCAGGTTTACAATAAGATATATTATTTTTATAGTGGTTTAAAAATTTCTTATTTCCACCATTACTATACTTATTATAACTTCCAGCGGCGGCGAAGAGGGTATGCTACTGGCGCTGTACTCGGCGGCGCACCTCAACCGCAATTTCATGACGACACTAGCGCACTCGTCGTCGGCCGCCGCGTCCGCGCCGCCCTCGCCGCCCGCGACGCTACCCCCGCACCAGGTACAGTAAAATATTCTAAAATGTAAAATGTGTCTTAATGTAAATCCTACAATGACCGTAAAATATTCTTATGAGAAACAATGGGACCATCCATATTATAGACTGTACATATTACACTTATAGTTGCATTTTCAAAAAAAAATTAATGTTGCTGCTTTTGCTTTTATATGACTCATGTGTTGTCTTCGGCTTCAAAAACACGGTAAAAAATTAAATACAATAATAATAAAAAGGGAATTTACATTAAATGTACTAAGTGAATGTAAACTAATATTTTAAATGATTGTATTCTTATTTGACATGTCAATTCTAAATTAAGGTTTTGGTAAAAAAAATAAGTGGCTCTGAAACTAATCGAAAATTGTTACATTATAGTATAAATTAAAAAAAATCAATATTTTGTAATTTTGATTACTTCCAAAAAATTGTTACACACATTTTTAGTAGAATATTTTTTAACTCTATTAAAATAATGTAAACAATGTTTCAGAGTCCTCCGAACTTAGCGCTGATACAAGCGTTAGACAATGATCAACCCACAAACTTACTAGTCACATTTTTCCAATATTGGTAAGTTCCATTAAATTTATTTGTTAAAGAATATTATTAAACTAAATTTCATGATAGTCTATTCCGGCAACTTCCCTGTATATCTTCACGCTGTATCCCCCACTCAGTAGGAGAGGCAGAAGGAACCTAGTGTTAAGACAGTCCGTTCCCCACTTGCCATTGCACTTGTGTGTTTGATCCCCCTCGAGAAAATGAAATGTTTATTTAAATTTATATTTTCATTTCTTTGTTCTGGTGTCGAGGCAAAGCGCGGCATTGAGTTCCGCCACTCAACACGCAATGCCTCCGGAATTTGGCGAAAAATGGAGAACAGAGTGTCTTAACACTAGGTTCCCTGCCTGCCCTTCTCTGTGTGGGATACAGCGTGAAGCTGATTTGATTTTATTTTAATAAACAAAAGACAGTTCTTATAAAACTACTATAGTATTTTTAAATCTTGGATATTATTAATTGTTGTTCCTTTTTTCAATTGACAGCTCAATAGTAATGGCGGACACTCGGACCGAAACAAGTATCAACAAATGCAGTTTGTGCTTCATCACTCTCACGTGTATTGTGGAGGAACAGTTTGCAAACTCTATTATGCATGATCAAAATCTTACTTTTAAGGTAAATTATATTGATTATCACAAAAGTATAAAACACCAATTTCGTGACGATACGTATTGAGGGGCAGAACTAAATGGAGCGCTCTGTCTATCAGAGCGGAGATATGAACGTAATATTCATACAATGATTCCTCAGAATAAGAATCGGACAATCAGAGGCCTTCCACTGTGCTACGATGGCATAAGTAAATTACATTTAAAAAAGGGAGTCATAATAGTGATTATAAGATATTCTTATATTAATTAATAGATAAATAGATTGTCAGTATATATGTAATATTTTAAAGTCCCATACTCATATTTGAGACCTTTTAAAATATTACATTCATGTCTTTTTTTTAAGGTAATAGGTTTGCCACTTTTTATATTACAGGTTCAACTGTACAGACTGCCAATGCGTCATAGAAAAATTGTTCCCGAGGAGCCACCGTCGCAACCGCTGGCTTCGACACTTATCGGTAGATCAATTTTTTTTTATTTATCCACATCCCATACCCGCATATAGGAGAATAGGCAGAAGGAACCTGATGATGATCATTCCGTTTCTCATGTTGGGCTTTGCTTTATCTCCATATGATAGTAATAATAATAATATAATAATTTGATTATTTTTGTCTGTTTATTAAACAGAATTAATAGAATACATTTTTTTTATGAAGAATTATTACAATTAAATATTATTATATCCAGATCTTCTAGTAGAATTCATAATGTGCCACCTACTAAAGAAATTTCCCGGAGAGCTCTATTCCCTCTGCGTGGGTGTTCTATTACGTCTCCTGAGCTACCAGAAGAGGTGTAGAGTACGACTGTCACGTGACTGGCGGCCGTTGTGGGCGGCGCTTATAGCGCTGTTGAAGTTCCTCGTTACGAATGAGACTACGCTTCTGAGGAGGTTTAATATATTTGTTATGGCGCAGCAGGTTTGTTGTTTTTTTATTGTTTCATTATAAATAAGTTCTTTATTATCATCATCATAAGCACCATGTTCTAGCCCAGAGCCGGGCATATGCCAGGTATAAGCTTAAAATAACTTAAATAAAATAAACGCATTAGCCTTTGCTTTGTGCAGTCGAGTCGTAAATCTTTTCTTTTTTTAAACATTTTTAGTATACATTTGTATTTAACTTTTAAAATTGGCAAAATGCTTTGTTAACTTAAGCTTACTTGTAACAATCCATTGTACAAATATGTATTGAACATTGTTTTTATAAAATTAATTAATAATATGAAGTTTTTGAGTTTAGTAATGCTTCAATTTAAGTTAATCATCAAATATATACTTTTTACTACTTGTATTATAAAAATCAAATTTAATATTAAACGAAAATATCATTTTTATGAACTTAAAAGGTTAACCTAAAATAAATTGAAATAATTTATCGACAAAATAATATATATATATTTATTTTCAGGTAGTAAATATATTCAATTTGTTCATTACATTCGGCGACACCTTCCTGCCAACGCCTGCGTCGTACGATCAGTTGTACTACGAGCTCATTAGAATGCATCAAGTATTCGATAATTTATTTTATATGGGTATGTTTAATTATATTAATTTTTATAGGCTAAATTAGAGGCCGCTGTGGCGCAAGGGCGTACAGAGTACAACTGTTCAATTCCCACTCGTGGGAATTCTGAAGGCATTGCGGGTTTAGTGACGGAACCTAACGCTGCGTTTGTGTTCTCAACAAGAGAGAGGAAATAAAGATATTACATATTTCCTTGAGTGGGAATCGAACCCATGAACCTATGTAAAAGGACGTGTCGCAGTCAGCGTCCGGCTATAAACGCGGTAGTTGTGGATTCGACACCTACTAGCCTGGACATATTTGGATGTTTTTTAATATAAAAAAATACTTTTAATGCATCAGTGTTTTACATAATAATTTATTACTTCCAGCTCTACGTTATTCAACCGGCGACGGAGAGTATAAAGCAGAGGCACTACGTTTAGCCAATTGCTTAGTGAATGTTCGTGCCATTATACAACATTTTTCTCCTAAAATAGATGCTTGGCTCGCTTCACAAAATCTGTCTACGCCAACTGAGGATCAGGTATATACTTTTTAAAGCCTTATTTGGTTTTTTTAATTTTTCAAGTACTCCGATACGAAGAATAGAAAAATATTTTAGAAAACGTTTAAAAATTTAAATATAGATTTGAACTCGCGCTTCATTGAAAATTGTCAAAGCGCTACAAGACTACGTTGAATTATTTAAAGCTTTATGTTTGATTTTTTACACGTTTCCCAAAATGTTAAGACCCTAATAATACTACTACAAGAAGGATTTTAAGGGTGTATCCACATCACACACAATAATGTCGGTCACGGCTTCTATCTCCGATCTGTTAATTAAAATATTCTTATATGCGTGATTGGATCGGAACAATAGTGAGATTGTTCTCATTGTTTCTTATATAAGAATATCTTAGTAGAGTGCGGTTGGATAAAGAATATATGGTATATTCTGGCACTATAGCGTGAATTTGACCTAAACAATACTGGCTAAAGTTGTTGCGACAGAATATGCTATTGCATATAAATTTGTTGCTGCTGTTGTATATATTTTTTGCATACATATTAGAACTTTAAACTAACTACAATATATAATCTTATAGTTATTTACAGCCATATAAATTCTAAAATCTTCCCACCAACAGATCCTAGAAGTGGTACGCAAGAACTACGACAGTCTGATCCTCAAGCTGCAGGAGGGCCTGGAGGCCTACGAACGCTACTCGGAGCGCCCCCACAGGCCGCTGCTGGCGCGGCTGGCGGGCGCTGCCACACTAGCGGCCCGCCTTCGCGCGCCCGCCGCCGCGCTCTCGCACCACTCCGCCGTGCTCGTCAACCACTACACCATGCTAGCGTGAGCGGAAAATGGGGAACGGGAATGTCTTAATGGGAACGGAGTATCTTAACACTAGGTTCTCAGGTTCCCTTCGTCTACCTTACTATATGCGGGATAAAGAGTAAAGCTAAATATAATATTTTATCTTGCCTAGATATTAATTATATTTAGCTTGCTTAGAGTAAAATCATTAAAGCATTATCTACCATTTGAAATTTCAAACATTTTTTAGCGTTGTATCTCGCACACAACAGGGTATGCAGAAGGAACCTAGTATTAAGACACTCCGTTCCCCATTTTCCAAACATTAATAAACTCAAAAATAATGCAGGTATAACTTGCAAGAATTAGAAATCAAAAAATTCTAAAGTAAATGTCCTATATATGAATGACTCTTTCATTCTAATTTATTTTGTATATTAGTAGTTATATATTTAAGACAACAATCATGACATAAAAAATGGTAAATATTATTTCCTAAAAATTGATAAGGTGGGAGGCCATAGTGCCTCAGATATCGTATCCGCTTGGAAACACGATACTTGTGGGTTCCCACTTCAGGTTTTGAATTACTTCCATTTACCTGATCTAACAAGATAAACTGCGTTATTGAGTTCCGCCATACATGTATCGTCTTGAATTCTGACGGAAAGTAGAGAACTGAGTGTCTTAACACTAAGCTCGGATATTGCGTGAATATTACAATGAAAAATTTTAAATTAAAAAGAAAATTTTCAATTAATATCAACAAATATTATGTACAGTCATACAAACATCCTCACATTAGGACTACCTTGACAGTAGTTAGTGCCAACTTTATAGAAACTGGCACGCTCGAAACGCCATATATCAAGAATTCAATCAATGGACAATCAAAAATAATTGCCGATGTACATGTATGCAAATGCAATATCCAACATTTTTTTATGCATTTTCATAATGAGATACATCTCTTCGTTGTCTAATACTAAATTATATAATTACAGTAGGAACTCAATTATCCGGCCCTCGGTTATACAAATTCGCGATTATCCGGACTATCAACCGCGATAACTATTTTACAACCTACTACAATGAAACCTAAGAAAATTTATATGTACATAAATATGTGTATAAATCGTATGTTGGAAAACGTCAATAATTTCTTATTAAACGTTGATTTTCGTTGATTGCTATTGCTTTTATTCTTCTGTTAGAAATATAAAAATTTTGTGCTACATATACACAAAACCAGCTTTTTTTATACATTGGATTATCCAGATTTTCGATTATCCGAATGATTAACGACAACAATTAGTCGAGTTAATCGAGTTTCTACTGTAATTAATTTTATTTCGGTTTTAATTAATTACTATTACATAGAAACTAAATACAATTTAAAATTATAGAAAAGTAATATCATTATGATAATTTAATATATAATGTTATTTATATTTTTAATTTTAGTTAATTTTTGTTTATTAACATTTGAATTTAATATATTAGAATCTTTTAAAAGTTTCAGTGAGTTCAATCACTGTGTTAAGCAAAACACTAAAATTATTTTTTAATAAATACAATCATTAATATATAAATTTGAGAGCTTCGTCCACTTTATTGCATTTAAAATAATATATGAGTTGTATTTAACATAATATTATATTTAACTCAAACAACAAAATGTTGTTATAGTTACACTTGTATTAAGGTTATTAGTTATGAAGTCATCAAAGCAAAATTGCAATGTTTATTTGTTGTGCATAGTATAGTCCGACAAATACTGTATGAAGTTTGTGGTCACAAGTCAAACTGGGGCATGTACGGTTTGAGTGCATAACATTCCATATGCAGAATTCGGCGTTACTTTGTGTCATACAAACTTGCGGCTGGCTGGCTGTACTGTAGTGTCGTAGTACCGTGTGAGCATGCGCCCCTTTGTAGTTATCTAAATTAAGTATTCTGCGTCCAATAATAGAGTCCTTGTCGGGCTGCTAGAACTAACAAAGATAGATTTTATTTATATTAATAATAGAATTCAGTGCTCGGTTGAAAAATGTATAAAAAGTATCAAGTTACAATTTTGTGTAAATTCAATAAAAATATAAATTGTCATGTTTAGAGTCGTCGTTAATCGTCGTGGTGTAGGGGCACAAAGTGTAACTGTAAACGCGACTGGTTGTGGGTTCGATCCCCACTCCACACCAAAAATTGAAAGGTAATCATTTCAAACACAAATATATCGATTTCTTTTTCATATCACTTTCATTTAAGACACCTTTATTTTTACTTTTTAGGACAGTAAGGTTACTTTATATTTGGCATATGTTAACTGTGTTTTTGCACTTACAATGCTATTGTTACCACCAAAGGTTATACTAGCTATATATTGAATGATTTAAATTAATCATAAATAACTTTAAAGTTATGAAATGAAAATTGTATATATTAACTGTGTTTATTGTTCATAAATTGTATTTTCACTACCCAGATGAATGACTTGTCGATATAGACATGAAAATGTATTTTCGTAGAAAAATATCAACAATTACCTAATGTATGCGGCAAATGTATTAGTCTTGCTAAACGTTATATTTTTGTAATAAATAAAAGACTGAATGTATACATGGTGTTTTATTTAATTAAATATTTTTTTTTGCACTTTAAGAATAACATTTATTTATAATTAATTATAGATATAAATTTATTAAGTAAATAGACTAGAACAGTTGCAATAATCTTTGGTAAATATAAAGCTGATTTCTTATAAATAAAACTTAATAAAAATAATTATGAAATTAATATAATTAGCTAAAGTTAATGAAAAATAGTAACTTTGCTAGAATGCGATAATAATAAATTTTACAATAGTGAACATGAAATTTAAAAATGAAAAAAAAGGCATATGGATTCATGAACAAAATTATATTTAAAAGGAATGTGTTTATAAACTATAATAAGTATCTTTTTTACCTTAACACATGCCACGTGTAGCACGGAGGATAGGCAGAGAACCTAGTGTCAAGACATCTCGCGAGCAACGCCCAATTTTAGAGACATTGCGTTTTAAAGCGGAATCCTAAGCCGCGCTTTGTTTTGTTTACCAGAGCGAGGAAATTCATTCAAAGAACATTCGCCTGAAGAAGAAGAAGGAATTGAACCCATTGCTACTGCTGGACGACGGCCTCGACATTAATTTACCTATTTTATTATTAAGGACTTGATTTCATTTCAGCGAGAGCTTCTCTTACCAATTCTTGGAGTTCTTCTGGTAAAACTATTTTCGAAGACAAACTTCCAACTTCATCGTTTCCACAATTAACTTCTAATAGATCTTCTTTACTCTTATTTATTTCTTCATCACTGTAGGTATATGTTATTTTGTTTGTATAGTTATGATCTAACTTTTCTTTGGATTCATCGGATTTAACAGATGATGAATCATTCAATACATCTTCAATCAACATTTGTGATGGAAAAATTGGAATGCACTTTTGTCCATTGCACCAACTCTCTAATGTTTTTTCTAACTCTGTTATGCGATTCGCTAAAATCCTAAAATAAAAGTAAACATTAATGGCCTATGGCATTAATGGCACAATGTCTGAACGTAAATGAAATGATTGTGTTTGAATCCGTTCGGAAGAATAATTAATTATTTTCAGTTGTCTGCTTCTCTGATAAAGGGCGTAGAGTTCAGGTACTCAATACGCAATGTTTCCAAAATTAGGAGTGTGTGGGGAACGGCGTAACACTAAGATAGCTCTTACAAGGTGAGAGTAAAATAATAATTATTTAGAAACTAATATATAATTATTTGTGATACATCAGATATACAATGTAATTTTTAATAAAAAAGCGCGGCGTTGAGTTTCAACACTTAACAAGCAATAACCTCAATTATGTTCACTTATTCCACCCTGCCATAGAGAAAAAAATGAGAAGATGTAAAAATATTCAAAAACGGAAAATTATAAGAATTATTTGAAACCTTTTTCTTTCTTATTAGTTATAAATATAATTTAACTTACTGATTAGTTTTTCTCTGATGTTGAAGAGCAATTGATTTGTCATTTAATGCCTCAAATAAACCAAGACACAAAGATTTTAGTTCTGCAGCAGAGCTCCGTTTGAAACCAGTTTTTGAATTCATGTCCAAGAACTCTCGAACTGGAATTAAAAAAAAGGGTGGTCAGAAATATTGAGAATTATTTATGTAAAGTGTAAATTTCTAAATAAAGACATTAATATATTGCACTGTTGTTTATTATTTAACTGTTTCAATTCATACAATGTAATTAAATTTTACCTTAGGCATAAGACTTTGCTGACAGTAATAATAATAGTAAAATAATATATGTGCTACAGTAAAAGATGTACATCATATGTTAATGAGACTAGACCTATTTTAATGGGCTAGACTCATAAAGACTTATGACTCTAGCCCATAATAATTCACAAAAATTAAAGCCTTACAAACTTTTTATAAAATAAAATAATATATATATTTACCTTGTTTCTGAGTCATCACATCAGAAAACCCTTTCTTAATGATCAATGGGTCAGTTTTGCTTCTTTTATCAAGTAATGACTGAAAAAAATGTATACATTAAATGTAACAAATATTATATTCCTATGTTTTGTTTAAGATATTTTTTTTTATGCCTTCTGGTGTACTATGTATTTTCGTACGAATTTTTCGTGGCACAAGCCCATAATGTTGGGAGTGTAAATGCAACTGCAGAGGGAATGGAATGTTTAACATTTTCATTACTTCACTCCGGTGACGAGACAAAGCGCGACATGATCCTCTACTCAATACCTCAAAAACTTGGCGGAAAGTAGAGAATCGAGTGTCTTAACAATAGGTTCCCTCTGTCTACTCTACCAATTGCGGAATACACCGTGAAGAGATATTTTTTTCTGGTATGACAAATAGTGGCGTCTTTCACCAATCAACCCAATGTCTCATTGTAGTGTGGTAAATGGAGAATAGAGTATGTTGCCATTACATTCTCTTTGCCTATCATGCTATATCTGTAATAAAGGTAAAGTTAGAAATTATTAATAAATATTTATACCTTGTACTTTGTCAAAGTTCTTTTAACAATTTCTTTTCCAACTTGCAACTGTGTAATTCTTTCGTGTAGATATTTATTTTCTGTCAATAACGCATCTATGTCGACAATTGGTTTTGTTTGGTCAATTTCTTGTGATTTTACCCTATTAGACAATATGAAACTTATTTGATGATTCAAACGCTGTACTTTACTCTTGTAGTAATCACGGTCTGATGTCAATTCTTCTTTCTCATCTAATGTAGCTCTATAGTCCAATTGAATTTGTTGGTACTGTATAAAAAACATATAAAGTATCCTTACTATTTATATATAATTTTATATAGTTGCACTCAATTTCATGGCCTGCCATGGCGCGGTGACACAAAGTGTGACTGTAAACACGATTGGTTGTGGGTTCCATCCCCACTCGAATATTTATTTAATTTTATATTTCCAGTTCTTAGCTCTGGTGTCGAGGCAACGCGCAGAGTGTGTGCTCTGCCACTCAACACGCAATGCAAATGCCAGAATTCGGTGGAAAGTGGGGAATGTGGTGTCTTAACCCTAGGTTCCCTCTCCTTACCCTGCTGAGTGCGGGATAGGACTGAAAAAAAAATTAATAACAAACTCAAGAAAGGGTTGATCCTTCTACATTTCTTTATACATATTTGGATTTCTTTATTTAAAAAAAATATTAAATATTGTATATACATACTATATTCATAATAAAATAATTATCTGACTTTTATATTCAGTATTTGTTAAATTCATATTTATTTAATACAATTAACTTTTATTTAAGTAATTTCAATCTCATTTTTTAACTTCATTAATCTGTAACATGCACAAGACAAAATACTGGAGACATATTATATTAAAAGCTTTATAAAACAATTATTTAAATTAAGTCATACTTTTTTCTGTATTTTTTCAAGCTCATGCACCATTTGTTCAAAATCTACTTTGGAAGTTAAACATATTTTTCTATTTCCATGCAATTCTTCAAGGCTTTGTCCCTTTTGCATTTGTTTCCTCAAAGCCAGGATGTCACCATTTGCTTCTTCGAGTTTACTTTTTAATGTTTCCACCTAAAATGCAACATTGTTTTTTTTATTTCTTTCTAATGTTTTATTTCTTTAAATCTAGTGGGGCTTCATCTGCATGGTGAAAAGGAAATAACAAACTTATGAAACATGACACACTCAGTGCCTGAAGTAACTCTGATCACAGATTCAATGGATAACTTTAAAACAATTAATATGAAATAATATAGTTTCCTTAACAAATGTTCTGTCTAACACCAATCAAACTCATCATGCATTCATTGATATTAGTGGAGATTAAAGAAGACAATGTGCTGCAAAACAGTCAGTGACTGTAAACTTGATGGTTGTGGATTTAATCCCCATATGGACTCATTAATATAACCATTGTCTCATTTTGGCCACACTAAGAAAGGCATTAGAGACACATATTGTCTTGATTTTGGCAGAAAGCAGTGTATGGAATATTTTGACACCAGATTCTTTTTTATTATATCTTTTATAGATTCTTATTGAGCCTGCTATATGAACAGGATAGGCAAAAAGAATCTTGTTATTCTGGCATGAAGTATGAGGATGAAACAAAGAAATATTTAATATTGTATAAATAGCAGACTGAAAGTAATTTAAAAATTACCTCCACTTTTAACATGTTGTTATGTTCTTTTGTTTTTGCTAATATTTCACTCCCACTTATATTTGTTGGTGTAAACCCATCCCAACTGTTTGTTTTATTTTGCAAATTTTTCTTATATTTTAACTGTTCCACCAATATTTTATATTTATCTCGTTCCATACTACATTTGTCTAATTCTTTACTCATTATAGACAGGGCATCAATTTTGCTCTGTAATTTACTTTTAAGAACTGAATTCTGAAAATATAATATTTTTCTATATAATATGTTACACAAACTTTCATCAATATTGATTTAAGAGTTCAACAATACCTCGAGAACGTAATCATCAAGTTGCAGATCTTGAAATTGTACTTTATTGGTTTTTGCAAACATTTTTGTAGACATTTTAAGTTGTATCAAGCAAAAGTTAATAAATCACAACAGGCAAAATTATAAATCAGAACCTAAAATAAATTTTGATAGAAATGGTAAAACATTTCTAGGTTAAAACGTTTTTTTATTATTTGTTTTTTAATTAACTGTTTATTTAAAGAATTGCCGCAATATCTCTCATAATAGGTTTATTCTCAACATTCTCAGAAATTCACAAAATTAAAAATTAATATTTTTTATTTATTTCAGATATATGTCATATATAGTAATTAATATTTATACGTCGTTAAAACCAATTAATAAATAGCAAATTTACATTATTCTTTGATAATTTTTTTAAAGTCAAATGCAGATTTGCAGTTTGCAAAAACTGTCACTGTCAAATGTATGAAAGTAAAATGTATATTCTTAAAGAATTCGTTCGGTATCATTGTGACAAGGAATTTTTTCATTCCATTTTTTTACAATTTCTGAAAACTGTTATTTTTCTTCGAGTTACTTTTCTTAATTGTAAATGTTTTGCAATTAAAGTTTTTCATTATGTAATTGCACCAAAAATAAAGAACACAATAACTGCATTAATGTCATCCTCTTGTCAATATATCATCAAATTGTCAAATCGTGTTACGGTGTTTGCACATATACTACGAGGGGTCTTAGTGTTTTATTGCTGATGTTTAGTTACTTTTTGATTCATACTTATTTCAAATATTTTTTCTATACTATGTTATGCAGGCGACACCAAAAAAATATAGTGGGTTCATCTTAACAGTTGACTAGAATGGCCGCATCTGCTACAGAGATAGAAGACTTCTTGAGCGGACCTCTTGTTTCGTGGGTGAGTGATCAACCATCCGTGCCCTGAGGACCTGAATTAGGCATACAATATTAATACATAATGTATTGCATCTAATTAATCCTATTATTTAATTCATTGTTCTTTAAAATATTGTACATTTATTTGTGTGTGAGTTATTTATAGGTGCACCTTTAAGGTAAAATAGCCATACAACATCGCTTACATTGTGTGCACAGCTTTAACTACGAAAACGAAAGCTTTTTATCAATAATTTGTTAATATTTATGTATCTACTGTTCTATATTTTAAAATATAGTTAAGCTTTACCTATTATCTTAGATTTTTTTATTTCCAGACAGTGTTAATCATTATTTTTTAAGATAAATAAATGTCAATTAAGTTTCTAATTTCAAAAGATGAATAATATTAAGAAAAAAATGTTAAAAGAGACATTGTTATAAACAATGCCATAACTTGACCTCTTTTCTTCATATCTTCTCAGACTTGAATTACATTAATTAGATATTGATCTTTTGTTTCCCTTTTGTAAAATTATACCAAGAAGATTAAACTTTCACATTTATTATTTATCTTCTATTAGTTTTTTTAGTTTTACTATGTATCTTGCATATAGAAATTTAGGCTGAGTGGACCTAGTGTTAAGCTGCTGTTCACTAAGCACCATCCAATTTTCAAGATATTCCATGATGAGTAGTAGAATCTTTTTACTAGAACAAGGAAATGAAACTAAATCATTCCCCTACATGGGAATTGAACCCACAACCATTAGGGTTACAAGCACATAATAATAATAATACATACTGTGTCACTGTACTACAACAGTCCAATTTAAGAGTAAAATTTTCTTATAAATATTAAAGTTACTTTTGTTACATAATATTGCTTTAAATGCTTATTTTAGTGTTAACATATTATTAAAAAACATATAATATAAATTTGAGAATACAATAAAAACATTAAAAAATATTCTTCAACAGCTAAAATCATGTCTTCCCGATGCTACAAGTATCAAGGAGTATTCGTCTCTATTCAATGGAGACATCTTGCACCATATCTACCTCCAGATTGATCCAGAACCTTCGTTTCACATAACCAAATTGACTGGTCTTGAAGATCAAGCCCTACTCCTCGGTAGGGTCAAAAACTTTGATGCTATTGTAAAAAATGTGAAAGCTTTGTATGATGAAGAATTGGGAATGACATTATTGGTTGTCCCGGAGTCTATTTGCTTAGGAAAAGCACCAGAATCAAGGGAAGGATTGGAAAATATGAAACTTTTGAGTCTCCTTTTATTAGGAGCAGCAGTACAGTGTCCTAATAAAGAAATATTTATCACAAGAATTAAAGAACTGGATGTTGATTTGCAGCATAACATTGTGGAATGTATAAAACAGGTTTGTTTATATTCTTATTTATTTCTTTAGCGTAACACTGATCCTTCATATAACAGTACCTCTGTTATTAAGTAAGAGTTAAGACACTCCATTCTTAACTTTTTGCAAAATTTTTGAGACAATGTGTGTTGAGGGTCAGAACTAACACATTTCTTGTAATCAGAGTGAGGAAATGAAAACATAGCTATTGCATTTACATTCACATTTTATGCCTCTGCACTATGACAGCCTCCAATTTTATTCTTTTGCTAGCATTCTTATGTTTATTTAAGTGTTTTGGTGTAAAAGTGTTGTTGTCTTTCACTATCTTCAGAAGTCATAGGGGTCTTATCACCAATAGGGGCTTTATAAAAACAGTAACTATCTACTGATATGCAAATTGTATATCCTGTGTAGTTTTTGTAATTTTATGTGTCCATTATGGTGCAGTAGTACAATGTCTGACTGAAAAGATGTGGATTTGACCCCCATTCAGAGCAATATTTAAATTATTTATATCTCTTTGCTCTTGTAGACAAAGCACAGCTTTGAGTTCACTCAACACAAAGTGCAAAGTCTTGGAAATCGGATGGTGTGTAGGGAATGGATTGTCGTAACACTAAATTCCCTCTAGCCTGCTATCTGCAAAAAAAGTGTAAAGCTATATAAAAGTGTAATTGCAAATTTTATCTTAATGATATATTAAATATAAGCATTCATGAAAAGGTTATTAGTTTTTAGTTGAATTATAAGTGAAATATTTAAGATGAACTCATTTCAAGGTTTAATCATTAATTTTACCACAAAAGGAAACAGTTTAGGCAATGTATGCCAGACTTAATGTGTTACATAGACCTTGACTTACCTACATAACAAGTCCATAAAAGTAAACATGTCTGTAAATGAATACTAAGCATTTGATTACTCTATGATTCTTGTGGATGATTATAAAAAGTTTTTAAATAAATGATTTTGTTATTAATATACCACACCTTTCATTATTAACATGTTATATAAACATTTTGATATAATCCAATCAAGGCAAAACATGGAAATTTTGCTCATAAATGTTAAATTAAATTTTATTGGATCATATATAGTGTGACATAATACTTTTTTTATTATTGGAGTGAAATTTCTAGATATAGTTTTATTATATTTATGTTATATAAAACTCATGTTTATAGACTTTAGAAGTGTTATTTAAATTGCATATTCTTTTATTATTTATATATGAATACATATGTTAATATATATAACTATATATCCATTTCATTCATGCTTTTTCATAATTCAAGGCTTATTCATTTATTAATAATTATTAATAAATGATGTTCATTCGGAAGTTACAGAACCTATTACAAAAACATAATTTATTTCCCTAATATTGACCAGAATGGAGATTGGAAGCCATATAGCTTCTAAGTGATTCTATATAAAATCTGAAGGACTTCCAATTCCAAAGCTTAAATTTGGCATAAAAGTTTCTTGGTCTATAAATAATTAAATTTAAGAGACGATTTCTTGAAATTTCTACTACTACAGGAATAGGAAAAAAGACATTTCATATTTTATAGTCCACACAAATGAACTCTTATAACATAAAACATTTTATGATTAGGTAACAGACATGCAAACTGTAGTATTAACACCAGATGCAATAGATCTATTTCAATCACCTACAATGTTTAACCATATGAGAAGGTTGGCAAAGGAACGCGATCATTATCTACAAAATTGGGCCACTCTAGTACTTAATGAAGGCTTGTGTGAACACGAAACGGAAAATAAAAATGGCAAAAGCAGATCTACGCAAAGTGTTAATCAGAGCAATGGCGAAAGTCAGCATTTGGCTGTGGAACTAGCGGACTGGAAAGCAAGATTGAGAAAACAGAGGCAGGAACTGTAAGTGTTTTCATTTTTTAAAACTTTTAAAAATGTATATTATACGAGATATTAATTCAAAGACGCTTAAATTTGTGTTTTTCATTATTTATTCCGTGCGGGATACAGCGTGGAATTAAAAAATTAAATAAATTGTTTGCAGAGAAGAAAAATCAGAACAATTATCAGAATGCAGGGAAGAGCTCGAACACACGAAACTAGTTCTGGCCAAGTTACGTACAGACAGTCAGGAATGGTTTAACGAAGCGAGGAAAGCAACCGGCTATAGAGATGAAGTTGATGCTTTAAGAGAAAAGGCAGAGAGATGTGACAGGTATTTTTATATATTACATTTAACATGTAAGAACCTTGTGGTGTAGGGCAGGCAAACGCAGGTTGTGAGTTCAATTCCCACTAGGATGAATGAAATATTTGTTGCTTTCATTTTGCTTTAACGAAGCTAAGCGCATTGTTGAGTTCCACCACTCGACAAGCAATGAGAATTTGGCGATAGGTGGCAAATGAGGGTATCTTAATGGGGACGGAATGTCTTAGCACTAGGTTCCCAGGTTTCCTCTGTCTACCCTACTATGTGTGGGATATAAAGTAAAGCTAAACAACACTCCAACCCGCGCCTCCTAAATGTAAGACGGTTTTAGTCTAAGCAGTTGTCGCTACACTTCCATGTCGCCATACTTTCTGATCGAGCCACATCAAAATTTTCCTTATTAAATAGAAGTAGTATTTTTTATTATTATCTTATTGACTGACTCGCGCCTCATCATTTTTTTGTTAACAACACTAAGCGACTGTTATGTTCTATATCCTATTAAATCTCTCTTTTGGGATTACGTCTCATCTCTTTATCTTAGTACACTGAAGGCTTTAAACTCTCGAATTAATGTGTGGTATAGTTCTTCTCTGGTATTTCATTATCTTCTCTTCTTATTCATTCATTTCAGATTGGAACAAGAAATTCTACGATACCGCGAACGTTTAGCTGACGCGGAATATTATAAAACGCGCGTCGCAGAATTACGTGAAGATAATAAAGCTTTAATGGAAACGAGGGATGCCTTAGAGGAACAATTGCAGAGAGCCCGAAAAAGGGCAGATCAGTGCTTGTCACTGGAAGCAGCCATGATTAAGTTGAAGAGGGAAGCCAATGACATTGCTCTAGTAAGTTAAAGGTTTTTTTAATAACTGATAAAACTATAGCCATTCAGTCTTTATTATAATACATTTTAAAATATTAAATATTCACTGTAAGACTAAGGCAAGGCCTAAACGATTTTTGATACTATGTATTTAAATTATTAATTACATTTCTTAAGCTTCTTTCCTTTTTTTTGTATTTATTCAACGAACATTACATTTAGGCAAATTTTATTCCCCAATGTTTATACATTATACCTTCACAATATAATTAATTTTGTTGGTTTCACGCCACAGGAACGAGATGCAGATCAACAAAAGATTCAAGAACTCATTGAAGAAAACAACCATTTGCAATATATTACTAGATCTGTTTTAAGTGAAAGTAATAATAGCAATTTAGACACTGACAATGAATGCGAAAATACTTTAGAATCTGGTGAAAATAGTTTATCTGAACAATTAACTAGTAATGCTCAAGCTCGAGCATTAAAATTAGAATTAGAAAACAAAAGACTTCTCTCAACTATCGATAGTCTCAGAGAGCAGTCCTTATTGGAAAGTAGCGATAAAGTACTAGAATTAGAAAAAGAAAAGAAACGATTGGCGCTAAAATGTGAACAATTACAAGAAAATTGCAACAGGTTCAAACAACAAAATAGGGAGTTGGAAGATGTATTTAAAAATGCTTTAGAAGAAAACCGAAAATTGCAAGATTCTTTAGATAAACAAAAAACGTTTATTGATAGACAATCTATTGATAGAGATTCAGAAAAAAACAAACTACAAGATTTCGAGAGACATTTAGAATCTTTAACAAAAGATAAACAACGGATTCAAATGTTATGTGATTCCATACAAAGACGGGCTGACGACCTCGAAAAGACACTAGACTCGAGGACTAAGGAGTTAAACACTGTGAAACCTGAAGCCGAAAAAGTCACTCGCTTTATAATACAAACTGAAGAACTCAAAACAAAATTGACATACAGTGAAAAAGAAACACACAATCTACAAAGAGAAGTGACAAAATTAAGAGAAGCTGTTGAAGAAAAAGATGTAACACTAGACACTATTACAACAGAAATAGAACTTAAAAATAAGGAAATCGAAAGATTAACCAGACAAATAGAAATCAACCAAACATTAAGTGGTCGCCTTCAAGATTTGGAACAAAAAACACAAGAAATGAAATCAAATAAAAAAGTAGATACAGAAACAATACAAACTCTTCAAAAAGATCTTATATTAGAAAAGGTTAATTTTGACAAGCTTAAAAATTGTATGGATAAATTGGGAATCAACACATCCGATGTTGTATCTAAAGATGTCAGTGTTGAAGAGTTATTAGAAAAAATTATCACTAACATTGATCACGAGACATTAGTTTCAGAAATAGCCGCAAAGGCTAATTTCTTGAAATTGGTTTCGTGTAATTGTAATAATAAAGAAAAACTAGAAACTGATGATAATGTGACGAATCCTCAAATTGAACAATTAACGGCAGATTTAGCTGCTTTGCAAGCGTCTCTAGAAAATAGTCAAGCGGAAAATGCAAAACTTCAGGTCAATGTAGCAACATTAAATTCCCAAAATGGCTCTCTAATTTCACAACAAATGACTCTACAACTTGCTAACAGTCAATTGGCAGCAGAAAAAGAAGAAGTAGTCAAACAATTAGAAGTACTAAAAGATAAACAAGATAATCTTTTAAGAGATCAAGTCGCGTTACAAACACTTCATGAGCAACTAAATACAGAGTATGAAATGTTATTAAGCGAAAAAGAACCTGTAAAGGCAGCTATAAGAGACTTAAAACTAGAAAATAGAGAATTAAAAGAAAAATTGACTACATACGAAAAAAAAATTTCTGATTTTGAATTAGAGCGAGAAAATCTAAAAGTTGAATCGCGAAATCTAACGAATCTTCGAGCTGAACATTCCAAACTAAAAGAAGACTTCAGAAATTTGTTCACTGCCAGTGACAGACTGAAAAACGAATATAGAAATATGCAAGAGGAATATAGAAATATTAGGAGTGAAGTTGCACAATTAAAATTAAGAAACACTGAAATATCAGGGGAAATAAATACTAAAACAGAAGTGATCACCAGCTTAGAGTTAGAAATAAGTAAAACTAACCAACATTGCGAAATGTTAATTCAAATGAATAAAAGTTTGGATGCTGACAGAAGGTCTTTAATGGATCACGTCTCGCAACTACTAACGCAATATCATGAATTATTAGCGCATTCATTAAAGGACAAACAACATTACCACGAAGAAGAAAAAATGTTCGCTGACAGAGTTAACGCTTTATGCCGTCAGAAAGAGAAATTAGAAGAGAAGATTATGGAACATTATAAAAAGCTTGATAATTGTACAACCAAAAGACGTGGTTTTGGTGCATCATTTGTAAAGAGAGTGCGGAAAGCTGGTACCGATTTAATAAACAAAGTTCCTTCAAGGAGCAACAAAAGGATTGACGATGCTAATCGATCAAAGTCTCAGTTAACTTTGGCAGGATCAGAGTCCGGTGAATCTGATCCTGGGAGTCAGGACTTGGAGAAATTGTCAAAAAATTCTGATCCAGACCAGGGATCATCTAATCCAAGTGTCGAATCGCCAAGACATAGTGACTCAAGTTTTAGTAGACGGTTCGACGATAGCTTGCTAAAGAAATCCGACATAGACATGTCGGGATCGATTCATAGTCTTGACCCAATAAGAATGAATGAAGGTAATTTCGTTAGGAGATTATCTTCGGCCTCTATTCATAGTGGGGGTGGGGACGATGCCCTTATAAGAGCTTCTTTAAGACGTAGACCACATAAAGCGGTACCACCCACTCATAGAAACAGCTTCCAAGGAATAGAAGGCGAAACTAGTTTACCAGCAGGTACAATTTAAATTATTACAATATATCTATATGTATATGTACAAATGCTTAATATTTAATTCAGTGCCCATCATGGAACAACGGGACAGTGTCTGCTTATAAACAATAGTTGTAGATTCGATCCCCATTCAGGGAAATTAATTATTTTTATTTACCCACTCTAGCCAAACAAAGCGCGGTACTGGGTTTTACTAATCAAAACGCAATATCTCTAATTCAGGTAAAAGAATAAAAACGAAGTGCGAACGTCTTAACACTTTTCTTTGCATTGTGGGATTATATGTTACCTAAAAAAGTTTTTGATGTATATTTACAAGTCATCAATAAAATTGTATGTCAATTGAAATTTGTGTCTCAAAAACGCTCTCAAATGATGATTATATGCTATGCTTTTTTTACAGTATCGACCCCATCTCCTGTGTTTGGAACAGCCGGTACTCGCAGAACCGTGTACTTGGCTGACGACAACCCAGATGTCAATATAAACAACAAACCCCAAAGTACTCCGGTTAAAGAAAATCCAACATATTTAGTTTATAACAGAATATCTACAGTGATAGGTGACGGTGTCTGTCAAAACGAAAGACCTATAGAAAACCATAGGCCAATGTCGGAACAATCGCGCTCTGTTGATGATAACTTGGAGAGGGACGAAATGCGGGATAAAAGAGCAAGTAGAAGCGATAAGCCTGAAAATTCAAAGGAAACCGCCATTTGGTATGAATATGGATGTGTTTGAAAGATATTATTTAACATTGAATGTGAAAAAAATTACAGCCCTTTTTGCCATCCATAAATTACGTTAGATGTTAAAAGGGGTAAAAGGAATGTAAATTTGAAAATGTGTGCCTTCACACGTCGTGTACGTAGGACACATCTTACAAATGTGACAAAGACAGGAGCGAGGTCAAAATGGTCATGCAATTCATATGACCTAATTTATGGATGGCCCCATTATTTAATATTTGGATGAGCCTAGTAGCATTTGGTCCTTTCTATTTTTTCATTTAAACAAAATTAGTTTACTTAGACAGACACTTTATCAATTTAAAACATATTAATGTATAATTAAATCTCAAACATATTATACATATAATTATGTACTTATATTATAAATATTAATATTATAGAAAATAAGTTGGTTATAGAATGTTCTGGATTGGATAGACTGAAAGGATGCCTTGAACTTTGACGTGAAAGTGGTAACAGTGTGACTGTATCGATATTTTTTATATTGTTAGACATTTTTTAAAATAACACTATAATGTGTTTACTATATGATACCAGTATTAAATCGGCATTTATTTTAGAAAATTCTGGGTATAATGTTGACCTATGATGATTTTTAAAATGATATTACACCAGTGTATGATATTTTATATTTGTAAAACTTACGCGTCTCACTGCAAACGCAATTGGTGGGTTTGGTTTTGAGGGTTCGATTCCCTCTCGGGAGATTGAATTATTTTCATTTCCAAGCTCTGATCTGAACATGCAAATTCTCGAAAATTGGGCGGTGCAAGGGGAATAGAGTGTCTTAACCCTATGTTACCTCTATGCTTACCCTTGTGTGTGATATCTCACACGCTGTATCCAGCGTGAAACAATAAAAATTTGATATTTTTGTTTGAGGCTATATTTAGTTGTGATTTTATATTTAAATTGGTTGATATTTTAAAATAATTGGAAGGAAAATTTTTATATAGATTTGTAAATGAAATGATAATAAAAGAGCCCTTGCCAGTGGTCTGTGACACCTTAATAATATTCATATCTTTTTTTTTCACTGACATATGTAACAGTTAGTTATACACATTATATAGGTATAATTTTGTTTGTGATTAATTTTGATGAGATTTTTTTTATGTTAAGGAAATATAAACTTATGCTCGTTATATTAAAGTAATTAGTTGTAATTCACAAACAATACATAGATTGCGTAAACAATATATCACTGCTGATGTACCTTCAAGTTTATCTTAATTTAATATAATTTTTTTAAATATAATATGTTACTTTAGATATTTAATGACAAAATGCATTTAATATAACACTTGTACACAAATTTAATCACAATTAAAACTAGATACTACAATTTACTAATTAATTCAATTTATATATCCATAGTATAAGTCAAATCATATTTTAGTACAAATGTTCAATGTTGGGTAATATTGAATTATAGCTACAAACAATTGCAATTATTATACATATTGTAATTTTTCTTCCTTAAAACAATTTTTGTTTTTACTTCTTAGTGTATAAACAAAATATTAACTATCAGTCGTAAATAACTTAATAAGTCGTTTTGCGTACATACTTTTTTAATCATAATTAGGTCCTTAGTAAGAGTTATTCAGAAAATCATATTTGTTTCGTGCAGTCAAAAAATCTACCATAACTTTAAATAAATTGTAACAAGTGTATAAGAATTGACGTTTCGCTTGATGAGAACGTATGCTTGGACCTTGTTTCCAAGCGGAGAGAGTAGAGTTCAAATTCCGCTACGTATTTTTTTTATACGTATATTAAAATAAGTATATAAATTTCTATCGATTTAATAATTTAGTCACCTTATAAAAAACAATCCTTATCATAATTACGATAAAAAATATGTATGCAAATTCACTTGTCAACTGGTATGGAATTAATATCAAATACTTCCATTAAGTCTGCCTTAGAGTTATGTTATTAAGATTATTCTGTGTGAAACTGTTTAACATTTTATAGACTGAATAATAGTAATTCTAGTTATTTGTACTTGATTTTCATTTTAATTGATTATATATATGTATTAAATAAATCTGTATACTTTAAAAATATACACCAATATTATAATTTAAGCTCGTTATAGTATGTTGATATTTATTCGTAATCATATTTTACAATAAACACTCATATAAAAAATAATAATTTTATTATCTAATTTGATTTTGAAATTGTAATGAATTTGTGGGTTAAACGTATGTAAGCACCCCGCGTTTTGGAGAAGGTACTATGTGGTGCTTTAATAATAAGGCAATTAATGACATTATTGATACGATCATATTTTTTTTAAACCGTTTTTATTTTTGTATTATATTGTGATGTACTTAATAATCGCCTCTCACCGAATTACGTATCTTAGCACACTTCTTTCGAATAAAACATCGAAATATTTATTGTTTTTTATTGTTACCCTCTTATGGAATTTTCAATGCGGATGTTCTAAGAAAGCACGTGGTTTTGATAAACTTTTAATCATAACTTTCATGTCGCCCTCAATTATTTAACTATAATAATTGAGGGCGACATGACAACAGCTTCTAATTGTAAATGCGACGGTTGTGGGTTCGATTTCCATTCGGGCGAATAAATTATTTTCATTTCCTCGCTCTGGTAACAATCCAAAAATTGCGTTAAGTTCTGCCATGAACGACGACTTTTTTCTTCCGTGCGGGATATACTAAGTTTGACTTCCTTATATGTGAGTACATTCATTAAAGCTTTATTATGTAAGAATGTGTTTATTACAAGAAAATTACATAATACTTCAAAGCAGAAAATTATCGTTGTTATAAAAAAATATAAAATTCAAAATTTAAAACATAGTGTGATTTAAAAATCGGCTTTTTGAAGATTAAGTGCCATCCATACATTAAGTCACACGATTTTCGACTCCCTTGTTTTAGCTTGTCATTTATTTATGGGGTCCCCCTATCTAGTGCCGCATTACATATTTAACACGTAGAAATTACAAAATCTACACGCCATAATCAATGAACCATACAAAACCAAAAGCGCAATTCCGAATTTTTTCTGTTAATTCAATGATGATGTCCCATCCCATCTTTGTGATATAACGTCACATTTTGTCCACCACCTCTCTCCCCGTTAACGTGTGACCTAAATTATGGATGCCAATGCCAGAACTAAATAGGTCTATAATGGATGGAAGAATAAATCCAATATCCATAGAATTGAAAGTAATGCATTTTTTAAACATATTTTTGAAAAATTAAACTTATTTTTTAAAGAACACTCAAGTGTTGACCTCAAGGTCATAATCACTATTGTAAATTAAATTGGCAGTGTTTATTGTCAGTGTATTTTAGCACTATTTATTTTTTTGTATAATTATACTATACATTTATGATAAGGAACAACTCACAAAATGTTTGTGGCACACAGTTATGAAAATAATTGAAAAAATATCATATTGTTTACTGAATACATTTTAAATTACAAGAGATCAAACTGAAAGTGATATTTTAATGTATGTGATATAATATATAGTACCTACCTAACTTCTTTTTTAATCATCAACTTAAATATTTTATTTATCTTTAAAGGCCCACCTTTACAATATAAAGAAAATTTTTAAGTACATATATATACCAATGTTAATACAATTTTAAGATTAACAATTATAGATTTATTCATGATTATTTTTAATATTTCTAAACAATAATTCCACACTAACACACTAGAAGAATATTTTCTAGAAAACATAAAAAATTTAACATAGCAGGACTCAAATTTGCATCTTCTCGAAAAAGTCTGGGAAAGTTCCCTGAGGAGAGATATTATAATTTATAAGTGATGAAAGCACTGGGACAACTTCCAACAAGCGGAGGTTTAGGTCCTCATGTTAAAACTTATTTAATTTTCTGAAAAATATTCATAATTTTTATAATATATACCGTATATGTTAAGTAACAAAATATTTTGTGGTATGTCAAAGAGATCCATTTAGATTTGGCTCAGTCTTTATTTCCCACTGCAATACTGGGGCTGGCTGCATTGACACTTTGAATGGTACTCCTGATACAACAGCTTTGCGACCAGATTCCACTCTTGGAGGCAAATGGGAAATGATACACTGTAAAATTGAAAAAACAATGTCAATATTTTTTTTCTTAACTTTTTTGTAGCACAGAGAACTTAATGCCACAATACTCTTGTCTACATTTCCTGCCTAAATTTAAGATTATGAAGCCTCTGAGTGTCTCTCCTCCTCTTCCAGCGCAAGGACATTCATTTCACTCCTTCAAGTGGAGGTTAAGCCCACAAGCACTACATTTACAGTGAACATTGACTCACTATGCTACAAAGTCCATACTCATAAATAATTTAATTTAATTCTTGTTTACTTCAGCTTACCTTTGGTTTAGCAGTTTCAGTAGACATGTATCCAACACACATAGTTTTTGTTGTATGACCCCAGAGAAGTTCACCTTCTCCAATTTGTGGGTTAAAAGTTAGGGCCAATGTACCTCCTAATCTCTCAGGTATATCCCATAAGAATGGTGATTCCAAAAAGTTTTCTTTTAAGCATTTGTCTAAGCCAAGTGTAGGAGATGTATTTAGTAGACTTTCAGCCGAGTTTTTAGCTAGTTGTGTTCTAATGAGATGTTCCCCACACCCAGAAGTGCATGCTGCGATAGAAGGTCTTACACTATCTCTACTTGTAACTGCCCAAACGCCACTTCCAAATGAAGCTGCTTGACCCACTCGTCCTTCATGCTTTAATGAGACTCCCCCAGAACTAGCACCAGAAGCAACAACCCCATTTGAATCTACACATAAAGCCCCAACAGTGTCCAATGGACTGAACTTTAAGTCATTTTGTACTGAGTATCTTTTTAATTTTCTCTTGCAGTGCTTATAGTTTCGGAAGGCACGAGTAGATATCATTTTGTGCTCTTCTACTACTTGCAAGCCCATTCTTTCAGCCCAAGTTTTAGCACCTTGACCTGTAAGTATACAAGGCGGTACCCGCCCTAATGATAGGCTCTCACATTGCTTCATACAAAGCTGTTTTGCTAATGTTATTGGATTCCAAACGTTGGATACGGCCCCACATGCCCCAAAGTGCAAGGTTTGTCCATTCATTATTGATGCATCACATTCTACTAATCCATCCCAGCTAAGATTTGATCCATATCCGGCATTGGTTAATGGACTGTTTTCTAGTTCTAGAATGTAATATTATCAATAATAAATATGTTACTGTACATGAGTAAAATTTTATTTCTTATACTACAAACCTATTATGGCTTTCTCTACAGCATCAACGGCATTGCCTCCTAGTGACAGAGCCTCAGCTGCTTTACGGCATGCTACATAACATGTTCGCTGATATTCTTTTCTTAAGGTATCACTATGATAACCCGCGCCTAAAATATTAACATGTTAGTAAGTTATTGACGAAAGTAAAATACAAATAGGTAATTTAGCTCACCACAATGAACGGCTACAAATCCATTCATCGTAATGCAGATGAATTATTTATTGTTAGTCTAAATCATATTTTTATTGAAATATTCTTATTCTAAGATACAAAAATAAAATTCAATACAGATCAATATATTTTTTGTTTATGGCTTTTAAAAACAAAACAATAGTATGTCAAGTATTCCACAGGGCACAGACCAATAATAATATATATGTTATCAGTAGTAGGTTATATAAAAGGTTTTCTATACTTGCTTTAGCTGTATTCTAAATAAATTAATAAGTTAGATAGTCTAAGTATATATTTAATTTTAAAGTTTATTATAAATTGTATTATTTAATAGATGTGTTTAATAAAATATGAAAGTAAAAATCACTAAATTTTATGCGACACGTTATCATATTCATACAGTTATATTTAAATTCACTTTTCAATTTTGTAATAATTTATTTATTATATATGTTAAAATAAATGATATCTTCTTTATATAAAAAATAATAATAGTATACTTTTGGAAGTGATGTCGAATGTAGAATTCCACCACTCAACAAGCAATGCCTCCAGATTCCAGAATACGCCGGAAAGTGGAAGACTGTTCTCCACTTTCACTTTCCCCACTGCTGTGTGCGGGATACAGAGTTTTTTTATTTATTCTACATTTAGTAAAATTTTAAATCTTGACTCAAAACATAAATTAAATAAACAAATCGTTAAATAAACAAACCAGAGGCCTTCGTGGCGCAGCGGTACAAGGGTGTGACTGTAACGCGATGGTTGTGGTTTCGATCTCCGCTCGAGGAAGTCAAATATTTATTTACGTGTATATTTCCATTACTTTGCTCTAGTGTCGAGGCAAAGCGCGACGTTGAATTCTGCCACTCAACATGCATTGCCTCCAGAATTCGGCAGAAAGTGGGGAACAGAGTGTCTTAACACTAGGTTCCCTCTGCCTACACTGCTGTGTGCGGGATACAGCGGGAAGCTAAAAAACAAACTATTTCAACAAGGAAAAATTTTGCAGACATGTTCAGTTCTGATGACAATGCATGAATATGATAAGCATGACCTGATCTAACATACAGAAAGGGCATGGTGTTCAAGAGATTTTCTCAACGGTGAACACCATATACATGCAATTAACTATAAAATGACTTTGAAGTATGGCGAACATTAAGGACAACTAAAAATAAGGCATTGCGTGTTGAGTGGCAGAACTCAACACCACCCTTCACCTCAACACCAGAGTGAATAAATGGAAACATAAATTTAAATAAACATTTCATCTCTTTGAGTGGGGATTGAAACTACAACCAGTTGATTTTAGTTGTCATTCATTTAATTACTACATCATTGATTGTGATGACTTGATGATAAATAAAACAATATATAACATGATTAATTTATTATTAGATATATTATGTGATACTAGTGTATGTGCTTTGTTTTATATACATTGTTTTTTTTTTTCATTTTAATAACGTGAAAAATTAATTTATAGATTTTCCAGCAGTCATCATAACACCAGCAACAAGAGCTGTTATTGTAAAACCTTGGGCTACAATTCTGAGTCTCATCATTCGCTGCGACAATTGTGTCCTCCCAGTTCGAAAACACCATAAGCCGTAAGAAAGAGCTCCAGCTGTAGCAAGGCATCCTAAAATAAATCAATTTTAATTTATAACTTATTAAATTATTATATAATATTCTTTAAGTTACAATTACTATATTATATAAGGATATATAAAATTGACAACTACTTACCTATTGGAACAAAAGGATTTTCACCAAATTTTCTAATAAATTTTTCTTGGGTAGTTTCAACATGATGCACAGGACCCATGTCGCGGCGCAATTGCACCCAGTCAAGATCAGTTGGTTCCTCATGTACCATTGTTAGACGAGTAAAAATATAAATTTTCCAATAGAATGATATGAATGAAACTTTAAGTTGTTACTATTTTATATAGGTAATAAACTAAGTGTTGAGTTATTTGTCTATCGTAAAAATTCAACCAACCAAACAACAACCATATCATGAACGATCAGATTGTAGAACTGTCAAAAACTGACAATTGTTATCGATTTGTTGATTTCGATTAAATAATATTTTAAAAAAAAATTGTCCGTTGTTTTTTCTAATCAGTCGTGAGAGCATTCTAAATTATTTAGCTTACGTTTGATTTCACTAGGATCAGTGAACTATTCAAAAACCGCTTACGAATATGTCACTACGATTGTAGGCCGCATATTCAAATAAATATAACATCGATTAAATAATAAAAATATTCGTGATAACGTAATCGAAGATCGTAAAGTATTGTAAATCGAAGAACGCCGGCTGCACGCATTTAAAATCATAACTTATTGTCACGTTCCACGAGCAGAGTGTTGAAGCGAGAGGCGAAGCAAACGATAAAATTTTCGATCGGCCTAATAAGGGACACATTCGAATTGTGACACATTTTTTCATTGATTCATTCAAACAATTTTACACTCTATGTAGTCCATTGATTGTCATTACATTGTTCCTATGTAATTAATTATATAAAACTTTATTATTTAAGTATTTAACACGAATATTTGAGTCTATAAACAGTTGGAATCCCAAATCAAAATCGATTATGGAAATGAATATGTGACAATTTTTTTTTATCTGTCCGTTTTGTAAACTTCATTTATTTATATTTTATCTACTACTTCTCTAGTATTCATTTCTTCACGTAGTGTACTTATTAAGGCACTGTTAAAATAATAAGATGTTTTCTAGTTGTGTTTTTATTGCTTTTAATATGGTAAGTTTTGTTGTTTATTATCGTTTCGATTTCTTTTTCTTCTTTTCAATGTTATCATATCTAACAGAATATACATGTGTTTTGTTGAGAAGATAATTATGATGTCACATGCATTAGGTTTAGGTATTTTATGTTCATAACTCTAAATAATTCGTATGTACTGCGCTGAGTGCACCACTGTAGTTATATAACTAACAATACATTATATACAGGTGTATGTATATACATTACTACGTTTTTAAAAGGTTATAATAACTTTAATCTATTTGGCAATATCTATCAAGGCCTTGAAGTGTAATAGCTAATAACACCATGGGTGAAAATGGCGAACTGTAAACATAAATGAAGAATATTTTGTTGAAAATATATTAGTTATTGCTTATTTATTGCGTTTCAATCGCCAGAGTACTTTTAGAGATGATAGCACTAAGTGCATTATTGGTTAAAGTGTGTATATACTCTATTGCACTCAGTAAGAAAGATTGATACATAGTGCAAATACAAAATAATGTTGGCAAAGGTAAATTTTTCTTACTTATCTCAGCAGAGGTTTCTTTTAAGTAAATTTTTGATATGAGAGAAATGTGTTGAAATAATAAAAGTAAAATTTTTGAATTCATTTATTGCAGAAAATTATAGTGTAATAAACAGGTAATTATTTATTAACAGTAATCTATTCTAGAAAGTATTTACAGAAAATTATATTATTATTTTTATATATTATGTAATATTATATATTATTTAAGTATGTACATGTAATTATATTACAAAAATGCTTATAGAGGCATTATGTAAAATGCTCCTTTTACTGAAACTGCATATAAGGTAAAATAATTCAAACACAGAACTAAATAAAATTAATCAAGGAACCTCAACAGTTTGGATGTAGGATTTTTTTAATTTTACGATTTTTATCCATACCTGTATTTCGTGTGACGCACACATACAAATGTGACGTTGCCGCTTCGACAGGTAAGTGTGTGCGTGCCTATCTTATACTTTACAAATGGTGTTTTATTTGAAAACGATAATTTTATTATTTGTTTTGTTTGAAAAAATAACTCTAATTTCTGTGAATTATTTTTTTTCTGAATTATATTAGGCTTTTATAGAGTAGTTAAAACTGTGGTTTTATTTATAGTGGTGCTGACAATTCCACCCTATATTTAAAAGCATTTTGTTTGGTCCCTTTGTATAAATGGACATAATAATAATAATAATAATAATAAAATAAAATAAAAAAAACATATATATTTATTTCAGTTTCACACTTTCTTTAGGTATGTGTGAAGTAATGAGACCAACCGATTAAGTTACTAGTAAAACTAACACGTGACATGTCATAAGAAAATGTTTAACAGAGAAAGGAATAAAAATTAACTTTGATCTTAATATATATATATATATATATATATATATATATATAGTCAGAGCCAAATCCCTTATGCTTATAATTATTTTTTCATTGCATAAAAGTAAGATGAACCTTTATTTGTTCTCCTGTAAACCTTCTATTTTAACAAGTCTGTTTATAAGTAATAGCCATCAATCTATTTATATTAAATTTTGTATAAAATGAAAGTATTTAAAGATAAATATCAAGCTTACATTTTTTAATGTTTGTTGCAGATGCTTCCGTCATCTCTTAATTTGAAGTCAAGTGCTTCTCAACGAGTGTCTTGAACACCACAACTTACAATAGTTTTACTTATTTATTAACAATACATAACTTTATTAATGTTAGCACCCATATATCAGTTTCTTATCATTTTGCTCAAGATAAAACACACCTAAGTAGCATATCTTTTTATGTTTTGTAACAGAATTGTTGTGTTTTATGGTATTAATACTAAGTATTTATTAAGTTTATTATAAAAGCTTAAAATTTCAAAATCCATTTGAGACATTTTATCAAGATGGCATCAAGTGATCCTGAGTTAAAGGATGGATTTACTCTTCCCGTTTGGATGAAAAGTAAACCAACCAAGTAAGTAGCACAAACTACAATAGTAAATCATGTCGTTAATTATTTTAAATATTAAGGAGTTGTCATGGTGCAGTGAGACAAATGAGACAGGATTAAGTTTGATTGTCACTAGTGACAATGAATTATGTTCATTTCCTAGCTCTTGGTATGAAGACAAAGCAGGGCATTCCACTACTTTACAAACAATATCTCAAAAAGTAAAATCAGCAGTGCATGGAGAATCGAGTGCCTTAAAAGTAGGTTTCCCTGCCCTTCAATAATAATTTCACATGTTTTTAAAGTGTCCCAATCTACATATTATATATATAATAAGACTTGTTAATGCCTGTAATCGCAAAATTAGATAGATAACATTGACTTGTTTACATATTGAAGTATTAATTTTAATGTCAACATTTTGGCTGTTGTAAAATTTTAAATACTTTAAATAAAATTTTATATATAATTTTATATATAATAAAAAATATTTTATGTATACTCAGGAGAAAAGTAGCAAAATGACAAAGGAAGGACGTAAAAAAATTGTACATTTCTTTCCTTAGTGTAGGAATAGCACTTCAAAAACGTTTCAATATTACAAAAACATACAGTAGAAGAAAATTATGGCACAAAAAGTGTGTAAATTAAATTTATTGTAGTAAAAGAAATTTATTGATATTGGAGAACTCAAGCTTAATTGTATTTATTTCCAGTTGTAATAATAGTAGTAGTTTTTCTATCTTTAAATTTATAATTTTCTGTATAGTCACACATACTTATATTAAAAATCTAATACTAATGCTACATTTTGTAATAAATGATATTAAGGTAATCATTTTGCTATACGAGTATACTAAACAGACCTACACAAGGCCATTGCTGAGCGAAGGTGTGGTCAAAACAAGGTGTCGCAATTGGTCGGCCCTCGATTTATTTCAACATAGAGCTTTACTAATTTTCTTTATATAAACTACAAATATTTAACTGTGCTGCGTCACCTGCTAGATTTATTTAATACGCCAATTACTTACGCAATAAATACTAACAATGCACGACTTCACGTAATGTTATATTAGAAATACTAGCAAAGATATCTCGGAAAATATAAAGAAGACTACATTATATATTAATAATTTAAATTCTGCCATCCATTTAACTTAAATCGAAAAAAAATCAGCCTCCCGCTGTATCCCACATATAGGAGGGTAGGAGTATTAAGACACTCCGTGTTTCCACTTCCTCCCGAATTTTTCGAGGAATTGCGAGTTGAATGGCGGAACTCCGCCGACCTTTTGCCTTTCACCAGAGCGAGGAAATGAAAATATAACCTGAGTGGGGATCAAACCCACAACCGCTTGTGCCACTACGCCTCAACGAGCTCAATTTAAGTCATCGACTTTTCTAAAGATATGACCATAAAACTAGCAGAAATTATAAAACTTTCTTTTATTTTAAATACTATTCACTAAGAAACTTATTTAATCATTGACATTACAAGAATTGATTTATGTAATAATTGTAGTGCATTTACATGTAATACTTTAGAGAAACCTTATCTAACTAATACGCTTGTGACGTCAACGTCGATCGATCTTGATCTTGAGCAATTGACACCGCATCGCATAATAATATTATTATGTTTTTACTGTATATATCCATAGATAGATTTTGTTTAAAATTATTTGTCCCTGAGTGCGTACATACCGAACTTGTTTTGAACTTACATACAATTGTTATATTTATTTAAAAACACAAAACGAAAACGTTCCTGTTTTATATTTTAACTTCATCTTTATTAATAAAAGCAAGCTATTTTATATAAAAAACGTATAGTTATTATATTATTTAAATTTTTATTAATAGTTTAATAAGTTAATACAAAAATTAACGAAACTATAAAAGCATAATAAAGATGAATATAAATTTAACAAATGAGTCTATATTATATTTCTTATATTATGGAACAATGAGTCGAAATACAGTAACGATGAAATGTTAACATTTTATCATTCTTTACAAAGTTATAATATGTTTTATCGAAAGAATCTTAAAAGAAAAATGTTGTAAACATTATGCCTTATGTAGTATACAGAAGCCATTTAAAATGTAAGAGTTACATAAAATGTTGATATTTTCAAACATTTATTAGTATATCTATATAGATTGTATCTAAATGTTATATTATACATATGTCTCTAATATATTTAGCTGTAAACCTTGTAGAAAATACAAGAGACATATATTTAAAAAAAATTCTCTAAATAAATATTATGCTCGGGTTATCTTATCATCTCATCACCTGTGTGAATTGATTTGTCAATATTGTGTTTTGACGTAGTATTCTATAATTAGGTAATTCGGTATTTCCTCTTCTTGTGTGTTATTTTTGTGTGTTGTGTGCATTTACAATTTGTATCGTGACATTTTTTTTTATTTACACTCTGCCCCTTTATAGAAGCCCCCTGCCTCTCTATAAAAGGGTAGGCTCAGGCATAAAGAACCTAAAAAAACACATCGCTGAGAGGACAGAAGGGGAAAAAAAATTAATTCATTCCCCCGAGTGGGGATCTAACTCACAACTATCGTTGTCATTATCTCCTCAATTTCTATTTAAAAGAGAGCATTTTACATCTGTCTTTCAAATATAGTCTTTGTGTTTGATGCATAATGTGCATAATTAAAACAAGTATTATTGTGCGTTGTATTTTCAAGACGTGCAATGGTCGAGAAAGTCGAAGGATGATTTTTGTAGCAGAGCCAATTTATCTATTTATATCGCAATAATATGTTCGCTGTTTGCTGTTAATATGTTCGCGTTCGCTGCCTTTTAAATATAAGTCTATTTGAAAGGTATATAAATATTTTGGCATTTCAAATTTCCTATAGTTTGTGCGCCAAGTCTCGTTATCCCCGCTACGAAGAATTCCATAATGTTTCGAAAATGTGAACGTGTGTTTTTGACCTTTAACTACCCACCGTGTATCGTACTTGTACGACTGTACGTCGGTAAGTATTTTATGTCGTGTGTTGTTGGGGGAGTGAGCGTACAATTCGATCCTATTGGTCGGCAGACAGTGACGTCACGTGTTATTTTTGTTTAGTTTACAAGGCATATTATCTTGATTAGATTAAAACTACTAGCAACAGTACTTGCTATAAAATGTTATTGGTGGCATTAAAAGCTTTTAGTTAGAGTTATATTTTGTGAACGTTGACACCTTTTGAATATTATCTTTGATAAACTATAATACGTAATAATTTATACTTACATTATTATATGTATATTGGTGTTTTAATAGCGAACGGTGTGTGAAAATGATGAAAAATAGGAATATTGTGGCACAGTTTAGTACTCTGAACAATTTAATCTCGTAAGTACTCGTGTAGTGTACTTACAACATCAAACATATCATCAAAACTAAAAACAGGAATAGGAAGTGAAATTAATTTAAGTGAAAATTATAATAGGGCAGTACTAGTAATATGAGAATAATATGTATTAAATCACTTACTAAGCTAAATAAATGTTTTATCAACAATTATTAAATGAAACTCTTTAACTGGATTTTTCGGGGGACAGAAATAGAATGCCCCGACCACGGACAACTGCATTACTGCATACTAAATATACGAATTTAATCCAGTTAAAAAGTTTAATTTGAAATGTGTAAAAATAGCAAAAAATAAAAGATCTTATTATTGTTTACAGGGAGTTTGAACCTTTTGCTTCATCACCACCAGCACCAGAGGATTCGTTCTTCTACATCCGCTATCCCAAACCGGACGTCCTATTCGGCAAAACAAAGTTCGACAACGACCTTCCTAAAGTCCTGACTGAACAACAGGAGTTGTCAGCGACATACAACGTGATCAAAGAGAAGGATTGGTCGAAACACACCAAGCCCTGCCAAGACGTTTTGCACGGCATTGCGCCTATTAATACTGCTGGTGAGAATCTTATTTAAACGTTTATTTTGATCTAGACCAGTCATACTGGCGCTGTCTTTTAGTGCATTTGTATGTAATTCATCTATACTTGCATTTAAAATTTCTTGAAGCTATAATAAATTCTCATATTTAATATAATTTTAAGAAATAAGTCAATTTAGTCTTATATGGTAATTTAAAATTATTTTGTTATTAACCTATTAAATTTTATTATTAATATTTTTTATTTAAAAAGTAATTGAAACCGTGAAAAGTTTATTCAAGTGATTTATAATTCATATATTTTTTACCAAGTTTCTTTTGATAATTTAGATCTTTATTTTATATGTATAAGACAAGTAATATTTTAAAGTTGTAAAAAACACTTGTGCTATATAAATTATCGCTTTAAATATTAGTATTATTAATATATTATTAAACTTTATGTAAGTCGTAAAAGCATGCATATTGATTTAATATTATTGGATTCCCTTATTATAAAACAGAGCCGATTTGTTATTGTTGTTGGTAGGGTCAGCGTAAACACGGGCAAAATAAGCCATTTTCAAACAAATATCTTAAGTAAACAGTATGCTAATTTAATTTACGAGGTGAACGATGGGTCTACTACCACTGTCCATCTGTCTTTACGTCAACAGTACTTACTAAGTGAATATTATTAAAGTATGAAATATATCACTTTTATATTTCAGGTTTCACATATTCTTACTTTATGTTCCGTTCTTTTAGTAAGGCACTAAATGTATAAATTATAAAGTTTGCGATATGCAGGAAAAGTCATGTTTCCATTTCTTGAAGGATACTTCGTGTCGCATTAGATAAACGATAAAGCACACATATGTATAGTAAAAGTACAAAAATAGTATATGTGAGTGTTTTTATTAAATAAAGTCAACTCTTTGTAAAGGTCAATCGTATATAATATGTCGTAGATATATAATATCTGTTGTAAACACGACAGACTGACTTCACGAAATAATTAAACAAGATTGCATAAGAAAAGTGAATGTGAAGAGATGCCTATTAGTGTGTTTACTCATTTTTAACCGACTTCTGTAAGAAAAGGAAGTTATCAATTCGACTGTATGTTTTTTTAATGTTTGTTACCTTATAACTGGCGGAACCGATGACTGGGTGAATGATTTGGATATTTTTTTAAACGAAAATAAGATTGGAGATATTAATTATATGTTACCAAATGAGTCGTTATTATTACTAGATGATCACTATTTTAGTGCAAGTTCTGTCCCCGACTGTACTGGACAGTGCGAAAAATGTAGGTTCACAAACCAATAAATAAATGTTTTGTGGTTTGACATAACAAGAGTTTGATAAAAGCACTTATTTATGCACAGTATTTTAGATTTAACCTAGAAAATTCGGCAGATTTTTGGTTTAAAATAATATTTTAGTAGCTAACAGAGATAAAGGAATCGATGTCATAAGTTATCTGTATACTTATATAATGGATATATTTAAAAAAATATATATAACATATCTTCTTTATATCTCTGCGAGTGGTCATTATATTTAAGTGACATTTTATTATATATGTGTATTTTTATAAAAAACAATCGAAACATATAGGTCAAAATTACTTGTTTTTTATGTATTGGCCATTGAACTTAAGTCTACAAACGACGTGTGTCATTAAATTCTCATATATGTAGGTATGTATATAAATGTCATACTAACCTTGTCTATCTCAAGAAACAGGATATAATGTTGCTGCCATATTATCTTTTACTGTGCATCAATAATGATATGAAATTAATAAAAAAATATTACTTAGGCCACTATTTATAATATCTAATAAATCACTCTCAAGATTGATCTCAGACTTGAGTAAGGTTTACAATTGCGGGCGTTAGTGTTTGCACTTTTATTAGGATTGGCAGCGATACGTCATTGATGCCTTCAATGCAATTTATCTTTATTGTTCAGAGTTTATTGTTAGTATGTATTTAAAACCGTGAATACATAATATAATAGCGTTTTCGACACAATTGCACACTTGCAGTAAATTTTTCATGTACTTTAACCATTAAAATATTATTATTAGTCAATGTTTAGTTAAGTTACTTGTTGAATACCACGAAAATGCGAATCGTCTTTATATTTCAATTAGTGTAACGATCTATGTTATGTAATTGTAGGCAGATTCCATTCGTATCGTATTTATATTAATAACTATTGATTGTTTGTCGTCTGATTGTATTTTTTTTTAATTTCACGCTCTATCCCGTACATAGCAGGGTAGGCAGAGGGAACTTAGTGTGAAGACTCTCCGTTCCTCACTTTCCGTCGAATTCTCGAGGCATTGCGTGTTGAGTGGCGGAACATAACACCGCGCTTTGCTCTTTGGTTACCAGAGCGGAAATGAAACTATAAAATAATACATCTCCCCGAGTGGGAATCGAATCCACAATCGCCGTGTTTACCTTGTGCCTCTGCGCCACTACGGCGTCAACAATTATTTATAATTGTAAATATTTTGTCTTCAGTTAAATCGGCCAACGTCAAACCTAAGCCAGCGGGCACCGATGATGGATTCAAAGGGGAGGGTGCGGCGTGCGGCAGTTCCGTCGTCAAGGTTAGTACATAGTAAAGTGCATTATTATCAATTTATATATATTTTTAGCTTCAAGCTGTATCCCGTATATAGCAGGGTTGGCAGAGGAAACGAGCGAGCGAACGAGCACCGACCAAACATCGAGATTTTCCGTATTGATTGGCGGAACTTAACGCCGCACCTTCTTTTGTCTTTCTCTGTCTTTATTCTGTCATAATTCATTCCCCCGAGTAGAAATCGAGACCACAACCGATGTTACAGTTAGATGCTGCCTTTCGCGGTCTTCTATTTATATTATCAATAAATCCTTATTATTTTATTGTTTATATAATTTTATTTACTATATTTATTATGAATTTTAGATATTCGAAAATTTTCATCCTGGCTTCAATAAGGAAATTAAGGTTAATTACACAGTTAGCATTTTAGTTTGATAGGAATAACATGAACCACATTCCTAACATTACTTATAGCTGGATGCCATATACACGCTTCGATGTGGTTTCTCACTTATAACTTGATGTATTTTAGCATGAAGAATAGTGCCGATAGCTTTTTATGTTGGTTGTTTTTATCAGAAGTAGTTGCAAGTAACTCAAGGCACTTCCGAGCTCGTTGATCCATATAAATGCGCGCGCGCAGTGACTCAGCTATACGTTCACCTAAATAACTGTAACATTAATGTACGTTAGAATGCAATTCATTTTGAATGCAATTTTGTATATTTTTGAGCCGTATGTAAATCATGTGTGTGGTGTGTTATCATTTTCTAATCGAATGTTGTGTTTTTTGTTTAAGTTAACGAACATTTCATGTAAATTAAAATACGGAAAAAAAACATTTTGTAAGAAAATACGACATTGATAGTATTTAGTACATAACTAGAATCATGAAGCAGATTCGTTGCTATCACTACATAGTATGTATATACATCCACATAAGTACATCTCCGCTTTGGCTCATCTTTTCTAAATGTACACTCAATCCGGTTAATTGGGTCCTACTCAAGGGCGTCGGAATGGGAAGTCGGATGGTCTGTGCTCACCCCAGAATAGTGTTGTGCCGACCCCAGAATATTTTCAAATAGAAAATTGAGCATAAAAAATATATATACACAAAAAGAGAAGTTTGAAACTAAAGTCAAGGCCACTCTGGAAAATGTCTCAATATGCCTATATATTTATTTTCACTACTTAATGCAATATTTATGACTGTTATTATTTTTATAGGTGGCACACCAAATGATACAAACTCGTTCGCCACGAGGTTTCACAGTCGCGACACCAGTTGATGAAGGAGCTCCGGAGCCTAAATCTAAGAGTTTAGCCAGACGTGGAAGCAAAAGTCTACCGGCCACACCGGTGCATTCACCACCATCGAGTCCAACGAGCCGTAGAAGAATGAATGGCAATCGGTAATTATTTTTAATTTTATTCTCGAAATGGGAATCGAATCTCTATCGCGTTTACAGTAGCAATATTTTTTGTTACGTTCCAAATTTATTTAGATTTTCAGTAATTGACAAAGTGAAAAAAAAACACATTAAAATAAAATCTAGAATATCAAATATTCATAATGTAATATATTACAAAAAGATTTTTGTACGCTAATCCATCCAAAGTGAAATAAGTAAACTTGCAATACACGCGGGCGAAGCCGTCAGCGGAACTCTAGTATAGAATATATATCAAAGAGATATAAATATCAAATAAACTTATTACAGAATCATAACATCGTTCACTCTAAAATTGTAATAATTTTAAACAATAAAATTTGTCAAAACTTTTGAATCGACAACGATCACGTGTAGAAGTGACAAATCAAGACATCATCAAGTGACAGATGTCGTTAATGACTCTTCTTTTGCATAAAATATTGTTAAACGACAAATTTATTAGAAGTTAGTAAACGGTCGAGGCAATTAGTGGGACGCGTTTTCATCAAATTCTAAACACTATTCAATTCATATAACTAAAAACTTAATAATACATACAATAATACCTCTGTAGCAAAAAATCACAATTTGCTTTTTCGTTTTTTTTTATTATTCTAAATATTTTGACGTCGGATGAAATATATTAATTTGAAGAGCACAGAGGACTTTTTTAATAAAATTTTGCGATAATTAACGACGAAAAATTAGGATCACCAGAAGATCCTTTAGAAATGGTACAATTTTTACTGTTTATCCTTTCTTAGATACTGTGTTTGTATATTAACTTAAATAAGTATGGCAATTACAGATCCTTTACAGTAGGATCGATTCGTGACCCTGATGTTAGTTGTTTCTAGTTTAGCGCTTTGTTTTGATAATTGTCTTCCCGAATGAACAATGCGCAAAAGTTCAGAAAACCTACCTTTAAAACGCCCACGACTCGTCAACCGTACTATACAAAGCAAAAAGCCAAAAAAAATATGTTTAATTTAAAATATTTTTTACCGACTTCAAAAAGAAGGAGGTTATCAATTCGACTGTATTTTTTTTTTTTTTTTTTTTTTTTTTTTTTTTTTTTTATGTTTGTTACCTCATAACTTTTGACTGGGTGAACCGATTTTGATAATTTTTTTTTGATTGAAAGGTGAGGCTTCCCGAATGGTCCCATTTTTTTTTATCCATGTCTGACAATGGTATCTATGAGAAAATCACATAAGTCTTAAATTTGCATTAGGTATGTGCGCGACAAATAGACGAATAACTCAATGTCGCGCAAACCGATTTTGATGATTCTTTTTTTATTTGAAAGGATATACTTCAAGGATAATTTAGTGAAAGTTTGGTTAGGTTCCGATTATGGGATCCGGTGAAAATTTAGAAAGTTTGTTTTTTTTGGTAAAAAATTGATTATACTGTAATAGTTACAAGCAAAAACTTTTTAAATTGATGTCAGAGGTGAGATTCCTGATCGTTGCATTTCTTTTCAACCAACCTCAAAAAAGAGGATGTTCTCATTTTCAACCAACTTCAAAAAAGGGAGATTCTTCATTCGCCCGAATACATTTTATGTATTTTCTTGTCAATATACCAAAATGTAACTTTGCACAAAAATAATACCTAATTAAATAAAGTTTTACTTAGGACAACCACAACCACTCGTTGACAACCACTACCACCACCATCACCACTCGTTTAAGAAGCATCATTTTAAGATCTACCCATCACTAAAAATCGTAAAATAAATTAATTTTTAACAAAAACAAAAACCGACTTCTAACAACGAACTAAAAAGTGAAAAATAATTATACAAAGATTTTATAATTTTGAAGTCGGTGCCAAGTAAAACAAACAGACTTAGTAATTAGATATTGTAGTAAAGGTGTTGTAGCATTAGCTTGACACCGACTTCATAATTATAAAATCTTTGTATAATTATTTTTCACTTTTTAGTTCGTTGT
This sequence comes from Heliconius nattereri, assembly GCA_013403645.1. NCBI lineage: Eukaryota > Metazoa > Arthropoda > Insecta > Lepidoptera > Nymphalidae > Heliconius > Heliconius nattereri. The sequence goes on along the minus strand of JAAIXI010000244.1, from coordinate 3,479,383 downwards.
TAGAAGTCGGTTTTTGTTTTTGTTAAAAATTAATCAATTTTTATAATAATTTTACTTAAAATAAAATGTTATTCTAGTTATTTCACGTCTCCTTTCGAGCCTGTCGAAGATATAAACAATAGATCATGGCTTACAACTGCACTTCTAGGATTCAAGAAGGATCTCACAACTTCTACTTCGACATTGGCTGAAGAAGACGCTTTGGAAAATAGATTACAAGGTATATATTAACAATTTTTAACATTTTTTAATTTTATATTATTTTTTATTTAGATTTTTTTCTATTTAGTATACATAAAAATTTGAGCATAGTGAGATTTGAGTTTATATAATTTATCTGGCTATACGCACGTAGGGTTCCGTACTTACGGAAGTGTGCTAATAGGGCACGGAGTGTCTTAACACTTTCAACCGGTACACTTAAAAGGGGTATAAGTTACGTTAGATTAGCTAAAAAAAATTATTTGTGTTAAATACATGATTTTCTAAAGTTTTCTTATTTATTTCCAGTCGGCTCTTTAGCAGAGTCGGTAGAAAATCTGGGACCTGCACCTAAAATGGAGCCTAAAGAGTTATCTCACGAAACTTTGAGTCAACAGCCGAAACTATCTAAACCCGCACACACTTTCCGTCCAAAACCCTCAGAATTAAGGGAAATGAACTTTTGGTCACCGACATCCATGTAAAGTAATATATCTGCATTCATTATTAATTATAAGTTTATATTTACTATCGTCTGTATGTTTGTATGTATGTCTAACAAATTGAATTGTAAATGTAAATCCTTCTTTGTTTTCTTTTTTTAATATTTTTTGTATGAGCATATATGGAAATTTATCCCTTTTGGATTTATTTGGATGATATTAATAGTGATATTAGAAAATGCTTGGAAGTTAGCACATAATATATTCTTATTTATATTACACATTGTGACAGTAATAATCATATTTGTTATCAGAAATGGCTACAAAAATAATAGGATTTTCCAAAATGAATATCACTATGAATATTTTGTTTTTCCATTGTTCTCGCGTTTTACAGGAAATGATGAATTTGCCTTATCTTTTAAATATATAGATATGACTTGACAATGATTGACGAATTATTCACGTGTTCGGGTTTCAATAATAAAATGTATTGTCTTTTCACAAACACACACATTTGTAGTATCACAAACATTTCAATGATCCTTAGCAAGTATTGCTAAGGATCATTGAAATGGTCAGACGGTTAATATTAATTAGCAAGTAAAGGAAGTAATATTATATTCCAGTTATGTTTAAAAATCACCCATATTCATTTTAGTAATATTTCAATCATCAACACATTTTGTATTTTATTTGTAAGCTCTCATTCAAGACATTATATGTACTAGTTATATATTATGAAGAATAAAAATACTGCAAACTGTGAAAGGTTTCATCATTCTTGTGATTGATGATTAATTAAAACAAATGTTTCATTAAACAAGAAGAATTTTAATACCTTTCGTTAATGAAGTATATTAATTTTAATGTATTAATAATGTTCTACATGAAGTGTTTTTTAAATGGAGTGGTTGGATTTTGAAGGAATAAAACTTAATTAATGGATACTTTTTAGTGACGACGAACTTTTGTTCTTATTGTAATATTTGAATGTGAATGTATTACTATACGTTGTAACATCTTCATCTCAAGTTAAATGCCGCCTTGGACTTTACTGGAAAAAATCAGTAAAATTTTTAGATTCTACCATTTTTTCTTAATGTATTCTGAAAGCACATTAATTTACTGAATAATATTCACGTAGTTTATGTAGTATAATGTATAAATATTTAGTTGTGTTTAATCTAGAGCAAATATGATTTCCATTATCGATAATAGACTAATGACGATTTATTCAGTATAGCTACAGCTAAATAAACTTTTATCTACTACACTCGAGTTATCATTTACGTGCCCATATTCGGTATTTTTAGAATCAATGATATGATGAATTAATGTTAGTAAAATGTTTTTAACATATATTTTTTTACAAACAGTGAAACAAAAACAGTGAAATGAAAATCAAGGTTAGAGATAATTTGATAATAAAGAGTAAATTTAATATTTTTAAGGTAAAAAGGTAGTCATAGTTCAATAGACGTCTGTGTATTAACGCTGTACATTAAAATGTTGATACCAATATAGATTTACTTTCGGTTTAGTTAGACATGGTGTGTTTGCTATCATGTAAAGTTTGAGTGGAAAGTTAAACCGCTCTGTCCGTTGTATAATGTGAGATTTTTTCTGATATAAAAATTAAAAACATACAGCTACTTACTGCTATTTCGTCAGAACTTTTAATAATGTTTTGCGACCAGTCTCGTGTCCTTGCTCCGCCATTCAACACGCAATGTTCCCAGCATTCGGCAAAAAAGCGAAGAGACGTATAGGCTCCCTCTGCCTAGCCTGCTGTGTACATGTGGGATACAGCGTGAAGCTGAAAAAAAATTGTTTTGTTTTTAATTATTCTTCTCTACTGAATATTTCTAAATATAGTTAAATTTAACAAACAAAAATCTTTTCAATTGTAATCTTCTAATTTTTTTTGTGTACATAAAGAATATATGTTCATAAATTACATTTTTATGATATGACTACTAACATTATTCGTGAGTAAAAGTAATAAAATATTCTCTATAATTATAATATTATGACGCAAGTATCGTTTGCGTGAATGATAATTTGATAACAAAAATAAATTACGCTCTATTTCCCCGCGTTCGTGTTAACTACTTTTATTAAAGTATTAAGGTGTGAGTACGAATAATTTATAACGAGTATATATGTATGTATGTATTATAATTGGCGGCTAGTCGTGGCACAGGGGTGCAAGGGCTTTGACTCTTTAACGGTTGTGGGTTAAACATCCGATCAAACATATGATCTTATCATTTCTTCGCTCTGGAGTCCAGGCAAAGTGGAGTCGCGGCGCCACTTAACACGCAATGAGTCTAGCATTCGGCAGAAAGTGGGAAACGGAGTGTCTTGTCACTAGGTTCCCTTTGCTTACTCTGCTGTGCGGGATACAGCGTGAGGTTGATTTATTTTATCTTGATCTTCAAAATTCCGTTTGAAGTGTTTTTAGGGCTAAATGTCCTAAAAACATTTATTATAAATAGCATTATATCTAACTAATGGACAATATATTTTACCAAATGTATATCTATGGATATCAAAGCTTTGTAAAAGTTGTTTGCTTCCTGAGGAGGTAGCTAATAATAAAAAATAAAATAAAAGGAAAACTGTTCTCCGTCCGCCATTAGGTCGTAATTTCCATTTGGCGATAGGCGATATTGTATTTCTTCTTAATCAACCTAATTTAAAAATTGTAAAATTCTTTATCGTACTAAATAATCAACACATATATTAAAAAAAAAAGTATTTTTAAGTAAAAAAATACAACACAGTGATCGATTTGTTTTCACTAAGCGCTCCACTGCAATATCGCATGCTACTGAAATCGACAGTTCCAAATAATTGTTGCGATAACCCACCCGCATGGCCGGAATAACCTTTTTATTTCATTTTCCAGCAAACAAAGCACTATTCCTGTCGCGTGACGGAATCTCGTGTACGTTTTATGATTACCGAACCATTTGCCCAGCTCTGTTATAGTTTGGCTGGTACTTATAACGACGCTGCTTTAATACGACCTCCTCCATTTATGTTTTTGTATGAATACAAGCAAAAATAATTAATTAATTATTATTGTAGTTATTTGTATTAATTATTATAGTTATAGTTTTACTATAAAAAAGATATGTATAAGACATTTTTTTTACTAAATCTCTATTTTATAAATTGTTAACTTTAATAATGCCTTTGTAATTTTTATACGGCGTTAGATAAAAGTTGACTTTATCATGAAGTTTACTTAAACGCTAATGCACTTTTAATTATTTTTCAGAACTTTCGAATAGTTTGCGACTATTTCCACGTAGCAGAGTTATATTGGTATATTTTTTAACTAAAAAAAGAGTAGTGGAATCTACACGCGATTCCATCATTCTCGACGCACGCACGGAATGTAGGTCCAATAATACACTAAAATGTTTGGTATCAAAATATTATTATTAAATTCTTACTATTATAATTACTTTTCTGGGTATTTGCAAATACTTTTTCTAACTTAGTGATTGGAAAATCTGAAAAATTTGGAAAAGAAGTAAAAAAAGTGAGGAAGGAACCCACAACCATTGTGTTTACAGTCAAATGCTGCCTCTGCGGCGTAGAGGCAATTAAAAATTTCGTAATACAATATTATATATGATGGCCTCAATTAAAAATCTCTTAATACAATATTAGAGTTTAAATTGTCCAAAGAAAAACCATGTCTTTTCAACAGTTTTCTTCCGGCTTTCTAATTAGTCTTGTTTCATTACTCAAATCTGATTTGCATTCACGGCCATGGTTGTCGAGAACAGTCTAATTTGCGTCGTCTAAAAATTAATTTATGTTTTTTAAATCTTTTATAAGTGAAGAGTGAAATTATAATTTCCATTTTAGTTGCTTTTTTGTTTAGGTGTTTGCCTCACTACCGTAAGATCTTTTAAAATTAAAATGAAAGTAATAAACGTACGATAAAATGTTCCTGCCTAAAAATAATATAAAGTAATAAAAAATATTGTTATTGTACTAAATGATTTGATAAAATTAAAATTTAAATAAATACAAATATTGTTTCGAAATTTATTTACCTATACTTCATGCATAATATTTATTATCATTGACAAATAGAATGTTGCTATGAGATAGTAATGTGAAACCAATATTTAATTTCAAATTGATTTGCGATGGGTCCATCCCGGACGGCAATCGAATTCCTTCTAACGCTAGTCACGTGCCGTCCTTTCTATGCATCCGCTCGGAAATCGAGATATTCTCTATACCATTGGCAATCTTTAGATATGATATAGATATGTTAATATTCTATAGATTTAAACGTTCATTAGTAAAATATATATCCTAGTTCTTCCGTCCACAAATAACTATAAGGCTAAAATATAAAAAGATAAAGCAAATTGTTCTAACTTCCATATGGGCAGGAAGCCGTGAAAATTGACGTGACGTGAGTAAATGTCGTGCCATTTTATTGGAGCGCTTCATAAAGACGGGCACCGCTATCATCACATTAATTAGTCACGAATGCCATTAAAAGGTTTCGCCACTCGACCTGTGTCAATTTTTTTCTTCTCAATTTACCACCTAAATGTTGACGGTTTGCATAAATAAGTGACAACCCGAGCTAAGGCAATAAATATTAAGCATATTAAAAAATTAAGAGTTTTCTTTTTAACATAAAGCGTTGTGTCTATATTTATTTTTTTTAAATTACGGAAATATATTTAATTAGTTTAAATAAATTAAGTTTTTAATATACTAATATTTATTTATATATTTTATGTTGTCATCCAAGTTGTATATTATGTTAGCGTAATATATTAGGTGTACAAATGAGTTTCCGCCGTTTTGTTGTAAATGGCGCGGCACAGAGTGTCCGTTAGTTTTCGCAGATGATAACCTAATATTAATCACTTTGGTCATTCAAGAACAACATAACCTACTAATATAATTGACTTCATATTGGTAAAATATAATTTTTGGTAGTTGAAAATGTCCAAATTTGAGCTAAGTAAGCGTCATTTGCGGGAAAATATTAGTTTACTTCTTTAATTTAAAGAAATCTGCTGCTGAGGCGCATCGATTGCTCGTAGTAGCATATGGTGAGCATGCTTTGAGTGAGAGAACGTGTCGTGAGTGGTTTCATAAGTTTAAAAACGGTGATTTCGACGTAGAAGACAAAGATCGCAGTGGAAGGCCAAAAATTTACGAACTGCAGAATTGAAGGAATTGTTGGAGGAAGATTCATCTCAAACACAAAAAGAACTTGCTCTTACATTAAAAGTCACTCAGCAAGCAGTATTACATCGTTTAAAATCATTAGGAATGATTCATAAACAAGGAAATTGGGTTCCGTACGAATTAAAGCCGAGAGATATTGAACGCAGATTATGCTTAAGTGAAATATTGCTAGCTAGACATAAGAAAAAGGGATTTTTACATCGTATCGTAACTGGTGATGAGATATGGATACATTATGATAATCCAAAAAGAAGAAAATCATGGGGTTACCTGGCCACGCGTCAACATCGACAGCAAAACCGAATGTTCATGGAAAAAAACTCATGCTATGTATTTGGTGAGATCAGCTGGGTGTAGTGTATTATGAGTTGCTTAATTCGAGCGAAACAATAAACGGAACCCTCTATCGAACACAATTGATGAGATTGAACCGAGCTCTGAAGGATAAACGCCCTTATTATTCTAGACACGAAAAAATTATTCTTCTGCATGATAATGCTCGTCCACATGTTTCGGCTCCCGTGAAAAAGTATTTGGAAACACTTGATTGGAAAGTGTTATTCCACCCGTCGTATTCACCAGACATTGCACCGTCGGATTATCACCTGTTCCGGTCCATGGCGCACGCTCTGGCGGAGCAGCGGTTCACATCTTATGAAGATACCAAAAATTGGGTTGATTCGTGGACAGCCTCTAAAGACAAGGAGTTCTTCAAACGTGGGATCCGAATGTTGCCTGAGAGATGGGAAAAAGTAGTTGCAAGTGATGGACAATATTTTGAATAAACTTACATTACCGTTCTTCTATAATAAATATTTAATCTCTGATGACCAATCGAACAAATTGCCTTTATGACGGGCCAAATCTAATATCGTGACTATTTTACTATCCTATTAAGTAATCCGTAAAACTTAACATTATAAATATGAAAGCTTATGAAGATGGATGTTTGTTCCACTTTCACACAAAAAAATACTGAACAGATTTAGATGAAACTACATTAATATAGCCTATACATCAGAATAACACATAGGCTTCATTTTATGTAAATATCTTGTATAATTTGGATACTATACAACAATAAGTTTAAGCGGGCGAAGCCGTGTGGTTTCTTTATACTTTTAACGACATTTGGGACTCGAAACAGGAAACTTATGCCGTATTTTACCGCACAATACTCAAAGGAGTACGCGGTTGACAAGTTTTGTTTGACTCTTGTAATTGATATACTTATTCAATATTGCCCGAAATGATACTAAATTTATGATAGCATTAAATAATCGTTCCTATATATAGCATGGTAGGCTGAGAGAACCTAATGTTAAATGTTAAGATATGTAGCTTTTTTGCAACAGGGAAATGGAAATAATTCATTCCCCCGCTTGGGACACTAACCCAAAATCATCGTGTTAACAGTGACATGCTTTCCCATTGCACTACGATAGCTTTGAAATAAAGACTAAAGTTTAAGAAAAAAAAAAATACTTCATTAAATAAAATAAGTAGGGCTAGGGAAATGTACATTTATAAAATGTTATCTTTAGAAACAAATATTTTATCTATTTTACCACTAGAGGTATTCATATTTTATGTTGTATTTAAATAATGCTTTTTGCATTAAATTTATGTTGACAGTAAATAAACACGAGAGTGTCTTTAAAATATAATAAAGCATTAGAAATACAGGTGGTTACCAGTGTATCGTTTTACAATGCTTTTAGAACAACCGCCCTGGGAGCGCGCGATGTCTCGTAGCAAATGACACCGTGACAACACTTCATTATTTACACATAAAATATATTTTTATATAACAATATGTACTTTTAAAAATGTTTCAACCGATAAGTCTGTTATATATAGTATCTTACAATATTAGCGAAAAAAGTTAAAAAAGGTGAACAATAAACACATAAACAAACATTTAACTTTAAAATAAATATATTTTTGCTGTTAATTTAGATAATAAAAGTAGTGTGAAGATTTACTTTTACTTAGACTAATAATTGTAACATCATGATTATCTTAATATATATAAAAAAAACACTCCCTATTTCAATTAAAAAAAAAAAAACGTTTTACATAAAAAATATTGTAAAAAACACTATTTTAAAGACTAAAACTTCCGCAATGCATGTAATACTAGATGATATGAGACCTAGACTTGAATCGGGCGCTCGCGGCCTACGCGCTGATTTCCCCGCAGACTGTCAATTGCAAGTTGAAACACCACTATGCTTTCTACTTGATTAAATATATATTTTTAATTAACCCCTATTCATTATAATTTACTGCGAGTGCTTCTTTATTTACATCAGCGTTCGTATTTTATGCCTTTTATCTTTAGTATTAATTAAATATTTTTATGTTTTATGCATATATTATATGCTTAAGTTGAAATTGCAGTTCATAAAGCGTTTAAATTAATAATGTATTCGTAAAAGCCTTTTTAGTTTATGCTAAAGTTTTAGTTAATTTTATTGACTCTAATTTGTCTGTTGGACGACGTTGATGATGTATTATGATGGCTTTTATTATATCACTTGTTCTTATTTTACAATTTATCGTAGTGACAATTGTTTTTTTTCCACACAAGTATTTTACTACTTAATTAAGTTTCTTTATATCATTTTTTTATGTTTTTACACCAAATATAAGTTTTCGAGCAGTAAAGCCTACCGGAAATCTTTCTTCAGGTGTTAATACCAAAATTTCAAACTAACGAATATTTTATAAATGTGTGTTTATTTCTAAACCCAATGCATAGCTCTAACTACAAAACTACAGATATTTTATGTTTAGAATAATTATATAATCATTTTACAGATCTATTTATATAGTAGGTTTATAAATCAATTTTCAAGAGTATAGTTTAATTTAAATTAAATTTAATAAAAATAATAAAAGGGTGTAAAGTGCTGTCAATTATTATTTAAATAGATTTTACAGCTTTTTTTAAGTTGATGAACATCATCAAATGGCCTAAAACACATTGTGGTAATAAATATTATGTGTTATACTTTAAACTAAAAAAAGTTTTAATATCTTCATAAAAATATTTTACAATATCTAAATATTCATGCTATATAACTTTTAGATTTGATCGTTTTCTTTTTATTTCGTAAATATTAATATCTGTAAATTTTTGACGGCCGTTGATAAATTGCGGCGGACTAATAACGACAGCTACCGTCAGAAAGCCTTCGGTGATCAATCTTATTCCACATTTATCGAACCTACTAAAAAAATATTCTATTTAAATGTAGAGTTTTTAACTTTGTTTTGTTTTAAATCAAAAAACTAGGAAATTAAAAAGCATAATAATATCACGCTTATGTTACATAAACCTGATAATATTGTGCTTTTTAATCATGCTTGTTTCTTTTCTTTATCATAGTTTTTGTTGTATTTGAGATTTTTCTCTTTTAACACTATAAATAATACTAGAAGAGGAATTTTCTTCAACATTTGGATACTTAGTAATTAACTACTCTATACTAACTACTTTATAACCCGGAAGGCTAATATTAAGAACCTCATAGTTAAAATAGTTCTTGTGCTGTCTGCTTGTCTTAATAAAAAAAGAAAAAACAACTTCACGTGAAAGGATAAAAAATATTGTAGAAAGGCAAAGACAATTTTTCATAACATTACGTACATGTACTTACGTCGTTTCTATCTATTAATAACATTTTTTTTATGAATAGTTCAATTATTTTTAAAATTTTAATTGAATATCACAAATAAATATTATAAAATTTCAATATAAAACTTAAAGAGAGTCAAGTAGATGTCAATTTTTTTGTAAAGTTATTGGAGCCGGAGTTCTCAATCACCCTCACAGATTTCGCACTGATTGATTGATTCCGATTTAATTTTACTAACGCTCAAAACCCGTCAACATTGATTGATCTCCAAGTGAGAGCCGAAACTCTTTAATCTACTTTTTATTTATGGAGATTGAGGAAAATTCGTATCGCTCACTTATTTTATTAAGAAACTTACAGGTGAGAACCTGTAAGTGGATTATACAAACTCACTCAGCTTCACGCTGTGTCCCGCATGCAGCAGGATAGGTAGAGGGAATCTAGTGTTAAGACAGGCCTTTCACCACTTAAGTTTCGAGGCATTGCGTGTTGAGTGGCGGAAATCAACGCCGGCATTTGTTTGTACCAGAGCGTAGAAACCATGCACCTCGGCCACCTCTATAATAAAAAAGTAAACTATATTTTTATATATCATTACGTTGCAATAGGGATAAATTTGTAATTTAAAGTATTGCTTAAAGAATACAAAACTCATCCTTTCGTATTGCCTTCTATAGCGGACTGAAAACTTTCGAACTCACCCGGTTGTCTTCCAATGTTTTTCTTTACGATGCACTTTTGCATTCAGAAAAGTCGATCGTAATATTGGGCTCTATTTATTCGGATTTTCGTAAACTAAATCTGCTTTGATTTTTACATACTTTGTTACTGATATGTCTTAAAGTTTCATAGTTATTAATATTTTGTGACTCTAAAATTTATATATTATTGAAGATATACTTTACAAGCGTGTGACTATAGACGCGAGAGGTTAATAGTCAACTGGAGGAAATAAAATATTTAATAATTTTCATTTCAGATGAGTTTCGCCATTTAAAAGGCAAAGGCTCCTGAAATGAGCGGAAAGTGGGCGAAGTGTCTTAGCACTCTCTGTCCTACCTTGCAGAAGCGTGATACAGCCCGAAGTTGAAAAAAATATACTTCAATATAACAAAAATAACTTACTTGTGTGTTATGAAGATATCTAAAGTAGTACGAACTATTATAAATACTCATTAACTATTTCTCAGTATTTAAAATAATAGTGTTTGATCTTGTCCTAAGCTTTAGTACGCCGAATATTTTTACTTGCATCGTTTTAATATTTTTTCTTTTTTTTTCAAACATTATTAGTCGACTCCGTATAAGAAGTTATGTGTAAATCTGAAATTGCATATATTTCCGATACCTAAGAGATTAATTATTAATTATAATATATTATTATATGTATACAGCCAATTACTGATGTTAAAGTAAATTTACCTAAATACAATACGGCTTTGTGTAGGTCGATGTCTGACTACGATGCTCTGGGGTCCTGTAAAGACCAAGGCATTGTTACAGTGTAATTAATTATTATCTAAGTTTACAAACCCTGCCGCCATCTAAATCGATTTGGGCCCTTTACATAATAGTTCGATAATCTATCCTAATAACAGGGTATTGATATATATCTAAGGGTTTTTAAACATATATAAGTAAAAGATATGTTAGATATACATATATAGCTTGTATATTTAATATTAGTTCCAGTTTATCATTTAATTTTGTCTACTAGATTGTAAAACGTTTGTCCTAAAAAAGCTATGTTTTCTCTATTTATCATATGTATGAAACCTATGAAGCTAACAACATTTTATTGTAGATATTAATATTGAAGATGTGCACATAAAAGTGTTTTGGGTTAAGCAACTCTATGATATTCATTGCGGATATTAAATTCCATAAGTTTCACGACAGCACGAACAAATCGTGTCGTTTTTAAAAATAAAATATCAAATGTCATTTTATTCTCAGACGGTTAATGGATAAATCCAGAAATGGGTTTTGCATTATATAAAACCCTCCACCGGTAGCGGGCACGAATAAAGCATGATATGTCAAAATCAATTTTCACATTCACGGATCGCTATTTCGAATTTAGCTATAGTTCAAGAGCACGGTGAATTTATATTCAATAAAAATATTATCCGATGCAATTTTTAAAACAAACAAAATAATTTAACGTTTCGATAACCCCAAATGCTTGGCGAATTGTTGTAATAAGTAAAAAACAAAGCTTCAAATAAAAGGTTCACGCTGTATCCCACACAAAGCAGAGTAAGCAGAGGGAACATAGTGTTAAGACAGTCCAAACTTACAACTTTTCGCCTTTACATACTAGAGCTTCTGCGCAACGACTGGCCTCAAAAAAATATAAGAAACATAAATATTGTTCAAAGTGATAGGATAAAGACAATGCAAGCTCTCGTACCCGGAACGCCGTTTATTTGAGGAATGACGGCGAGGGCGGGCGGGGGCGTGCGGCGACTAGCCCAGCCACGACAGGCTAAATGCAGCGAGACTGCAGCGACAGCGATCTGCACTTCGCGTGCTGAATTTTTAATAGCTTCAGTTATTTCGACGCGATGCCTAATTAGCTTTTGCAAATCATGCCGTGTTTGCGCGCCGCTGTCTATGTAATTACATCTATTAATGTTTCCCTTTGTTGTATGTACTATGTGTCGGCGTTTATTTTTAATTTAGAATTTGTATTATCTTACTTGAACAATGTCGTTTTACATGAAATATATATATATATATTTTTGGAGGAAGTAATATTGTAAGGATTTCGGGGTATAGTTGACATTTGGTTTAATATTCACATGCGGTAATGTAGAGGTGTAATTAATGTTAACTATGTTTATTTTAACTATGAACCCACACCTTGTCAGGTTTATAATCGTGCGTTCCTATATGACTGGTCTCTTGGAATGTTATTTTACATCAAAGTAATATGTGTAAATTGGACCCGAAAATACGTAAAATTGTACAGTTATAAAAAATATACCAATATATAATGTAAATGCAGTAATTCTCATAATCTATGCTATATCATAGGCGTAGGTATATTTTTTATATTTATATTCATAAAAAAATATAATATCACTCAACTGTACATTGTGCGAACCTTACTGAAATATACATATATAACTAAACTATCAAAAATAAACATTAAATAAAAATATTTATATAAAAAGATATTGTTTTAGTCAAATTAAATTAATTCCGTAGCAGGCGGTGGCCCACTTCGCCTACGCCTTGGCCCGCCCATGACCGAATTTATTACATTATTTTATATCGTTGATACTGAAGCACTTGATCTTATTAAGCATTTAAACAAGTTGAATTTACTATATGAAATATTATTTGTCTGTTTTTAGTACAGACATGTATGTATGTATATGTATTTTTTTGTATGCTGCAAATTATAAAAAACTTTGCGTATGAAACTCATAATTTCTGTTTAAGGATTTCATTACAATATATACAGTGATAGGTAGATCGATAGACGAACTAATACAGGGGATAGAAGAGGCAACTTCAAACTACTCTCACCTAATAATGGCAATTATATTATTGGGCTAGCAAATTTTAAATAATAAATTACAAACTTACATAATATATATTTAGATTCTACAAAATGATGCTTAAAAGAGCTTGTTTATTTCCATTTTAGATTTAGTTTTGATATTTTACGTGACCTTTTTAAAATAAAGTGCTACTCAACTATGGTAAGTATAATTTCCATCAAATATAGTAACAAAAATTATACATTCAACATTTTTAGTCAAGTTATTGAATTTAATATTAATATATATACATCATCTAATTTTATAAATCTTAAATCAGATTACAAATAAAATTAAAGAAAGCGCTTGTAATCTAACACACTTATCAAGAGAAAATAAGTTCGTTTTCATTCTTAAGTTAAGACATTTAATAAATGTACACTCTCCGCTCTCGTTGCGGAACACATCAGTTTAACTGTCACTTGGCGGAATTCCGGTTCAAAACAATTCTAAAAATGAAATATTTTAAGGCCATTAGCTAGAAAGCCTTTCTAGCGCCAGACTCTGGTTATCTTTTATTTATCTACTGAAGTCTGGAGCTATTCTGGACAGGACTTAAAAATAGGTAATCAATAACCGTGAACATCGACATTATACGGAAAACAGCAGCTTCAACTACAAATATTGCATTTATTATTGGATTACTTTCTGACGAGTCTTTTTGATGATTATTTTATGTATTTTTTTCTATGTCATAACGAATTTACAATAGTTTTTTAATTTCGCAATATCTTTGCGAGGGAAAGGTTAAGTTAAGGTTGCCTATAATAATGTATTTCTTCCTTCACTTCCTGTTCATTAGATGTTCGTGGCTTTCGTATGGGGGATTCCCATAAGATTTTTTTCTGCCCTGTTTCGTTTCAATTACACCAAAACAACATAACGAAGTAATTCCTCCTTTTTTGCCGCAGTAAAATAAAAACAAAATTAAATGTATTTCATAAATTTTACCTAGGTATATCGTTCATCTGAATACAAGGTCAGTGTACATGCACAGAAGGAGGTACTGTGCGATCAGACCGGTCAATATTGTCGGATTAAAGGCTTAATACCGCTGATGAATAATTGTGTCCACCCGACCCGGATGAAGCCGCTTTCTGTTGATTTAATTGACAATCCGGATATAATTGTAAGCTATTAATAGTTTGAATACGTCGCTTGTAATCACTTGAAAAGGCATTCATTACTTTAATTAAGTATTCATTTAAAGATAAAAATGTGGAGTCCTATTACAGAAATAATCATAACGTTATATATCCAAAGGGAACAATTTTAACGAGGCTTGAACTCATTTGTCATAAATTTAAAGACTACTGCGTATTTGTTTGAATTCAGGACTACTATAATTGATCAGATATCCCCAGTGTACCACAGTGTACCACAAATATGTGTATTGTCAAGTATATGGTAGTGTGTGTTACCATTACGTTAATAATTTAAAATATTTTTATGCATTATTTCAACAAAATATTAGCATTGTGCGTTCCTATTAGTGTGAATAAACTTTAGCTGTAGCAATTTTTTAAATCCTCTGACGAATATTTCTTATGGAAAGGTGTACCAAATTTTCGCTTCACATATTAATATAGATAGCGCAGTGGAACAGCGTCTGACTGTAAGCGCTAAGGTTTTGGGAGTGATTCCCCGCTGTGGGAATGATTATGTTTAAAAGAAAAGACATATAAGAGAAGCAAAGATTATTAACTTGTAAACAAAAACCACATTGTTTAATTTACGTTTTACCTATAAAAAATATTTTTCAAGTACACAACGGATAAAAAATGAATATGAAAAGGTAATGAACTAAGTCTTAGTAGATACAAATTTCATACTTCTACTACCAAATATAATTCTTGAAAATTTATGTAAATATAATTTGCCGTTAAAACATTGTCTGGTGCTATTTGGTTATAAAATAATAAAAGGCTCAGGATAAGTGCGCTCACTCGCTAAGTACCTAACAGGGTAACGGGGGTTAGCTGCCAGCTAATTTCTCTACGATGTAGATAGAACACGTTGCCATTTGCTTTAGGCGCTTTTCCTTTTGTCACTTTTATATAATTTTTGTTGAAACGTGAGCAGAAAAAAATATTTGCGAGACAACCTTAACACTAACGCACATTTTATTATCTTAACTTAGGACTTTTGGAGTGAGCATAAATGAAAGTACCCGTTTACTTTATTTATATTGACATTTCGCTTTTTTTTAAGTAATTTAATTATATTAATTTGTTGATCAAGGAGTACGAGTGATGGGTGTGAGTTAGATCTCCACTTAGAATAATTAATTATTTTTATTACACTGGTCAATCCACTCAATATCTAATGTGTTTAATTTTCTAGTGCAAAGTGAGGAGGAAAAGAATACAAGAATATGAAAGAAATAAAATATAAATGCTATATAATAAATAATGGAAGCTACATTTAGCTAAAGATGCTTTTACGACATGGGTCATTTTGAAGGTGGCGGACATTTTCTTTTGGCAGATACACGAGTGGATCATTACTAAAGCGCTGCAAGAGATTTAGCTCCTGCTGGTAATGCACGTGTGTCGCAGTTGAGAGACTGCAGATTGTAGTCAATGAAATTGTTATATATATTAACACGATATAATTTATGCTAAAGTTTACTAAAGTCAGCTTCACGCTGTATTCCAAATACACCTGCTGTGCTCAGGAGTAGGCAAAGGGAACCTAGTGTTAAGAAACTCCGTTCCTCACAACTTATATTTATTTTAATACTCGCGACTCGTTAGAGCTATACGACTATTATTTTACTAATTTGACTTATTTTCCATGAACAAACGGCGATCAGTTACAATTTTATTATATATCCATACATATTAAAAGAAACATGAAGTTAACTTACTTATGAAAAATGATATCTTTATATTATAAATATTATTCAACCTTGCTTAGGAGGCAATTTTGTGCAGTACTAAATAGTAGAAGCAACAATGTCGCATGCATTAAGCTTTAAAGTTTTATACTTACAAAAGGTGGATGTAGTCGCTGAAACAGTTCAAGTACGTTGTACATTCTAGAAATTGTAGTAGCTTCAAACTACAGAAAATTATGAAATTATATAAAATACTAGCGGCTCGCCCACGGCTTCGACTGCGTGAACTACGTTACTATTAATTTCTGTCGCCATGAGTACCTACATCCTTCCAT
The DNA here is from genome assembly GCA_013403645.1 of Heliconius nattereri. Classification (NCBI taxonomy): domain Eukaryota; kingdom Metazoa; phylum Arthropoda; class Insecta; order Lepidoptera; family Nymphalidae; genus Heliconius; species Heliconius nattereri. The sequence continues at coordinate 3,463,126 of JAAIXI010000244.1, read as the reverse complement.
CCTACGTCCATGCAAAATTTGAGACTCTAAGCATTTGCAGTAACGAAGTTTTCAACCCCAAAAACATCCCCTTAGAAGTCGCATATTGCAAATTCCCGTCTTAGCGAGCACCTACGTCCTATAAATAACTCCTATGCAAAATTTGAGATTCCTAGCACATGTAGTTTCTGAGATTTCGTGATGAGTGAGTGACCTTTCGATTTTATATATAGAGATTTCAATTTAAAGTCATTTTAATTAATTGCAGTAATACTGCGGATCCCTTTTGTATATCCAATTGAACGCACGAAAACCTCAAAATAGTTAAAAATAATATGATATAAACCTATAAATGCAGGTTTAAATTTGCATAACATAGTTATAGCAGTTTAAAGGATTTGAATGGGGTATTTTTTGCTAAATCTTTGTTTATTCATTATTATTGATATTTTTAACTATAGTAAACTTTGATTAATGAAACAGTTCCAGCTTTCTAGATTATTTTAATTATAGGGGTTCAAAATAAAATTGAAATTATTAACTAACTAAGACTAACTCTCAAGAGAGTGACAGTGACAATTTCTGCCACCCAAAAATTTTACCACTTAAATTATTATCTTTAATTCTAAAAGAAAGCGGAGAATGAAGTGTCTTGACACTAGATTCTTTAGTCTACAAAATCTGCTACGAGGAACAATGGTAACAAGCGTGAAGAATGGTAACACTCCCAACACCAAAAGCCGTATACAACATTTTTAACATTTTAACTGTTCACATTACAACACAGGTTCCCCGTAAATTTCATAGATCGAGAAACGATAATAACAGCACATATTCAATACCGTTTTGCGTAGACCCACGTCTGAATACGAGTCTCCGGGGCCCCGTTCGTGGCATTGTGTAAGTGTAATTAATTATCTTACTCTGTAAACTCTATCCACCCTCTAATTAATCGATTTAATCCTTCATATACTATATTTACTGAGTAATTGTATTTCGAGTGTACTAGATAAACTATTAGTTATAAATCTTAACGATTTTCCTTTGCGAGATTATATTTAATTATTCCTTATACAGAAGGGTAGACAGAGGGAGCCTAGTGTTAAGAAGAAGAAAGAAGAAATGAAAATATTCAATATTTCTTTTCCTAAAGTAGTAATGGAACCCACAACCTATCGCGTTTACAATCACACGCTTGTGCGTATTCGGTTCTAGTATTTTTATTTACTTGGCTGCACGATACAGTAGAAATGAAACATACGAGGGGTATTCAAAAAGTAAGATGACCCAAAATAGTTTTTTTAGCAGTCTAAGCTTGACAACAGTGGAGGTACCATTGGAAAACGTGTCAAATATTGAATTGCGTGCAGTTATTCGATTTTTTACTGCTAAAGGACTAAATGGAAACGATATTCACAGTAAATTAGTGCAAGTTTACGGTGAGAACTGTATGAGTGTGCAAATAGTGCGACGATGGCGTACTGATGAGCAGATGTCAACGATGAACAGCGCGCAGGACGGCCAAAAACAGCCACTACGGACGAAGCTATCGAAGCTGTTGAAAAAATCATTCAAGATGACAGACGACTGACTATTGATGATATTCTTCAATCTTTACAATCTTCAAAAATAAACTGGGTTACCGCAAAATATGTGGAGGACATGTCTTTTTTTAAGGAAGGTTTGCTTAAACTTCAACACAGATATGAAAAATGTATCCAAGTCGAAGGCGACTATGTAGAAAATTGTTTATGTTTCAAATAATAAATAAATATGCGTTTTTTAATCTAAAAATTGTTATTTACATCATTTTAAAAATAGGGAAACTTACTTTTTGAATGAACGTCTTAGGTAAGATTTAAGTTATTATTATAAGTCAAATGAGTAAAATTTGTGTTTTTCAGTGCTGATACCAAAAATATATTGAACGCCCCATGTAGATCAGAAAGAAACGTACATATTCTCTCCTCTCCTTTTCTCCATTTTTATTAATACAGTTTCCCAAAACATATCCTCTTTCTTTCATCTATATGCTGACGACCTTCAAATTACTTAGCCGCCCCGTTTGGTGATGTTGGTGAGGCTATTCTAAAGCTTAACGAAGATTTACTGAATGTTAGTAGGTGGAGCAAATCTTTTGGCTTAACTGTCAATCTTGCCAAGTCACTGGTCATTATTATTCAATCCAGTTTGGTGGCGTCGATTTGAGCCTGAGTCCATCTGTTAAGAACCTTGATATTATTATAGACAATTCCCTATCTTGGTCAATACAGTTAGCTGAGGTTAGCCGTAAATTATTGGCCACGATCGGATCGCTCAAACGATGGAAATATTTCCTACCTGTTAAGATCAAAACTGCTCAAAATTCACTACTGTTACCGATTTTAGACTATGCTGACTCGTGTTACCCAGACTTATCTGAGGAACAATTAAGCAAACTAGAGCGATTACAAAATCTATGTATTAGATTTATCTTCGGTTTACGTAAATTTGATCAGGTTTCTGATCATCGTCGTCAGCTTGGATGGCTTCCTATCTGACATCGCCGAAATTTCCGCATGCTGACTCTCCTCTATTCTATCACTACAACTCTCTCTCTCTCTCCCTCATATTTAAAAGATCGATTCTGTTTCCTAGGTGCCGATTTCCTTCTTCACCTCCACCTTAGATCCCGTTGTGATAATCTCCTTAAATTACCAACCTCCCATACCCTATTTTATTCCAAGTATTTTACTATGAAATTGCGATTCTTTGGAATGAACTTCCTACAGAAGTTCGACATTTCGAATCTCTATACAGTTTTAAAAATCGTCTAACAGAGTATTTATTTAACTTAGTATTACTATACTAAGGATAAACTACTATTTATCCTTATCTTTTTTAATATTATGTATATATTTTTGAACACGTTTATGTCTGCATGTATATATGTGTAAGTATATATTGTTTTTCAATATATGTATGTATGTACATTAAAGACATTTTATGTAAGTTTATTTTATATTGACTTGTTTTATTATATATTATATAATATTTAATTACATTTAATAAAATTTGCACTGAGACGTTGTCCCCCTTCTCTTCATTACAATTTATAACGTTTTCATTACAATTTTAATGTTTCAAAGGTTGTCTGGTAGAGATTGCTTAAAGCAAGACCGCTTTTGCATACGTGTTTTTCTTTCATTTTTATGTATGTTGTTCTTTCTGTATATTTCTTTTATGTGTGTGTATGTGTGTGTAAGTATATTCTATTCTATTCTATTCTATATTGTACTATTTATAATTAAATAATGCTAAACTATGGTGCTAAATTCAAATCTTCCGTTCCTTTCCAGTCTGTTGCATTTTTCTTCATATAAGTTCCTTGTTTTCGAAAATAGTTGTTTGTTATACACACTATTACTAAGAGTACTTTTTTATGAAAAAAGACTCAGAAACAAGCTTACGGGTCACCTGATAGTAAAGGACCACCGCTACCCACGACCTCGTCCCCGGACCCATGACATCAGAGGAGCTACAGGTGCGTTGCCGGCTTTTAAGGTGTAGATAAAGGAGCCTCTTTGAAGCTACCCAATCGTGGAATATCGACATGGAAGGACAACATGGAAGTTCCAAAACGCCACATGAGGTTTCATCTCACAATTTTCTCGAGCAGAAAATCTCATTCGAAATAGAGGGTCCAACAATGTTGATAGGCAGTTTTTAATAAATTTGGATAATTTTTAAAATTTCGTGGATTCGGGAGGCGGTGATGTATGGCCCGCTCGTTATCTAGCCAGCGATGACAGGTGGCATACGTGTTCAAACGTGTTTACGCGACAAAATAACAAAGAAATCGTAAACCGAATAATTCGGCCGAATATTCGGTTCGGTAAAGTTTAAGCCGAATAGTATTCGGTATTCGGTTATCCGGCCAAACCACCATTCGGCGCATCTCTACTAATTACTAACACACCATGACATGAAGAACTGAACTGGACTACACTGAATTTTAAACATCCACACATAAAATATGCCTTTCACACTTGCCAGCCAGGGTTTTACTAAAATCATTATCCTCATTAATAAAACAGCCTTTTCAGATAATCTTTAAATGAATAGAGTAACAGTTTCTTAGTTTCTTGAGATTAAAGCAACTTAAATAAGGAGAGCATCGTAACCTCGTTCTTAAGTACAATGTTGTAGCAAACAGCTTATAAAGAAATTCTATCGTTTAGTTCTTTAACAAAATTGTGATTTTCTAGTAACATTCAAATTGTGAGGCCGTCGTGGCGCAGTGGCACAGGCGTGTGACTGTAAATGCGATGGTTATGGGTTCGATCCCCACTCAGGGCAATGAATTGTTATTTATTATTATTTTTATTTCTTCGCTCTGCTAACAAGGTAAAGTAAAGGCGTTGAATTCCGCCAGTCAAAACGTAATGCCTCGAAAATTCGAAAGCGAGGAACGGAGTGTCTTAACACTAGGTTCCCTCTACATACCCTGCTGTATGCGGGATACAGCGTGAAGCTGATTTTTTCTCTGGTAGTAAAATTTAAATTGTGCAGGATTAGATATATTATATATAAATATTGCCAGTATAATAAAAAGAAAACAACAAAATAACTAACTAAAGATATCTTTATTTTAAAAAAATGTAATTTTCATATTTCATTTATTTAACGGTGTTCATATGACGCTATAAAATGTACCAACGTAATTATGGCTAGCGAGAAAATTTTAGTGAGACGTTTCTCCAAATGTCGGGAGTAAGTAGTAAAAGTTATCCGAAAGCTATAAAGTTTCTTATGTTTTAAGCACCAAGTTGCCGTTTCTTCGAGGAGAAATAGACACACAAGCTGGTAAACAAGTTTGTACAACTTCAGAAAGTGAATAAGATATCTTGTTATATATTTCCTATGAGACTTAAGTATTAAAGCACTAACTTTCTCAACTACAAATTAGCTGTTGTTTGGTAAGAATATGAGAGTATGTATAGTCAAGCAGCGAAGAAATTTACATAGGCACGGCATTGTGTTCCGCCACCCAATATGCAATGCCCTCTGAATTTGGCGGAAAATGGGGAACGGAGTGTCTTAAAACTAAGTTCCCAGATTCCTTCTGCTAAACCAGCTATGTGCGGGATACAGCGTGAAGTTATAAAAATGATAGTGACAGCTTAGGCACTTATGGTTGAGCAAGTCTTCCTTCAGTTAGGTATAACAAATTGGCGTGCACGCGACTTCCTCCGCACGCCGCAAGGCACGTTAAGCTGTCACGTCCGGATGTTCATCTACCATCAATGACAGTTGCTAGTTGCTACGGATAGTCTGGAGCTTGTATAATTCTAGTTCTAACTATCAACACCAATAACAAGGCTTTATATTGTGATAAAAAGTGTAAGTCAGTTAAAATGTAGTCTTTTAATGAATATTGCTGAATTATGTAATTATGTTCTAACTTTAAATATCGTTTCTAATAAAATATATAGTATAGTTTAACTAATGTTATATTATAAGTTTTTAACAAAAAAATAATATTAAGTAAGACTATAGAAATAAGCACATATTGATGAAGGAAGCTATGGCTATGGTGGCATTTCCCGTAAAACCTCAAACATTTAAAATATTAGAGAGTTTATTGTGAACATAAAGCATGTTATGTTTGATTTTCTATTCATTCCGCAAAACGGGTTGGTGCTGTTTGTGGCAGTTTGTACTTTTATTTACCCGAGTGTTCGGTACGAGCGGCCTCTGATACTAAGTAATTAAAACACAAGTTAGGGTTCCCTTTTCTATATATTCACTAGTACACTACTAGTTTACTATAGTACCGCATGTTCATTATATATGTATGTATATGAATTACTTAATTGTTTTTGAGTTACTTCTTCACACTTATAATATTTTGAATTTTTAAAACAATAAATATTGAAATTTATAAATTTCGGTCATCAATTTGCTGAAATGCCATTCTCGTTTCTCATTTACTTTTCGCAGATTGCAAGATAAGCGTACCGGATATTTATTTTACTTTGTATAAATCAGTGCGGATCGTTTTTTTTAAACTTGTGATCATAAAGAATAGCGGATTTCCGCTTCCTCTTGCTCCTGGATTTCCACTTGTTACTTTAAGAATACCTTCTGTTATAAAGTTGTTATAAACTTACATACTATTGGAGGTGTTCGGAACTTCCAGCTCAAAAAAAGTTCTCACTTGTCTGATTTTCCACTTCATAAGCCGTTGTGTTGAGTGAATTGACCGTTTTGATTAATTGCGGTGTGCAAGCAACGTGGGCTGCACTCCAATGCTGAGATAACAGTATTTCGTTACTATTGAGATTTGCAGGTACAGTTTCAGTTTATTTTCATGTTTATTACCATGTCTATTGTAAAGGCTTGGGTAAAGAACTAACCTTTACGACTATTGATGTATTACATTAATAAATGAAGTTTTCCAATTGTTATTAAAAAAACTTTATTCTTTTTGACGCTTTTTAATAACAGAGCGAAGAAATGAAAATATTAGATATATCATTTCCTCAAGTGGGAATCGAACCCAACATGTCCCGTACAGTCACACGTTTGTGTCTCTGCACCAGGATTGAGGCACAATTAGAATTTATTAGAAGTTAACAATAATCTCAAAAAGTTTAAATTTATGTCTCAACTTTAGAAAAAAATAATTAAAGCATGAGTGGATGTCGTTCTCTAAGATTGCCTCAGTCAGATTTGAATTAAATTATACAGGCAAGATACTAAATATTTACTACTACTTACAAAACAATAAATAATTTATTTCTACACTTAACTAATGCTCAGAATGCTTAAAAATTAGATATTTTACATAACAGATGGAAAACATAATATTTTATGTAAGATATTATATATCTGTTAATGCTTCTGGCATAATACTGACAGCAGACGCTAATTGCATATCTGTGTATAATTGACATTAGGCTTATCCTTAGAATTTCAGGGAAAATTGAATTTTAATGCGGTACCCAAAAGGGTTTACCAATACAAATATTTAAAAGCAAACACAGGAATGCCTCTTAGTCATTGAAGCGCAAAATAATTTGCATTTTATGACGACGGACATAATGCCCAATTTACTCTAAATGTGTATAATTGAGGAGAGGATTGATTGGACTCTGATTTTGCGTTAGACCCTCGTATCAGACTTAGTACATGCTTAATTAAACTGTCAAACGTCGAGCTACGGAATTTCAATACTATTTACGTCATTTCAGTTAATTATGTGAATAAGGATTAATGGGAACACACTATTTGATATTAAACTATAAAATAGTAAAAAAAAAACAGAACTCATATACAGATTATAAAAATATATATTTGTTTTACGTATATTAACAGATACATCATTTTATTTTGATAATTTCCATGTATTTTATCTATATGAAATAAGATTTACCTTCGCCTAACACTATACAGACATATGTATTATGTATACACTTATTAAGGTTTTAAATTAAATGTTTATTTTATTTTTCGTATTTGAAAAAAAAATTGTTAAATACTTGCTACCTGGAATCTGAGATGAGAGATTAAAGAAACAAGGCTTTCTTCCCGATGCACTTACATTACGTGCTCTGAATTATTATACGATAAGTGATGTTTTTTTATTATTATTATTGTTACTATAAATATTAGAAATACTGATACGCACATTATTCCAGAAGCAGAACTTATAGGTAAATGGCAAACATGAAATTCCGTTTGCTAATCGATACTAATTTGCTGTGATCCGCTACTTAAGATTTGCAGGAGTGGCAACCGCCAGAGGCGCTATTTATGGCAACATTACGCTTAAGTTTGTACCGTAACGGGCGCTACCAAAACCAAATCGTTGGAATATGAAATTTATTTTTATTTTACAAGACCTTTTTCTATGTAAATAATAAAATGGTATTATTTAAGTAAGGTTGTTTTTTTATGTTAATTAAAATTCGTGCCATTTTAATATAAATAATTGCTATGATTGTATGTGTATGTATAATATAATACAATGCTGATCGTTTTCGGCCACAGTGACTAGCAGATATCTTTACTACAGACAAGAGCTTCGTAGATGAGCTCTGATGTAACTGATATAATCGATTTATGTATATGTACATATATTAACCATTTAACAATAACCATTTAAGAATATCGGAGCGACAAATGAAAAAGTAAATTATTAAATATGCCATAAAAAATCCGTTATTTCACTCTCGCACATAACTATGTTTAATTCATACGTTTTAAAACAGAAATGTTTCATATTTTTCGTTACTTCGACTCCCTGAAATTGTAAATAAAGCAGTAAGACGTAATAGCGGCGCTAGTTCTCCGAAGCGGCGCGGCGACTCGACGAGCTCGCTCGCAGGCATTCGGCATACATTACTCACTGAGTGCGCTTTCTACCAAATTAAATTTTGATGGCTGTTTGGATAGAGCGGGAAAGCTGATTTTTTATAACAGTAATTTATGAAATGCCACTTCGTAACACTTATATATTTTTCGCGTAATAAGAAATTGGCGCACAACTTCGCCCCAGATTTAATATTACTTTCACATTCATAAGCTTTACGAGGAAATGTTACAAATCCCAGGAAAGGAAGAATTCATAATTTACATAGATTATAAAGTACAAATGCAAAACGTGATTATTTGTAAATGTGGGTGTGTGTGATAGAGACAGGAGTCAATATACTATTAATGCCAACTTAAAAGATTTATGGAACTGTCACATGAATGTTTAATATTTTATAAGAAAATGAACCCTTATTTAGGTAACCACTGAAAGTCATGCTAAAATCAGATAACGGGGGCGTACCCTATAAAGTGCACGATATGCGTGATTCGACTTTCATTGAACACTAGATTTTATCAAGGCTAAATAGTTACGTCAGTTTGTTATGTATGTATGTACAAGCGATAATATCTAAGTATTTAGAATATCATTTAAATAACGACGATCGTTTAGCGGCTGGGCGACGTAATGAGCTCGGGTCATTAGTTCGATATTGGTGTAACGTCGCTTTCGGTATGCGCGTCTGAGGAAAGACTGTAAAGGAAAATTACGCTAGAATTCATAAATACATAAGTTATATGTTAATTTTTATTTAAATACTTTTATTTTTTAGCGTCTCCCTGTATCCTGCACGCTTAGAACTCAACTCAACTGTCCCGCTTAGAGTCACTCTTTTTGTCCCTGCACTACGACTGGCCCCAATATCAAAACTATTAATCACAAATTATTTGAAAAGTTGTTTTTAAAAGTAACTTATAATTAGGTTTTTATTCGTTACATATAAAAAGCGCTAATGAAGAATGAAAACGCAATAACATTTTCTTATAAGGTTTTGTTCTCAAAATCCATTAGGGCTATTAATTTTAGCTGGGAGTCATTACGTCTTTAAAAGTTAATCTTTGTTTATAAATCGTGAGGCTAATGAGAGTTTTCGACTTTATTGTTGAAACTGAGTGAGAGAATATTACAAACTTCAGAACTTATTTGAAATAAATGATGCTGAAATGTACACAGTCATTTAGGTATGTTCGTAATACGTAAGCGACTCGAGTGACACTTCAGTATTTAACATTTTCAGAGCCGAGTTAAGTAGCAGGAGTACCATTAATATTTATACAATTTATTAATAAAATAGCTTATTTTATTACACATTCGGAATTGCTTTCCGTATAAAATCTTTTACTGGGTCTTTTTGAAGTATCGGTACGTATTATGGAAATTTTTAATTTAATTTATAGGTTTAATATTAATTGATGTATTTCATAGTGGCAAAACAAAAGAAAACGATTGTGGCTCAAGCCAAGGGGTGACTAAATGTGGAAGTCTCCTCAATTTAAAAGCAAATTTTATGTTAAATTATATAATAAAAATTCTTATATATCTTCCTATATATGTACATAAAAAATCAGTATCAACATAAACAGTATATAACATATTTACAATAAAATATAACTACTTTTTTAAAACTCCAGAAAGACCCTTGTTACGGTCTAAATAAATTGCCGGATTTTTAAGGGCTTTACGCGTTACTGTGATCAATGAGGAGGCTTTACAGGTTCCATTGGGGATTTTTCCTATCTCCTTTCTTCTTTCAGATGCCTTAATTTAACTATTCTTTTCTATTGTCTTGAAACTTGTTTTGGAAGATCCGTAAGTACTCGCTTGTCAATTCATGTCAAAGGAGGTTTGGCCTTGTATAAATTTGTTACTCATACGTATGTACGTAAGTATAATAGGTAAATATGACTGTATAAAGGCTTTATCGTGTTTGATGTATTGTATAATGTGTTATTTTAATATAAATACTCCATTTTCCTTTATATATTGAAGGTTTGACAATATCAAAAATGTTTATAGCCAACCACCACTCCCTGTTGTATTGTGCTACTTACTTAAAAAAACATATTTTTGGAAACAGTTTTATATTTGCTTCTCTCTGAATTTTAATGTAAGTATTTTTTAATAATAGATCAGTATGATTACTCCCTTTATGCTACTTAAATTTATATCTCAATGATGTATAATAATAATGCAATAAAGACTGTAAAATTTAAAATAGGTATTTCTCTTTAACAAAATTTCAGTTACGTTTATTCTTATATGAAAATAGAATTAATTGATAATGACTAGCATATATGAGTGTACTTTGTGTTAATCTTGCTTACATCCTGTAACTTTACGCTTGACAGTTTAATTAACCGTGTACCAGTCGTATACCAGCATCTGTAGCGAGAGTAGAGTTCTATCAATTGTATTTAAACATATTCATTTAAAGTAAATTGAGATATTTATAAGGTAAAGAAATGTACGTTTTGGTGGTGAGACAGAACAAGGAAATGAAAATATTGAATATTTCTATATATATTATATAAATATCTATATATATTTTATATATATCTATATATATTATATATATCTATATATATTAATAAATGGAAATCGAACCCACCACCTGTCGCGTTAACAGTCGCATGCTGGTTGGTGCCCCTGCGCCTGGTCGCTAATATAAATCTAACTATATGGAACGTACTTTATTAAATGTTTTGTATACAATTTATTATATAGAATTTAGTTTACTAAATATTTAATATCTAGCCTCAGGCTTTCAGTAGGAACTATTCGCGACTGTTTAATTAAAGTGAAAACTTTCATTTTCTATGCCCGTGGCTTATCATACTTTTTTGCAGATATAAATTATTCTAAACATTACCCGTCCTATGTTACGTTTTAAACTTTTAATTATACAAGATTTGTAAATTTAAAAGCGTGTAAATTTATGAGATTTGAGACTATTCGCTAAATAGCAGCTTTTTGCACTTCTAGAAGAAAAATTATAAAAAATTGTAAATGTATAATACTAAAAATGTTAATTCTAATAATAATTTTGCCAATATAAAAAGTTATAAGACCTTTTTGAAGCAAAATTTTTGAACAAAACAAATGGCATTGAGCAAACTCTTCATGCAGTGTAACTGTGTTATTGCAGTCGAGTAATTTTCACGTTCACGGAATTGATCGAAACGGACAATTTGTTCAGCTCATTGGACCAATAGCGCTTATGAATTTAATATTTATGCAAATATTTATGTGATGAATTAAATGATATTTAGTTTCAATATAAAATATATGTTTTTTTTTATAAAAAGTATTAATATTAATGGTTATTAAACATTTAAATAATTTATGTTTTAATATTATACTATAAAGATTAGTTAACTGCTTTTTTTTGTATATTATATTTAGAATAAAGACATTACTACTCTTCTGTTTACCTTTATAATAATTCGATACTATAACTCTACCTTGTGCTAATATAAAATGAGAAAAATATGAAAATATTATTAATACATATTTTCGAATGTATCAAAAGTTAAAGCACACTGTGTATGCTGTATAAGTTCAAGCGCTACAAATAAACTACTAATTATAATAAAATTTCAGAACATTCAGAATTCCTTATAAAAAGATTTTTTTATGACTAAAAATAGAAAATAAGTTCGAAACAAAACTAAATTCCTTCACAAAGTCGATAATCTCGTTACGAATAGGATTACTCAAACTGTACAACAGCTCAAACGGATCATTAGCGAAGTTAGTTAGCCAATTCGCGCCGAAATAACCGGGGCTATTAAAAATTCACGACGCAAAGTGCATATCGCTGTCGTTGCGTCTCGCTGCATTTAGCTTGTCGCGACTGGACGCCGGCTGTCCTTCCTGAAATAGAACCTTCGCAAGTCTAGGAGCTGTAAATAAAAGCTTCATGCATTAAATGCATACATAAAAAGAAATAATATGAAAATAGAATTGGTTGATTGTATAGTAATCTCGTTTATTAAGTGTTTTGAAATGTATATTGTGAATTATTCTTTTTATTTCAATGTAACATTGCTGCGGATGAAATCGCTATAACTGTTACTAAAAATCGGAATATTAATTTATACTTTAACTAAGTTTTACTTTTAAAACTAACAAAAATCTGATATATCACTGGTTATATTATGTGTCTAAAAGTAAACTTATTTATGTAAGCCGTAAGGCGATTGACATATTCAAATTTCAAAATTGAAAAGTGTATGACAATATGAATACACGGCTAAGTGAAGTAAAGTACATTGTAATGTATTGTAGAAGTTCAGAAGTATTCTCGTACGGAGCAGTTCGCGTAGCGGCCGCAGTCGGGAATCGTTTCAAATGCTCCCACCCACAAATTCAACCGCCACAAAAAGGGGATTACATAATGTCTTGTTTTCATTGGTTCGTTGTACTCCGCTGAAGTCGACGAGCCTTTCCAAACTTTCCGACATGTTGCATTTTGCTCGCTCTCCTATTGAAATTGTAATACTCTAGCTAAGAACACGACTGCAAACCTCCCTTATTTATATCATTCTTTTATCTGAAGAGATTTTACTTGTCGTGATTATCTTGAAATTCCGTTTTATAAGGAATCAGAATGGAGGAATTTAATTGAAGAGCACTGTTTCACTGTACAAAGGCTACGGACATTTACAATTTACATTATCTATATAAGCTATTCAGTCACTATTTCTTTACAATCGAAGTTAAGTGTAATTTGTAAATGTTTTTGTTTAAAAATATCTATAATAAGTTTATTTTTTTATTTTTATTTAGTACATTCTTATAATTTTATATACCAATATTTATATCAACCGTTGGTTTCCAGTAGTTTTGAATAAAAATTATAATTAAATTATGCAAGGAAAAAATAAGATACAGAGATACATAAGAAAGAAAACTATTCACTTATAAGTTTTAGTATTGTTCAAAAGTAAGATATATGTTAGTATAACGAGGTAATTCCAGGAATATCTTTTAAAGTGATCCGGAGAGTCTAGCATACAAATGCTCGTCATCTGTCTTGTGGCATGCAATATTCTCAAGCATTTTACTCTAAGCATAGAAATAAATCCTTTGATATTTGTTACAACCTTCACTTGAAGCAATGTTATAGCTTCATGGACTAACCTTGTCATTTATATATACAAGTGTACTATTAATAAATCCGATCGCTTCTTTTTTAATACCACCTTTATGCCATAAAATGTGTGCTACGGTTTCTTTTTCATGAAATATACAGAGATATATTTTTTTTAATTTCCTGTTCTATTTCATAACGCAAGTCCATTCCCCACTTTCCGCCGAATTTTCAAGGCATTGCGTTTTATTGAAAGGCGGAACTCGACGCCAACTCAAGGCGTTCCTGTCGTCGTTTAAACATCGTGCTTACAGTCGCACGCTTGCTAATAAATCCGCCACTGTACGTAACTTTATGCAAGATACTCGTACATAGACACAGACTTACAATCCGTATTAATTTTGTAATGTAATTTATAACCCTTTAAACCAAGTTCTACAAACAATAGAATTGGCAGCAAAATGCTAAACTGAAGTTAAATGAGATATTGGTTATATCAAAAACCACAAGAGCAAATGGAAATGGTCCTGCACTTATTTGAAGTACCACGGCGAATGACACAGGTCAAGTGGCGAGGAGCGGGTTTTGTAGGTAATTAACGCGACGATAGCGGCGCCGTCGCCATTCGACGGGTCTAACCGCATTCTTAATGGAGCTCTCCAATAAAATTGCACGGCACTTATCAGTTAGCATGATTTTCAGGCATGGCGCCAAAAATTGGAAATGAAACGGTTATGGTAGTTCCCGATCGTTTTTCTTTTTCTGTAATAGCCTTTGGAACTTGGCATTATGGTGGACAACTAAAAAATGTTTAGTGATCTGTTTGTTTGTTATTTGTCTTATTAGTTTGAGTTTGTTGGGCACACTATTTACTGCCTCGGATTCCACATTCATGCATGCAACATTTTATAAAATGAGCCGTAAGTTAATAACGAAATGTCTGTGTCATTAAGTTGTTTGGGTCTATTCTAGTTGAATAGTTGATTTATACAAATACTAATTGCAGCTCGCCACTTTATTTGACCATTTATACGTACCAGACCAGCATATAGACAAAGTGTAAAAATATTCCGTCTTCCGCTTTTCGCCCAAATTCGAAACATTACGTATAGCGTCACGCTTTATACCACCATACTGAAAAGTGTTTGCTGAGGTATTGCTAGGGCAAACATTTTTGGTATGATGACATTTCATTATTTCTTATTGTTTAGCGCAACTACCTACTATGTTTCTTCATCAGGTGTGCCTGATTCAAGATCAAAGTTCCTGCCCAGGTTTTATGGGTATGCAATAAGAGTTTCAATTCCTCTCAATCTCATTTCATTTCATTTCATTCAAACAAAAATTCATTCAAACAAAAAAGAACACAGGAACAGATTAATGTTCTTACCCTATACAATTTTTGACAATATAATAAATCTTCAGGCACATTTTTAACTGTTCTTTTATAGTAATATAGATGATACTCCGAAATATTAACTTACAATAATTTTAAAATTAATCACCAGTTAAATACTGAAAGGGTATAAATCTCGTACCCTAACCACTACATCACGCCGTAGGGCGGTAAGAAACGTGACTTGAGTTGGTAGAAATTCAATTGCCGTCTCAAATGACCCCGATCATCCCAAATTGGGATTTAAATTTATTTTTAACCAGATACAAATGTATATGGGTCATACACAAATCGCGACCTGAATGTGTACGAAAATAAAAGTGAAATATTTGTTCAAAATCACTCTCATTTAATTCTTATAGATTCACCTAATACAGAAAAAATATGAGACCAGCTCATTATTCGTTTTCGAGAAAGATATTCGATGCATAATTTTTTTGATGACCACAGAAGGTTTCCTACTTCTAATAATAATAGTATTGGTTAATAATGTCCTTGATTACGATATGACATCAATATTGTCACGAAAAAAATTAAAAATCTAGTAAATGTCAGATTCACACAGCAGATTCCTGCAGTCTTAAAAATGTAAGGTAATAAATATAAGAAAAATATAATTTCTTACAATTACTGAGCACCAAGCATATTAATCCATGTTTTCTTATCATTATTTGTTTGTTCATAATAGTTTCAGTTATTTTCTACATACCTCAACGGAACTAAACTCAAAATCTTTATTTAAACAATGAATAAATTTATAAACAATGTTAACGTAACGATAATGATACTGTAACAAATACTAGTTTTAACTAATCTTAAAACAATAAGAAAGAGTCCTTATCAAACTAAGCAATATCTACTCAATAATGAATGGCCAACCACTACATCGAAAATAATTGATAAAATTAAGTTTCCTTCGTCATTTTCAAAAAATTCTTTGTTTCTTAATCAGATTTTTAAGTAAGGGATCCACCAAAATGGATTGGTTGAACTTTTGATCCATATTTACAACAGTAATTTTTAGAGAATAATAATAATAAACCCGCAGGGCAGCTTGTGGCGAGCTGTTGGGGAGTGGCAACCCCACGGACCTGAGTCCTCCGGAGGGGAGTTGTAATTTGTCCCCCGCTTTCCTTTGGCTTTCCTTTATTGACCAGCAGAGTGGAGCGCAAGAGCTATATGCTCGAAAGGGTGGAATCCCGCTCACGAGTTCCTCGTGATGGTGAGCTCTGCTGCTACTTCCATCTACACTCTTAGCCGACCATCTCGATGTTGCGCCCGAGGCATTACGCCGCTTTGTAACCGGGAGGGGGGGGGGGGGGGGGGNAGGCGAGTCACCGTCCACCAACCATTCAATTTGAGACTATTGTAAAGGCGGACGTCCGGTAGTCTCATCCAATAGCCAGTCTAACCAAATTCCATTCCATAGTCCTAGTTTAGATTTCCATATTTTCCATAGTTCCTACGCATTAACCGGCGAACATCTCTGGGCAATTAACTGTGGTTGCCCAGCGATGGATCGCGGCTGATACGTCACAGTAAAACATTTGTATATTCTCTTAGGGGCCTGGTGTTGGACCTGTGTCCCCACGCAAGCCTTCCAAAGGACCGGGTTCTTTTGAACTCGTGAATCTTAAGAGAGAAACATAATAATAATAATAATAATATTTATTAAATTAATATTTAATATATAACAATAGCAAATTTTATCGGTAATAACTGCAATAGTATTAAATGTGTTGCAGTTATTAGCTTCCTCCTCGCAGCCGTAAATCATCAGCTGGTGATGATGATCAATGTTTTGTTTTATAGATATTATGGCACGATATTAGTTAATAATAGCATCTTGTTTAGCTCTACTTGTCTCACGTCTTCGTTTTTTTTTGTCTTCATTGCTTTAGTGCACCCCAGATCTATTTGAATAGGGCAGTGTGGCTGGAACAATGTAAAAAAGCTAGCTAAGCTAAGATTTCATCATTTAAGCTAATAACTAACACCACTTGACACTTACATTTAATTTTTCAAGATCTATACGATATATTGATTTTATTTTGGTCATTATAAAATAACAACAAAGCTGTTAGTTTAGTTTTACAAGCGCAAGCACAAACAAATGAACAAAAAAATGATTTTGACATTACAACATATATTTTTATTATTAATAGTATTTTTTGTGGAAATATATGTTTCCTGTGGATATCTAGAGTAACAGAAAATATGTCTACAGAAAAGATTTTCCAATCGAAAATCAGCGATGGTCTTTCGTTTTCAAGGATAGAGAAATAGCGAGTGAGATTTCAAAAATACTCCTCTAAAGCCATTGTGCCTATATAATTACAAATATAAATAGCAAATACTTACCAAAATACACTAAAAATAGTAAAGATTCGTTGATCTTTTACAAAATGAACAAAATACACGATTCTTTTTATTGGAATATAAAAACACACATCCGTCTTGCGTAATGGGTGTAAGCAAATTATTGCTGTCTAATATTACCAAATTAAAGGATATTATATTTATGGTAACTTTAGTAGAAATTTTTTAAATTCAGGTTTTTTTTTGGATCACAGAAAAGAGTCATATACATGTAACGGCTAGTTTATTAGAAATTATAGTAAAAAGTCTCAAGCATATTTTGGAAATTATCAATAAAAAATTAACTCAAGTATATTCTACGCTGAAAATATGTGATTTCGATGACACGGGCGGAATAACATAAATTACATATTTTTGAAACTATGAACTACGAATTTGAACAGTCCACAGAAGGGGACAAATGATGGAATTTCAATTTTTTTCTTTACATTTTTTTTTAATTTTGATGTGTAGTGCACATCAAAATTTAAAAAAAAATCCACATATCATAAGGGGGTGGGCAAAGTCAAATTTAAAATGAAAAATCGTTTTATTTTCTTTTATTTATTATTGCTATTGTAACATAACACTCATATGAGTATGACCCATATATTTTATCCTTTTGTTATGCAAACTCACACATTTTTCATAAGTATTTTTATATTATTTTAGTAATATTATACTGTTTCTACAAAATTGATACAATATAAAGAAAAATGACCTAATATTTACGAAGCTATTTTAAAATGTATTTCATATCATTTTCAGTATAAATAAAAAATACAAAAATATGTTTTAATATTTTCCAATACCTTATAATTACAACAAGTAGTACAATAGTAATATTTACTTCAACGGATATTTATTAAATATCTAACGAAACATTTCATAATTGCATATATAATATGCCCACGAAGCGAACGTCTTTTCATCAGATTTATTATTCGAAAAGCTTATTTTTTGGAACTTAAGTGATTAACGTCAACTTAAAAAGCCCTCAAAATTAAAAGCGACACTGCTAACTTATTACCGCAAAAAATAAACTTAAAATTAAACTTGGCTTCATTGTTTTGACGACGAAAATTAGGCTATCCTGGAGAACCGCGGGTGTGAATGTAAATCTGATTTGAGTAATGAAGCGAGTCTAATTAAATAAGCGGTATAAAAAATATTTTACAGAAAATTTTAATGAAATTTATGTTAGTTTAAAAATATTAAAAATTTAGTAAAATTTTTTTTTTTACTTTCATGTTATTCTGCATATACTGGCGTAGATAAAGAGGACCTAATGTACACATTCTTTTACCCATGTTACACCCGAATTCGAAATATAGTTGTGTGCCAAAACTAAATGTTTTGTTTTACATGAGCGAGGAAAGTAAAATGTTTCAGTCTCCCAAATTAGCATCGAACGCAAAACTATCGTGTTCATAGTCAGTGTCACTGCACCATCGTGGTTTTATGACACCACAATGTATGATATATTTAACAAAATGTCGAAATGCTATCTTAAAAGTGTGAAATGTTTTAAATTTTAGACATTCATGTTCTCAGTGAAGTTTTATGAAAATTTTAATCGTCCTCAAATAATTTAGGACGAGAAAGTAGAAGTTGAAATTTAATATTAAGTTAAACTTTTTGTATTTTACTATATTTTATACGTTTATTAAGTTACATGCTACCCGGCTTACGTCTGGAAACTTAATAAACTATTTTACTGTGTATGATAGTTGAGAAAAATTTAGTAATATAAATAATATAAATTATTGAAATAATGGAAAATTTGTTAAGGAAGTAAAGAAAAACACTGATATTTGAAGGTTCAATTCGGAGAAGGCTTTAATTACGCGAACATAAAATTATTTTACCCCGCTGTGAGTAAAGTTTAAATTAAAATAATTTTATTTATACTGTGTCGTATTCATGGAGAATGTAAAAGAAATATATGATATACAATTATAAAGTTCGAAATTACAACGTCCGTATTTCCCCCAATAATCCTCATTTTAATGATTCGGGAAATTTAATTCGGGGTATTGCAAAAACACGCGGCCCTGTACAAATATTAATTGAACACATTACAAAGTCGACGAGGTTGGGCAGTAACAGCCCTGGTTCTATATACGAGTATGTATAAAAATCCTCTAAAATCGATTTCGTGGAGTACAAAATAATAAATCCTGTGCTCATGGATTAGGTAAACAGCTTTGCGGAACGTCCGCCAAGAGTGTGCGAGAGCGCGCTTCCCTACAAATGCGAGTCTAATGCTGCCATAAATCGTCCTGGCCGCAGCGCCCCGCGCCTGCAGCTCCTTAGTAGCAGAGCACTGTGGATTAGTATCGATTAGCTAACGGAATTTCAATCTTCAACATTTCAACGACTATTGAATGTGAGCTATTCATGAATGTAAGCTGGAAATGTGTATTTAATCGTAGAAACATAAATTAATTTTTAACAAATAGAAAAACCGACTTCTATCAACGAACTAAAAAGTGGAAAATAATTTTACAAAGATTTTATAATTTTGATTTTATAATTTTGAGTCTTCAAAATTGTAAAACAAACAGGCTAAGTACTTGTAAAACAAACAGGCTAAGTAATTAGATACTGTAGTAAGGTTGTTGTAGCATTAGTTTGACACCGACTTCAAAATTATAAAATCGTCCTGTCCTGTCCTGTTCTGTTCTGTTCTGTTCTGTTCTGTTCTGTTCTGTTCTGTTCTGTTCTGTTCTGTTCTGTTCTGTTCTGTTCTTTTCTGTTCTGTTCTATTCTATTCTATTCTATATTGTACTATTTATAATTAAATAATGCTAAACTATGGTGCTGAAATCAAATCTTCCGTTACTTTCCAGTCTGTTGCATTTTTCTTCCTATAAGTTCCTTGTTTTCGAAAATAGTTGCTCGTTATACACACTATTACCAGGAGTACTTTTTTATGAAAAAAGACACAGAAACAAGCTTACGGGTCACCTGATAGTAAAGGACCACCGCTACCCACGACCTCGTCCCCGGACCCATGACATCAGAGGAGCTACAGTTGCGTTGCCGGCTTTTAAGGTGGAGATAAAGGAGCCTCTTTGAAGCTACTCAAGTCATATTGTCATGGAAGGACAACATGGAAGTTCCAAAACGCCACGTGAGATTCCTTTCAAAACTGTAATATATTGTAGAGGCCCTTCCCAGTTTGTCATAGTTCCATCACACAATTTTCTGGAGCAGAAAATCTCATTCGAAATAGGGAGTCCNAGATGGACTCAGGCTCAAATCGACGCCACCAAACTGGATTGAATAATAATGACCTGTGACTTGGCAAGATTGACAGTTAAGCCAAAAGATTTGCTCCACCTACTAACATTCAGTAAATCTTCGTTAAGCTTTTGAATAGCCTCACCAACATCATCAAACGGGGCGGCTAAGTAGTTTGAAGGTCGTCAGCATATAGATGAAAAAAAGAGGATCTGTTTTGGGAAACTGAATTAATAAAAATGGAGAAAAGGAGAGGAGAGAATATGTACTTTCTGATCTACGAGGGGCGTTCAATATATTTTAGGTATCAGCACTGAAAAATACAAATTTTACTCATTTGACTTATAATAATAACTTAAATCTTACCTAAGACGTTTCACGAAGGGCATTCAAAAAGTAAGTTTCCCTATTTTTAAAATGATGTAAAAAACAATTTTTAGATTAAAAAACGCATATTTATTTATTTATTGAAACATAAACTATTTTTCTACATAGTCGCCTTCGACTTGGATACATTTTTCATATCTGTGTTGAAGTTTAAGCAAACCTTCCTTAAAAAAAGACATGTCTTGCACATACTTTGCGGTAACCCAGTTTATCTTTGAAGATTGCAAAGATTGAAGTCAATATCAGAAGGAATCAATTCAAGAATATCATCAATAGTCAGTTGTCTGTCATCTGGAATGATTTTTTCAACAGCTTCGATAGCTTCGTCCGTAGTGGCTGTTTTTGGCCGTCTTGCACGCTATTCATCGTTGACATCTGCTCATTAGTACGCCATCGTCGCACCATTTACACACTCATACAGTTCTCACCGTAAACTTGCAATAATTCACTGTGAATATCGTTTCCATTTAGTCCTTTAGCAGAAAAAAATCGAAAAACTGCACGCAATTCAATATTTGACACGTTTTCCAATGGCACCTCCATTGTTGTCAAGCTTAGACTGCTAAAAAAACTATTTTGGGTCATCTTACTTTTTGAATACCCCTCGTATATTTCATTTCTACTGTATTGTGCAGCCAAGTAAATAAAAATACTAGAACCGAATATATTCGGCGCCATAGCCGAATAATTCGGCCGAATATTGAATATTGAAAAACATGCCGAATACACCGAATACCGAATACCAAACGTATATTCGGTGCATCTCTAGCAATTATAAATTTATTACATTTTTTTGCCTAGTGCATGTGTTACATATAAAAAGATAGGTAGAAAGGCTCAGGCCTCAGTCAGTCAGTCTTGCCATCAGTGGCAAGAGAATAATATTAAAGCACCAGCGACCCCAATTTCATAATAATATTTCGTGTTCAATGGTGAAACTCACCGCCAGGCTTAGTCTTATTTTAATAATGAATTTCATTTATAGAAATTAGCAAAAACTCTTTAAGTCCATATTAATGTTTCTAGTGATGTTGAGAATAATACGTTTATACATCTGCTTAAAACTAAACTGCTACACAGTTTTGTTTTAAGCTGATGCGCATATGCAGTACGAATAATTTAATATTTTAAATAAATCCTTTACGGAATTTAATATATTTTATTAGATAAAAGTATAAAAACAACATTGAGTTTTACCAAGCACAGTGAAAACCCGATTGCGTTTACTGCTGGTATACAGTAAACTACTACTGTAGTAACCTGTTGTGAAATTTTTAATTAAGTGTAGGAAAACTTTACAGAGGCTTCATTCGTTTCTAATTTACAGGAGCTATGTAAATAAGGCCTTGTACAAAAAATACTTTTACATATTATTTGTAAAAAGCGCGGCGTTCAGTTCTACCTCTCAACACGCAATGCCTCCAGAATTCAGCAGAAAGTGGGGAACGGAGAGTCAAATCACTAGGTTCCCTCTGCCTACCCTACTGTGTGCGGGATACAGCGTGAAGCTGGACCCAAGTCCCAGTCACGGGAAAACTTTGTAATCTTCGAAGGAAGTCTTTACCTGTCTACTTGCATAAAGAATAAGTAAAATAATAAAATAAAATATATCATATAAATAAATATAAAAAATAAAAAAAAAACAATAAAGCTACTACTAACAACTTTAAAAAAATAAAAATAAAAAAAAAAATTCTTTACGTAAAAGACTAAGGATGAAACTTAAACAAATATAAAGGCTTTTTTATATTTTCATTTTATTTTAACCATTAAAATGATTACAATATATTATTATAAACACTTATGAAGGAAAAAGAGTAGTTGTCTTTAAACAGCATAAATCTATGCATTTATATCTGTAATGTGGTCAATGATGTGGTGGTCCGTGATGTGGGGGACCCGGTGGTGGAGGACCAGGATTTGGAGGACCATGAGGGGGAGGCCCATGATGTGGAGGACCACCTGGCGCTGGTGGACCATGTGGTGGCGGGTGAGGTCCGCCTGGACCGTGTGGACCATGTGGTGGCATCACTAAAATGATAAAATTATTCAAATTATTCAGTCTTCCGAACCGGTGGTCGCTTTTTGTTTATTTGTTTATATGTTCATTCGGCGATTCAAAAGTGCTTATATGCTATTTGAATAAAGAATAGGTATTTTGAATTTTAATTTACCCTGCTATTACGGGTTATGCGTGACGATATAATAAAAAAATAATAAATTTACATACACTTTTAAATCATTAAATAAATTATATGTATATACCTGTATTCCGCCTTGAAATATCACACACACAAATAAAATAAAACACTATTAATAACTTAGTAGTCCAACTGAGGATCCCAACTGTATGAAACCAATACATTTACGCTTTTATTTAAATACTCTCGATATCAGTTGTAAAGATATCATATGATATGAAATGTTATGAGTATTTGGGAAAACACAGTTCGTCACCGCTATATTTTCAGATATTTGTAGAATATTATTGTTTTCTTTGAATTGAACTATATTCTCAAAATTGTTATATTTCCGATTTTTTCACGTATTTTTTCAATTGATTTATTTATGCTGTATATATCAAAGACTAACCTATGAAAACAGACATTATACTGCTATAGTTATTAATTAGTATCTATAAATAAATATTGTATTTACTTATGGAGCAATATTTTTATTCACTCCGATCTCGCATCTCCAATTTGCAGATGAACATGAAGAACCGTGGTTTGAAGTATGGGTGTAGGAATGGGGTAAGTTGGGTTGATCCCAGCCCAAAATTTTTATAGTAAAAAGGCAGACAACAAAAAAAAATGTATAAAAAGATCTGTTTCAGATAAACTCCAAAACATTTGTGAATTTTCTTACTAAATAGGTTACATTTATTTTAATTTTTTTAACTCCAGCTCGATATATTCTTCACTAATTTAGTGCTATGTTACAGTTTACAATAATTTTTATGAAGATTTTCGTACGTTATACGTTAACTGAACTTCGATATAAGGATCAAGCTTTCCATCCAGCGTCCTCTTCTAAGTAGTCAGTGGGAACCCATCTTATCCTCAATACGTGATTCTGAATTTTTTTAGCTTCACTGATTGACCCTCGCGACGCTTATGTCCTTTTACCAAAAAAAATAAATGAGATAAATTCATTCCCTCGAGGGGATATTGAACCCACAGCAAATGCTTGAAGCATAAAATAACATAGAATATTGGATATACTGATAGTAAATAAAATATTCTAAGTACTCTATAACACAACAGTTACGTTCATCTCAATATATATAAATGGCCCCCAATTTCTTCAAAATCATCTAACCTTGGCTGAAAGCCAGTGCACGCTGCACCGACACAGATACATAATATTATTGAACTTATATCTTGAAAAGTTTTATATTGTCATTGTATGATTCTTTTGCTATAAAAGGTTGGAACTTACTGTATTTTATTTGAATTTACAAACGCCAATAGTTTTTTAAAAGTATTATGAATACCAAATGTTTTCGATTCGTATATAGATAGATATAATAATAGATTTTTCCTATCACAACATTTCTAACTAAACTAAAAGACATTTTTTTTATTTAAAATTGAAAGCTGCTGAAATAAATTCTGAGGATACGGACTTATTCATGTATGCTCCTTACTTACGTGTCTTTGGAGTGCACGCGATCTCCGTACATGATACCACGTCCTACTGCTTCGTAAAAGTTTATAAATGTCAGTATTCCTTTATACAAATGCGGGTGCTACGCCATATATTATCATCTGAATGTGCATCGCGCTATAAAGTTATAGGGCTGTTATAAATGTGTATGGTATACTATTTTATATGAAACGTAACTTGGTTAGATATTGAATGTTTAATCTAAATAAATAAAATAAATTAAACTGGTACCTTTTTTCATAGACTTTTTTTTGTAGTTAAATAATATTCTTCTTATTTGAATAATTATATAATAATAATTATGATCATTAGAGGAAATATTTATTAGATAAGTACTAGCGGCCCCCGTGCAACTTTACTTGCTTGAATGAATATTTATTTAATATTATATAAGTAAACTTCTCATTATTTTAGTATTTTTATCTATTTTGTTATGTACTTCATAAATCATATATTTCTTTTAAAGTTTTATTTGATATATATCATAGAAAAATGTTTAGTTATTTCACGTCTAGAAAGGCAATAGGTATGCGTGCATCACGTTTACGGCCTTAACTATTACTTATAGTTCTAATTTACATTCAGTTAGATCCAAGTCAAATATTACTGTATATTATCAATAGTAATTAATCCACATAATCAGATTTCCTGCTATCAAGATGTTACTTATATAGTAGGTATAGTTTACAGCTTTATTAACCTATTGACTCAACATAATATTGTAATAACAATAATATTATATAACAGACACAACACTATCACAGTTATGACAACACAAATTAGTTAACACCTGTAATAATAGTTCGATGATATCGTTGCATGTAATTTTAAATCAGCTTCACGCTGTATCCCGCACACAACGGGGTAGGCAGGGCTAGTGTTGAGACACTCCGTTGCCCATTTTCTGCCGAATTCTGGAATAAATATTTCAATTCCTCGAGTGGGGATCGAACCCAAAACCGTCGTGCTACAGTCACACCCTTATGCCGGTGCGCCACGACGGCCCCTAAGCCTCCAAAAACTATAAGTCAGTGCTATTTCAAGGCTACATAAAAAATATACACAGTATTTTTAAGTTTTTTTTGCCTTCATATTGTACCCCGCTGCACATAGCAGGGTAGGCAGAGGGAACCAGGCAACCTAATGTTATGACGCTTCCAATTCCGTTTCCTATTAACCACCGAAATTTTGAGTCATTGTGAGTTTCGGAACTCAACCCCGCGCTTTGCCTCGTTACCAGAGCTAAACTAAATATAAAATTGTTATATATATAATTTCCTCTAGTAGGAATCGAACTCACAAACTGTCGCATTAAAAACAAATACGTATAATATAAAGTATACTGAACGTTTGTTAAATGTGTTAACAAAAATTGGTACAGAACGAATTATATTTGTTATTGCTTATCGGATTTATAATTTGATTGAGTTACATTGCCGTGATTGTGAAAAATATATATATTTTTTTTATAACTTTTTCTAATATTTTAACTATTGCTATTTCTTTCGAATTAATACCACATATGATATTTTTATTTCAGCTTCACGCTTTTCTGAAGCGTGCACACAGCAGGGTACGCAGACGGAACATAGTATTAAGACACTCAGTTCCCCACTTTCTGCCGAATTCTGGAGTCATTGCGTGTTGAGTGGCAGAACTGAACGCCGCGCTTTGCCTTGACACCAGAGCGAAGAAATTGAAATACAAACGTAAACAAATATTTCACTTCCTCGAGTGGGGATCGAACTCACAACCGTCGTGTTACAGTCACACCCTAGTGCCACTGCACTACGACGGCCTCTTTATTTACAAGATATACATTTAATATAGTGAAACCCACGCACGTTATATACATATCTCAAATAGTTTCCCAAGAGCTGGAAGCGTTCGTGATGTTCAACACTTAAGGCTATTCGATTTACGAGCCGATGTCGGTGATAAGTGGTTCCAAGTTTTGTATTGGCGCAACTACAACAGGAAACACTATTGAATTTATAATGGCTTTTCAATATTTGTATAAATATTCGGTTTAACTTTGGAAAATCGATATTGTCTTTGGGATTAGGCAAAACGATTATTTACGCAAATTTATATTATTATTACTATAAGAGTAAAGTTGAAAGGAGCCATAAGATGTATACAATACACATTTATTTATTAACCAGCCAGACCAAACGTGACATGATAGGCAGACGAGTCTAAATACTAGGGTGTGCTAGAATAGTAAACAGAAATGTATACCAAGTTGGTTTTGTAAGTGCAAATATAAATAGCTATAGTTGTTCAAGATAACGTTTATCAAAAAAGGCAAGGCGAATCGTGAAGGCGGATATTGGAGGCCAGAGGCGACGGAAGGGCGCGCCATAACCGTAACTCACGGCTGCAGCAGTGACGTCGCGCGTCGCACGCCCATAATTTACTCGTTCGCGCACCATTGCCCACGAGCATGGAAAGTTGAAATGTCGGTTGCAATTGGGCTAAACTGCTTTTTTTAAATATTGATATAAATATAATAAATAAATCATAAATCAGTTTCACGTTTTATCCCGTATGCAACAGGATAGGCAGGGTTAACTTAGTGTTAAGACAGTTAATTCCAGAGTAATTGCGTGTTGAGTGGGGGAACTCAACGCGGCGCTTTGCCTCGATACCAGGCCGAAGAAAGGGAAATAGAAATTTAAGTAAATATTTCATTTCTTCGAGTGGTGATTGAACCCACAAGCAGTCGCGTTTACAGTCACACTATGAGCAACTACGCCACGACTGGTGTTAATTGTTGCTCCTTTCGAGAATGACGACCAATATATAAAATGGTGTATATGAAAATAATTATTTAAGATATAATCATTTGCTGCTTTATTTCGTATTATAACAACTCATAGGTACAAACGTTGTGCAATTTCCTACAATGACGTTTAATAAAAATAACGAATCAAACAAGGGATAAGTTAGTTCTATCGGAAAAAGAACTGAACTGGACAAAAACAATGAATTTAACTTTTTGACTTGTTATTCAAAGTTATCTTAGTAATATAATTTATTATAACGGGAATCCTTTTCGGATCCTTCATATAAATTTTATTTGAATTCTACATTAGATACTTATCTCATTTTATATAGTAGTTTAATGTACTTTATAATTTATGTGTATTTTTATGTAAATTCATAAAGTTTAAAATGAAATAATTATAATTATTATATCTTGTATATAAACAAAAGTAAACTAATATTGTTTCAAAACATATAAACCTATAACTAAAGGGAATCTACTTAGCTATCTAAGTGCAGTAATTTTCGAATGTGTCTATATTTGGTGGATTGTAGAATCCAATAGATTTGAGATGAATAAGAGTGCTTGAATGCCAAGAGCTTTCCTCTGCTGATTAAGATGTATTATTGTTCTAGGAAGATCCTATTTCACGAGAGAGATTGCTTTTCACGTAACTTCTTATGTTTAGGTACTTCTACGAATTTCTGGTATTTTTATAGAGGTATATTTGGCCATCATGGTTTATTGTTTTTTACAGAAGATTGAAACAAGGTTGTTTGTGTTAATAAATATAGGCGTTATAAAAACAATATGATATTTATTAAAGAAGGCCTATAAGACTAAAGTTCTTATAAGTAATCGATATTCTCTCAGTCACGGGGACTTTTTATGATATCTTTATTATCTATATATACTTCTATTCTTCTAGGTGAGAATGAAGAAGAACGTGTTTAATTGGTTTTGGCACGTCGAATGAATGAAAGCGGCGATGAAAGAATGGCAGAAAAGATTTTAGATTTAAGGAAAAGTGAGCGGTGGCAGAGGTAGAGCGAAGCCTCGGTTGACCTTCGAAAACACAGTATTAAAAACACTGGAGGAAGGTCACTTATAAAGCATAAAGACGCTCGGGAAGGCATATATTTGCGGGTTGATGACAGTGGAAGAGGCGAAAGAGGTATGCAGAGACCGCAGCGTCAGAGTTATCTCCCGCAATTAGAATGAGTATCATACAATTACACGGAGGAGAAACCGCAGGCAAACGGTGTATAAATAGTTTAAATTCCATATTGACACATTTTTCTATTAGTGAAACTTTGTTCTTTGTATGTGGCATAATTAAGTTTTTAGTTGTTTTGTCTAACCATACCTTTTTTGATGATTGCAATATTCCTAAAGGAAATGCAATGTTTGTGGCTATAAATTCCATTTCTGATAATAATTTCGTATCGATGGATGCCTGTGGATGATGTGATGGAACATATATATAAAAACCAGGTAGGAACGAAGTTCCTTCGGCTAATGTAGAATCGACACAAATTGCAAAAAAGTCGTACTCAATTTTATGTAGGTTTTCTTGATTTTTCTCTTAAATTTTGCTGATTAGTTTTTATTTAAGTACAAGAAAGTATTTAGGAAATTCATTATTTTAGGAAATAATAAATTACTTAAAATAAGAAAACATCTTAATTCAAATTATCAACTAAAATAACAAAATATGTCTCTTTATTTTTGTTTGTCAACATAAAATTATATAGAAATAGAAAAATAGAAATAAAAATAATTACAAAAAAAGTTTATTATTATTATTATTAACATCTCTAAACGATATGTCATTCTCATCTCAATTCATTTATAGCTAGCATAGCTAACATTTAACGGTTTTATTCCACGCATTTTTCTTACAGTTTTACTAACACATTTTTTTCAGTTCGGTCACGCAGCGAAATCCCTATCCCTTCCAAGCCTGCCGTAAGGAACTTCGTTCCAAATATATATAAATGGACATTAATTAATGTAATAGAACCCTTAGTAATTATTCTTATTTTTTATTATTATTTTACCAGTCCGTCTGTTCACTCAAATCTCTGCAGTTTCCACTATTGTATTTAGGCATGCTTCCCTAAATATTTATTGTTTATTTTATTTTAATCGCTTTGCAAATGAAAAAGTTATTATTTTAATGAATGTTGTTCGATAAAATTGCTATAAATAATTGTTTTATTGAATTAGCTGAAACTTTACTTTTCAATATAGGTATACATATTGTTTTTGAAATGATATGATTTCTATTTTAAACGATATTATTATATTAGAAAATGAATGAAATGTAGAATTAGTAAATTGAAAATTACTTATATTAATGCAGATAAGTAGTAGGTATAGTATTTTTTTTCATCTTCACGCTGTATCCCACCTGCTATATAGCAAGGGAAGGTTTCAGAATCAGAATTCGCTGAATTTTCGAGGCATTGCTTGTTGAGTGGCGGAGCTCAACGTTGTGCTATTATGTATTGTGCGAGGTCGTTGTCAATTTAGCGGGGAACAAAGATTGGTTACAGCGTGAAACTGAAAAATAATATTATGTAGTTCAAGCGGCGAAACTGCGAGCGAGTCGCTAGTGAAGAATAATTTATGTAATTGAGTATTTTAAATATTGGAACCATTTGAACTACATGTAGGGAGTATAATATTAAATTGAAATATAAAGTTGTTCCATATTTCAACTCTTTTCATGCTTTAAAATTTATTTCATTTAATTAATTGGCTTGTAAATTTATCCAATTAGCTATAGCTTCGTTTAATATTTAATATCTATTCGGTGCTTATATAATATCCAAATGGAATTATTAAATTTTGCCCATATATCTGCTGATCTGATCTGCTATCTGCTGAATATATATATATATATATATAGGCACAAAGGTAAACAGGGTGTGTAAAATTTCAACCTTTTACCTCTCATTTATAGCGAAATAGTGTAAAAACACGATTAACAACATTTTAAAAGATTGCAATGTTATTTAATATGTAAATTATGAAGGTGCAATAGAATAAACAAAATTTATTACCCACAATTCCCTTTGTAAGGCATACAGAGAGAGAGAGAGAGACAGAGAGTCAGAGAAAATTGTGTGTCGCCATTTCATACAAAAAGCGATAATCATGTAAGAAATCTTATCCAGCTAGGGTCTAGCTAGATGACCAGCTAGAGACAAAGACATAGATAAAGAATGTAATGTGTTATATATTTTTGCTTGCTTAGTACTTACCTATCTTTTATACAATAACAATTATTACGTGAAAGTGTTATTGATATTTTGAATTAGTATACAGATCAGGGTCGTTGTTACGCTTGTAGCAAACGCTATCCAACACATCTGGCGTACGTAATTGTGTTATAGGGAAAAACTTTCTTAATAAGAACGCCACCGCTGGCTGTAAGCTCGTACGTACTATTGGGACGTATGAAATAATTAATTATAGTTACACTGTAGTGTTCTTCAAAATATCGTGATAATTATATTAGCTAATAGAAGTTAAATAGGGATATATTATATATAATACATTTGTATACTTAGAAAACTAACGTGCGCACAAACACAGTACTTAAATTTAATTTTTAAAGTGCATAAGTTTGCTCCTTTAATAGAGCACGTCTTTTACTAATCAAGATAAAATATAAATAACTACTCATAGTTATAAATAACAGTAATATTTATTTTCTACATTTTTAGCAGATTAAGAAATATTTTATAAGCTAAGCTTAACAAAAACCATTGAATACACATATTCAGTAAACTTATTTCATCGTAAACAAACACTAATAAAGGAAAAAATATTGATTTCGTTATAGCACCTGCATTGATAGGCAGAAATTTTATGAAATTAGCCATTTATCTGAAATGAGGTCCGTGATGTGGGGGTCCGTGATGTGAAGGTCCGTGATGAGGAGGTCCGTGATGTAAAGGTCCGTGATGTGGAGGTCCATGATGAGGAGGTCCGTGATGAGGGGGTCCGTGATGTGGTGGTCCGTGATGCGGGGGGCCATGATGATGAGGGCCGTGATGATGAGGCCCATAGTGTGGTGGACCGTGATGTGGTGGCCCGTGATGTGGTGGACCACCTATAGAGATCCTTATCAATGACCCCGGTGGACCATGTGGATGGCCGTGGTGTGGCGCGGGTGGACCATGTGGTGGCATCACTACAATAGAAAAAATACCTAATTAGTCTATTTTATTTATTTATTCATTTATTTATGTACCACACAAGAAAGAAAGTACAGAAAACTTATAACTACAGAAAAAATGTGTACAATGGATAACTTATCTCTAATAGAGATCTCTACCAGAAACCCTTGAATGTAGGACATGTTAAAAGAAATTATTCGGGTGCGGTATTTTAATATTATTAATTTAATAATTTATTAGAAAAAAAACAAAGATTATATTCTAGAAAAATAACAAAATTTTACACCAATAACCTACTTATAATAACGCCAATAATATTATGTCCAAATTATTAATAAATAACATGTACCTGTTGTTTTTGATGTTGCACTTTACAATACCACATAAACAAAGAAATTAAACAATATTAACAACTTAGTGTTCCACCTGAGGTTCCCAACTGTAATAATGTAACCAATATGTAGTCTTTCATTTAAATTACTCGATATCAGTTGTACAGATATGATATGAAATGCTATAAGTAATTGGGAAAACACAGTTCGTCACTGCTATTGTTGCAAACCATTCAAGTGGAAGTGGAATATTTATCGGATATTGCTATATTTTTTCCAATTTAACCATGACCTGTAATATGCTATATTTTTCATTTCTCACGTATTATTTTTCAATTGATCGTATTATAAGCTTGAAGTGTGTAACGAATAAAGAATTTTAATATGTGAAAATATTATATTACTATAGTTATATTTTTGTGGCAATATTTTTCATTCATTTGTTTTCATCATTTCTGTTTGTAAGGGAAATGCAGAAATTTCATATTTTCGATAGTAGGTACGGTCCTGCGGCTTAAAATGATTTATATATGTAGGTAGACCTAAGAACTTCACATTATAATTACACACCTCTATATAGACTGCTGTATTCAACCAGGCATCAATTCAAGTCCAAGCAAGGAAGTAATAAATTATTATTTTTAAATGTAATTATGTGTAAATCGTTTCAGCTGTTCTAAAGATTAGCCGTAATAAACAGAGAGACAGACACAGACTGACAAAAATATTAAAATGGTTTGTGTTTTGGTATCGTCTAAATTAATAAGTTATACACACTTGGTTACATATTTTGATATTAGACAATCAAGAGAGAATAAAACATAATTTTAGCTATTTTTCAAACCATATCTGCTAGCATTAAAAACATTACTTCATTTCTTAGTCCGAAAGCAACACCAATTTATATTTTGGCTAGCTCTGGCTACTGCTGTTACTATTAGGCGTTTTGATCTGGAAATAGAAAAAGATCCAATTTAGCTTACACTATTTTATACTCTTATATAAAAGAATAGATATTTCATATTTTAACCATTTTTATAATTATTATATAATTGTTATATAATTTAACAAACTGATTAAAACCTGAAACAAAATATAAAACTATAAATAAATATTATGTATTTATTTAAGTGGTTTTAGGGAAGATTGGTTGATTAGTTTAGTATAGTTAGTTGTCTATCCGCTGATTAAAGATTATAATAAATATAAACATTATATTATTTGCATGATTTACTTATTTTCATTTTATAAAGACACCGCAAAAACTTGGCGATACTCGAAGAATACCAATCTTTTAGTGATTGTTTAGAGTTTTTATCGTCCGTTTGTTTTGAAATTTTCACAAAGAAGGAAATTGTATTTACTTATCGCGCTTCGTTTACTTACAAGGTATTTAAGACCGCGTTGTCTTTTATCGGTTTTCTGTTTGGAAAATGGAGTTTCCTTGTTGGAAGATGAAGCGGAATATATAATCGATTGTTTGAGGAATTTTATTAGCTGTTCGTTTGTAATGGCACACTTGCTTTCAAACTTTTAATGAAATACATTGGCGTTCTTGCTCTTTTTGATATTTAAAGAATAAATTTGCAAATCTTACTGAAACAAAATGAAATAAAATTAAGAAATTTCATTTCCCACATCATTCTTATTCTATGTTTCAGACTTAAATATATTTTAAAACATGAACACTGGAAGATAGAAAAAAATAACAGAAATAACGACGACTTCGATGTCGAAGTGTATTAAAAGTGCATTCAGTCGAATCTCTTTCATGGTACATGCCTCGAGTTCTTAGAAATATGTTATTTATTGAGTTTACGTGTTTGATAGAAATGAAAAAAGTCGTCATTACTTTCAGAAGTCATTTACTTAATTGAAAACCAACATAACAAGTCTTAAATAAAGCATACTTTTTCTCTAATCAAGTAAAATATGAAAAAGAACCTTGTACTTATTCTGTTCTAGAAATATAGAATTATACATAACCTAAAAACATATTAAGAAATATGATTGCTTTTATTAAAAACTTTTTATAGGAATCTAGTTCTCGCACCCATAAGTTTTTTATACTGCACATAGGGCTGGGTAAGATTACTCGTACTGGTGTCAACTTGATGTTTTTAATAAAATGGGAACTGCACTGCTCTTTCTGAAGGGTAGATTCCAGAATATATAATTTGTATGGCGTAAACGACGTTCATGGTTCCTTTAAGTACACAGCAGGTTTGGCTAATGCTGAAAATTAGTGACGATGTGCAATAGAATATAATAGCTGTTTCATGTTTTCCATTAAAAGAACTTCATTTGCTTCTTCTTCTTCCTGGCATTAATCCCGGCTATTACCAGGGTCTGCCTTCCTACTTAACCAACTCCACTTTGCACGATCTTTTACGTCCTCGGTGGTTAGACCATTGGCTCTCATGTCCTGCATCACGACATCCAACCAGCGCTTCCTTGGGCACAAAAGAACTTCATTTGCTTATGTTATACATCTACATTTGTTATAAATGTAAACAATATTAATTTACGATTTTATAAAATCGTATCGTACCTCACTTGGTTTTCATTCTTATCACGTAAATCATATGATAGCGATAACCAAATCAATAGATTGAAAAATACATGAGCTCTATCGACGGAAGTGCTTGGTATACAATAAACGAGTAAGTTGTTCAAATTAATATTAGATTTTCAAAATTACATTTTGGTGTCTGTGTTAAGAATTTTAAGTAACAAATATACAAACAAATATAATATAGGTGTTACTAATAATATTTTATTATTTAAGTAACTTATAGTATTTTACAGTTATTTATAGTGATTTTTTTACTGCCGTGTGCGAGATGTTAATGACTTTCCATTGTTAATTGTATTTTAACTTTTGTTAAAAACTTGAAAAATTATATGTTCTAGTTAATGTAATACATAAAAATTTTGTAAAAAAACACTTCCCAAGGATTATATTCATGTGAAATTATTCTTTATAGGATGGCTCCTTTACACTGTCTACCGTGTGGACCTTATTGCCGTAGCGCCCCTTGCTTGCCACATTGTAGGTATCGATTTGCTCCGCGTGGACCTATGGAGTGGACTCCGCCGCCATATAGCCTGCCACCTGATGCTCCATGCCCTGACAATTATCCAGATATAATTCATCATCCACCCATTCAAGAAAGTCCACAATACCCGCCAGGACCTCATTATCCTCCAGGACCTCATTACCCTCCTGGACCTCATCAACCTCACCCCTACCATCCCCATGGCCCAAATTATCCACCAAACCCTAATCACCCCCACGGTCCTCATAATCCACATAATCCGCAATACCCGTTCATGAGATGATGAATCTCTCTATTATGTTTTAATGACAGTAACTGACGAAAATGTATTTGGAAATCTGTTTAATTAAATAAGTTTAAAAATAATATGTAAATTAATATATTTCCTATTTTTTATATTTTAAATAAAACCAATAAATATTTATTAAATAATTGTAAAATTTATTTAAAGAAATGCGTCAATAAGAAATAAGTAGGTATACCGAATACATGATCTTTCATACAGAAATAATTTATGCCTTGTACATGCGAGTATATGTGTTTTTTGAAACCACTATTAAATAATGTGTTTGTAATATGAATACATCTTTTACTACATAAGTCAAACATACAAGAAAATAATGATATAAGCGCTAAAGTAGGTATCCTAGCAAACTTAAAAATCATGGTTAATATATTTTCATTTATGTATATATTAGAAATTGTGAAAATCAATAATATACAAGTTTCTCAACATTAATAGAAAAATTAGTTTTTAATCATGCCAAGATCCATATAAAGTTTGTTATAGATTCTACCGTTGCAAAACAGATTTTGGGGCACTTTCAGACAATCTTCCTAGAATTTCAGATAATATATGATGCGATATAGAATTCACTAAGATTGACGAAAGAAATGTTTTGTTCTATTATTTGATTATGGCTTAATAAACGAAAAAAAATTGCAACGCTTAAGTCCATTTTACGCGTTATCATTATTGATTGAAATGCGACGTTTGTGGGTAGATACTCATTCGGAGGAATTCACTATAATTCTATATTATATATAACCAAAAAGCGCAACAATTCGAATATTCGGTAGAAAGTGGAGAACGGAGTGTCTTAACAAGTGTTAAGACACTAGCACTAACCTAGTAGGTTTCCTATGTGCGGGATACAGCGTAAAGCTACTACTATTTAAATATGTTTTCTGTTTTTTAATATGTTGAGCGCAGCTACACGTTATTTTCTTTTATTTTTTTAAAACTTTTTACTGTTACCAATTTTTATTATATTTGATAAATATGTATCTAAGTATTTTTACATAAATAAAATAAAACGACGCATATTTACGTTTACAATGAATTCACAATTTCCTATTACTCACCTGGCTTTTATTCTTATCGCGTAAATCATATGAGCATGAGGCGATAAGAAGATAGATATATTAAAAAATATGTGAGCTCTATCGACAAAAGTGCTTGGTATACGATAAAAGAGTAAGTTCAAATTTATATACATTTACTAATTTTAACATTTCTTTGTTTTTAATGGAAAAAATAAGTTTCTAGTTTTTGTGTTAAGTGATCAAATTGAAATACGAGTATACTGTAACTCTAATCTAAAAGTATAGTTAATATAAATAATTAATTCATACATATTAATCAAATCTTTATTTAAAAGAAAAACCCTTCTTTAATTTCTTCACAAAATTGAATAAACTTATTTATATGCTGTATTATTTTTTTTCTTCCATCGTCAAAGTCAGAAAATAACATAAAAGGATTAACTATGAACTTTTCAAACAATATATCAATATAATTATTTTATTTTAGAATGGCTCCTTCACATTGTCTACCGTGTGGACCTTATTGCCGCAGCGCCCCTTGTTTGCCGCATTGTAGGTACCGATTTGCTCCGCGAGGCCCAATGGAGTGGACTGCGCCACCTTACAGTCTGCCCCCGGATGCTCCTTGCTCAGATGTTATTCATCACCCCCAGTATCCGGATGGGCAACATTATCCGCCAGGTCCTCATCATCCTCCGGGACATTATTATCCGCCTGGACCTCATCAAACTCATCCTTATTACCCTCATGGTCCAAATTATCCACCCTATCCATATAATACCCATAATCCTCAATATCCGCCACAATATCAGTGCCAGAACCAAGATCCTCTTATGAGATGAGGAATCTCTCTAGCATGACTTGATTAATATTTGTATAACAAGCAAAAAATACATGGAAGCTGTGAGTTTTCTTTAATACTTTCATATATAGATATTTACATGTTGAACTTTTGTAACAATCTTTTTTTTAATATTAAATTATATATTACTCGCCTTATATTGTTTTATTTAACGTGAATTGTTTCTTATGGAAGATGTCTGTTTACGTTATATTCGGCTTAACCTATCTTTTCATTTTTGTAGATATTTTCTTACATTACATGTGAGTTTGAATATAACATTTGAACCAGTATATTTAAGGATATTAAAATAGCTATATGTATAGACTGAAGTATATTAAATATATAATAAGTAAATGTGTCACTCTTGTTGTTTATACATTTTTTCTAGGTATTTTGTTATTGATTACTGTAGTTATCTTTTATCATACGATAATGGTAAGGATAGATTGAAGCGTATATATACACAAATATCATACATATTAACAGTGCAAATTTGTATACCTATTTCAGTTTTTGTTGGAAACTTTAATAACTACAAAACGTCCTTATTTATAGTGTCTAGGTATAATAGTGATTGGCACAGCTTTGACAAGACCAATTTTATATATAAGTACTCTAAAAATTGTATACGAAGTGCTAATAAATGTATATTAAAAATTCAATACAATTAAAGTAAAATATTAGTTGTAGTACAATTCGAACTCGCCTGGATGGACATTAGCCAATTAAGCTACAGTTGCTCAATATTGATATAGCTTCTATCATTTGTAATTTTTAGTATCATTAAGAAGATTTTTACTTAGCTTTACCATTTAAAATATTATGAAAAGTGTATCGATATGAGAAGATGCTATTTTTACCAATATTATAATGAAATATTGTACATATTATGTAAAATAATAAAGTCGAAATTACTTTGCAATCACACAAGAAGATAAGACTAACAGATATTTATATATTATATTTATTAGTGCTTTTTCTATATACGATGTAAATATTAATAATTTATATTTTTATTTTCTTTATTGTATATATAAAGCTATTTCAGTAGTTATTGAATCTTACAGATAACGCACAGCCAAAAATACTGGTCATAGAAAGCTGAAATTTGGAATGAAGGTAGGTTTGGGGGTAAGGGCATCCCGAAGGTGGCCCACAAAAGACAAGTGTTCCACTAAAATGTCGTAGTTGCATGAGCCTTGCTACGGCTTCTCTTGTTGGCAAGGAGAGCTTCTGTTGGGTTTTAGTATATGAAAGTAATAAGAAAGGATTTTTCTAAATTCTTATAATAATATACTCTTATGATATATACTTCTCATTATAATATATAATAATATTCCCATATTATATAATCAGTGAATATGCTACACTACAGCCGTGAGCTATGATTATGACGCGCTCTTCCGTAGGCTCTGGCCTCCAATATCCGGGCCACGGTGACTAGCTTTCATTTTTTTGCTAGACGGTATCTGAAACACCTAAAAATGATTCATGCAATTTTACTTTGCGCATTTTTGGATGCTTCAAATTCTTTCAGGGTTTATTAGTGTGGAATGTTTGTAGAACCTAATATTCTCGAGTAAAGCCTTAAATGGCAGTGTAGAGATTGACGTATGTGATAGTTGTGCATTGGGTTAATAGCAAACAAAGTATAATCTGACATTTTCCACCCTATATTAGGCAACAAAATAAGTCACGCTATGGTCACCAGAGGGGTGGAAATAAAAAAATTAAGTACCAAATAAAATAAGTTGCTTGTTTATATGATTCATAACTTCTTATTTTTGTACCAATGGTAACAAACGTTAGAGACTTGAACATTAATAAGTTGAACAATACAAATTTAATTTAAGTAAAACATTGAAGATAGTCATATATTTTCAACAGCATTAAAAAATATTAGGAATATTATTATTCGCCTTGTGTCTTGTTCTAGAAATAAAAAAAACACTTAAGTAAAATATTGAAGATGATATTAAAAACCAGATTAAGTAAAAAAATATTGGAAATATTATTATTTCTGTTGTAACTTGTAAACGATAAATTTATTTATTATATTATATTTTTTACATAATATAATAAATAAATTTATCGTTTAGCTCATATCGTTTTAAAATTGAATAATGGAATGTATTATTACAATAATTTGAATACATGTTAAATATAAGATATACGCCCGAGTCTCCGCCTACGACGATCTTTGATGAGTTTCTACCTGCGCGTTCCATGTCTAAATATTTAAGAACTACTCACCATCTTGATAACCCTTTTAAACATTTAAACTTTAAGCATCCCTTGAGTGAGATGAAATTTTGGAGTCAGATATTAACTGTAGTAAATATGAATAATACGTTTAGAACGTAATAGGTTTTGCGAAGTTTCACGACAATCATTTTACGATAGATTTAATGGCTATTCTTAGTATTACATTAGGTAAGTTAAATGGGTAAGAGTTATACTTAGTAATTTCATTGTGTTAATAAGTTGTGGAGGGTAGTCGTGGGCCAGTTAGTAACTGTAAACTCTATTAGTTTCGGGTTCGATTCTCATTTAAGGAAATGAAATATTTATTTAAATTTATATTTTCATTTCTGCGCTGCGTTGAGTTCCGCTACTCAACACGCAATGCCTCCATATTTAAGCGTAAAATGGGGAATGGACTGTCATAACATTAGGTTCCCTCTGCCTACCCTGCTATGTGCGGGATACAGCGTGAAGCTGATTTAGATTTTTAATTTAATCAATTGTTAAACAAGTATTATTGAGACAAACACACAACATTATATAGACGATAAAAGTATTATCAAAGGTAAAAAAGAACTGAGCGCTCCCCACACTTAATTAAAAATTTCACAACAGGTTGCTCGCCGCTGCGTCTGTAGGAACATCGCGGCTGCAACAATAGACGCGCACGGAGCTTGTTAACATGCTATAGAAAATTTGCCTCGTTATAAACTATCCGCTTTTCTCTTGCAGGCAGACTGGGATTGGTTTTTTTATACGCATTTAAGAAACAAGGGTTGTAATTAAAGAAATTTTATATGGATAAGAATATTTCATTATTCTTTATGTTATTTTTATCAGCTGTGAAATGTAAAGTACCTAATAAGGATTGTTTACACAATGTTTATAATGCAAACACAAAATGATTAATTTCATAATTCTGCTCTAAGGATTTAGCGTTATAGTTATTATATATTTTAACATTGTAATTTATTTATCTATCACTTATATAAATTCATAAAATTATACATACATTAATTAGAATTTATATATTTAGTATATTTATACTACGTATTTAGTACATCTATATGAAAGCGATCGCTGCCATCGGCCGAACCGAATCGAACTAAGCCTTTGTGGTTTTCACATCTACCCCCTTGTCGACGGCATATAATAATTCTAACAGTCGCTGCTTGCCACTCTATGCGCTTTATATACGTGCCATTGTTTTCTCAATTAGTAGTTAATATTATTGTAATTATCGTGTTTTCTTTTATAAATATGTTTGTGTTAGACTTTTGTATAAACTGTGAGACTAGTGATGAGTAGACTTTTTATTACTTTACTTTTACTTTTTATTACACAGTCAACACTACATACAATTCATCTTATTAGTAAATTATTTAAATACGTATGTTGTTTGGTAGAATTTTACTATAAACTTAAATCAAAAATCATTTGTAGTTTATAGAAGTATTATCAAAAAGATGATTTTTTAATAATAAATACATTTGGATGTCCATTAGGTAACCTAGAAAGAAATGTCGCTTGTACCTTGCCAGACGTACATATTAATATTTCAGCAAAGCGACGCAAGTTGCGTATATACGCCTTCGTCGCACAGAAATGGTTTATTATGAAAGAGGTTTATTAGGAATGCCACGTTACAGAATTCTGAACTAAAAATGACGCTACGTGAAATAGTGACAATTTCTGTTTTCATTCACTTTTTACGTAATTACGGGTTACGGTAACTTTTCTCCAGTTACCAGTTGACTTTTAATCACTATAAATAACATGAATGGAAATTGGTACAAAACATTTTATTATAGATTCTCTGTAATAAATTATTCCAATCTGTAGCCATTTAAATTAATTTAATTAGAGATAATGCTGTAAATAAAACTGATTAATACTTCAAAGTATTTAGTCGAAATTTATGGCGATGAATTAAGTAATTTAATTTGCACGGGAGATCTATGCTGGGCAACCAAAACAAGAGCTACCAGTAATTTATTACTAAATGTTCGTGATTTAATGTTTCAATGAGATTAAAGAACAATTGATTGAAATTATGGCAACTCGCTTGATTTATATTATGTGGTAAATTATATCGAAAATATTCTAGACACTATTAATTATTGATATGAAATAAAATCTTTAATATATTTGCAAATATATCTTTAATATATTTCCTCATTTGCATGGGTTTTTTAAATTTTTTAACATTGTTTAAACATGGAGAGATTTATTACCTAGTAAAGGCCGGTTCATTGTAGATTACAAATAATATCATTTTAAATTGTAGGAAAGTCACAAAAGAAGTCGAATAATCAATTTCGAACAATACGCGAGTTAATTACTGGCTGAGTAGGAAAGAAATCAGGAAATTAGGTGTTCGAGAAACTTCTTTCCGACCGGAGTGTTCACTTATTGACCGGAAACTCTCAGAACATCGTCGCTTTTTACTTTTCATTAAATCAGTCTTTTTCATTGTGCCATAATATTTTAAATATGGTAAAAGTAACTGTTGCTTTAATATTAAGAAAAAAAATAAATCCAGAAATTTTAAACAGTTATTCAGAAGTAGGCGGAGCTTGTAGAAAGTTCTTTCAGCACTAATTACACTTGTTGCTAGCTTCGTAAATTATTAAATATTACCTATATTTAATAATTTAATAATATTATCTATATTTATTATTTTATTCAAATAGAATTATATCAAATATTTACGTCCACGGTCCCTTAGAGCTCAGAAAAAGTTAAGCTTCTAACTCATCGCAATCAAAAGATACAGGCGTCTTATGTATCATTTTTGCTATATTTTGTATGAAGTTTGGTAATAAAAACTATAACTTGTGGTTTCCATTGACCTGAAATCGGTACAGAACTCTCGGTGGGCGAGTCTGACTCGGGCTTGACCGGTTTTTTTTCTATAAATGTGCATAAACAAAAATATCAATTCACGCAGTCATACAAACAATCGCCTGTGCAATAAATCCCGTACACGTTCGGCACTTAGAAAATTCGTTTTTGTATGGAAAAAAAATTAATCCACATACTCTATTGTGTTTGGATAAATATTTCAATCGAGAGGTTTTCATTGGCGTTGGCTATTCGGCCGGAACGGCGCATTCAGCTCTTTTTCACACAACACTGGTTCTCGATGAATGAACTGCGGCGGGAATATTAGGGCTCATTCACAATAAACCCGGGGTCACCTCGGACATCATGTTTGGCAACAGTACTGAATTACCTTTATTGTCATTTTGCTGATTTATAGCAACTTGTTCTATTTAATAAAATTTAAAATCTGATATTCATTATGAGGTTTTATTTAAAACATGAAATACTCCTTATAATTACATTGTAAATGCAAATAATGTAAATAAATCAAATTAAAAATCAGCTTCACGCTGTATCCCGCAGGGTAAGCAGAGGGAACCTAGTGTTAAGACACTCCGTTCCCCACTTACTGCCGAATTCTGTAGGCATTGCGTGTTGAGTGGCAGAACTCAGCCTCAACACCACAGCGAGGAATTGGAAATATACATGTAAATAAATATTTCATTTCCTCAAGTGGGGGTTGAAGCCGCAACCAGTCAATTTTACAGTCACACTTTATGCCCCTGCACCACGACGGGCGTCAGAAAAAATATATTAGCAACATTCGGTTTTTGTAGAAGATGGAAACATGTATCATATTGTAAAGGTAAAAAGAAAAAATATACAATAAACCATGGAAAATTCAACACGAACACGAATTAATTATGTTAATTATTTATTTTACTTAAAGCCATAAACAAATTAAAAAAATAATAAACCATTTTCCGCGAAGTGGCGCCCAACGCGGGACAGAAATTTTAATTTATAATGACTCTAACGCCTGCATTATCATCTCAACACATGAGGTTCTTACTGCATTAAGTATTTTATTATTAATAAATCTAAATGTTTGCAATATTTTTTCCATTTATCAGATACTTGAATTGTGAATATAAATAAAAGAAAGTACGTCCGGCTTACATGTATGTTAGAATTTTCTTATCGGTCTCGGTAAAGAAAAACAAGGGCAATAAAAGTTGGGAAGCAACGATGAGAATCCATAACAAAATACTTTATGAAAGTCACCGGTTTTATTGAGCGGCAGTAAAATTTGCATCAGGAATCGAACTACACACTTTCGAAGAAATCGTAAATTTATCTTGCGCCGGTCACACGTTCTCATGAATAAAAAGTTTCCAGCGGGTTGGAATTGTAAGAAATACATGAGGGACGTTGTTGGAACAGTGACGTTATTTAATATTTGATTATTCTCTACGTTCCTTTTGTTTAATTCATAGTTTTTTAAAGTAAAGTACTACATTTGTATCGTTATCGTTTAATGTTATTGTAAGTATACTTAGTTTAAATATCATATAAAACACAAATATAATAATATAAAGTTCCAGATATTATTTCGAAGTATCCATCCCAAGCACGTATTAAATCTATTTTTTAGATGTCTGT
This sequence comes from Heliconius nattereri, assembly GCA_013403645.1. Classification (NCBI taxonomy): domain Eukaryota; kingdom Metazoa; phylum Arthropoda; class Insecta; order Lepidoptera; family Nymphalidae; genus Heliconius; species Heliconius nattereri. The sequence goes on along the minus strand of JAAIXI010000244.1, from coordinate 3,419,387 downwards.
AAAGGATTCTTGAACCTTGCCCGAATAATCACGAGACTGCTATTCGTTTTTTGATATCACGAAAAGGGTGTAAGGAGATATTAGTAAAGCTACAGTGCAGACATGGACCGTACTACAGTCACGTTTCCATAATATTTGTTGTGCTTTCTGCGATAATATTACAATATTACTCAAAGGCTACATTTATTTAAGGATTCTATGAATCTTTAAAGACTGGAACTGTGACTGTGTTTATTATTTGTTATCTATTTCCATATTTTGAAAATACTGTAGAATAAAATTGTATGATGAGTGTCTGTAGAAACAATCATTAACGATGTACTATGGTGAAACCATCAACCTCACTTTCTTTTTCATTTTCCTCCCTAGCTTGGGAATTTAACCATTTCATTTTGAATTTAACCACATTAAGACAGGAAAGCTAGACTAATAAATATGCTAATAACTTTAAAAGATCATTTTTTATTTTGTTTTGAATTACAGTTTTTTTATCAAGCCTTTTAAATAACAACGATGAAAACCTACAATTGTTTTGTCACATTTAATCAAGCAAAATAAGTTATTTTTTTTCTATATATTTTATCGTAATAATTGACATCTGGATTTTAAATAAAGATTTTTTAAAGTCAGTTTCATTACAGTACAGCACAGCACAGCACAGCACATGTGCAAATAATAAGTTCTAAATTAAAAAAGTTGGAAGCTTATCGAGTTCAAAAGTTGTTATAAACTTAACACATGTTTGACGCCACGTTCACTCCGACACTATTTATTTTGCTACGAACACTAATTATGAGGTCCGATATTTGCTCCGGCGGCTTTGTTTAAGTTTTTATATTGTTTTAAACTTTCCACGTACGTACATTGTGACTAGTTATTTTTTTCTGTTTATGCACACTCTCGTTCGTCTCGTCGGTACTGAGAATAGGAAATATTTAATTGACTCAAGGCTGATGGAGAAAGTCATAATTCAGTTCATGCTTTTCCCCATTATTTGCCCAATTTTCGAGAGCATGCGTTAGTGACGCGCGACGTGACGGCTGTGAGTTCAATTCTCACACGAGGGAATGAATTATTCCTTTTGGCTCCAAAATTCGGCGAGACACTAGGTTCCCAGATTCCCTCTGCCTATCCTGTTATTTACGGGAAACAGCGTGAACTTAAAAAAGTAAATAATAAATGTTAACATTTAACATTTGATACGGCTTATAAAACTAGTAAAAACCTATAAATTTCCATACTTAAGGTAAGTAGTACTTTAGTAAAGTGTATAAAAGAAGTATCTATACAGCAAAAGAAAATTGTGACAATTTTCTGTGCTAATGGATATCGTAAGTCCATTAAAGTTGTTAAAGCTTAAACTATAGTTAAGAATTCTGCTCACCCGGCTGTATTAATGCATCTAGCTCATGTATTTTAAATAAGAAAAATGTTTTCTAAATCTTCATTAGATACGAACTATATAGTATGGATATTCTTCTTCTTCTATTCTTCTTCTATTCTTATTTCTTTAACGTTTTAGTTATCAGGTTAATTGATATTTTTAAAGTAAATCAAAGAAAAGCAAATAAAACATGAAATTAAATCAATAATTATTAAAATTTAAATAAAATAAAATGAAAACTGTAGTCTGAGTTTTATTTAGAGAATTATTGAATAATAAAAATGTAACCAAAATATAATTTGGAAAAACATATTTAAAGTATAAAATGCTTTGAAGAAATTTTCAATGCAATTCCTTAGAGGCTACATTTATCTTACAGTTATTTTGGTTTTCCGTAAAGTCTCTAGAGCCACATCCATGAAAGGATTTTGTCGAGTATAAGCATATGTTCGTTATTTTTATATAAAATTTTGTTTTCAGACTCATTATACATATAATCAACACATGTGAGAGATTCGCGTAAGTATATTTTACATTTAAACATAGCCGCGGCCTTTTTAAGATTATTAATAAATAGGTTTGTAGTATAATCAGCCATCTGCCATAGTTGTGTTTTCTAACTGTTTTACACGGTGTTCAATGTATTTTATCTAGTTGATTAGGAACAAACTTATAAATACGTATTCATTTGCTACACAAAAAAAAATAACAAAAATACTAAATTCATCAAATAGGATAAACAAAAAATATATTCCATACGAGTATTTGCTATAATAGTTTCAATAAAAATATCGTTCTCTAATTTATTTTGCATGCTACGAATTGAATAGATTCAATTGTTTTATTTTACCGAACTAATTGTGTATAAATATTTAAATATGGTAGTGCAAAGTCATGTCTCTGCAGCAGCGAGGCAACCCGTCAGGGCTTGCATTCGGCTTGTCTGCAAAATGAATATGTCTGGGTCGTCGTGTATTCCTGGAATAGCATCGAACGCGACAGGTCAAACGGAAATAAAGCTAGCTCGTTCAGCCAAGTTTGGACATGTCTGATAGCTTCAGTGGCAGTATTTGAATAAAATACGCGCTATTTTTGATATTGAAATTAGGTTTTCTATTTTATAAAATGATCTTTCATATTGTGATTGATATATTATGGTTGAGCTGCGACCATTATGGATGGAAATATGGAGGATTTAGTCTCGTTCTAGTTGCTCTCAGTAGCTGCACTCACGCTGAATTGATGAATAATAAAATATGTTAGCTTTTAGTTTATTTTGTATTATACTACCGGACGCGCGCAGCTTCGCCTGCTAATTTGCACCCTTAGGGGTGAATTCTAATGAACCATGAAACACATATTAAATTAAATATTTTTAAAAGTCTAAGTTTCGATTTTAATAAAAAACGGTGGCGATTTAAAGATTTTTCCATATTAACTTTCAACTCCTTATTGGTACCCTTAGGGGGTAAATTCTAAAAAATCGTGAAACACGTGTTCAATGAAATATTTTTAAGTCTGAATTTACAGTTTTATAAAAATCGGTGCCGATTAAATTTTTTTTCCATACAAACTTTCAACCCCTATTTCACCCCTTTCGGGTTAATATTTTTCAAAATCCGTTCTTAGTGGATGTCCAGATTATGAAAGTAAACACCTGTTCAAATTTCACGATTCTACTATTACAGCGGTTACGACGTGCGTGCGTCTTACCTCAGTTAGTGAGGACAAGTCCTTTTTATATATATAGATTACAGCTCGGACAACAATACTTTTATCACAGGTAATTTTTAATTATTATTTATTTAATGTTTCTTTTTCATAATTACTTTTAGGGATATTATTAAAAAATATATATAATAACATTTTATTTTTTAAATAATTTATCTCTAAAATTCATATTTTAAATAAGCGTGTATTGTGAATATTATATTACTGTTTTATACCGTCCAGGTCGGACATAAAATGATTTCTATTACCTGAGTAATTTAATTCGCCGGAATATAACCGGACAAGCCGTTACTCGCCGCCCGATGGCCGGATTTATGTCCAGACAATATGTTATAAAATAGCTCACATTTTATGGGTTCACGTATTTTTGAAATATTTATATCTAAAATTTATAACTTTTATAGATGTGACAGTATATGTCTGTTTGAATGGCATGTTTTAGTTCAGAACTTGAAGAAAAAATTGAATTACAGTGCTTTGGTTAGGTTAGGTTAGGTTAAATGGTGAGAAAGAGCACCAGCGTGTGACTACGCGACGTTGTGGGCTTGATATCCATTTGAGGACTTTTTGGTATCGAGACAATGCGTGGCGTTTAGTTCCGCTACTCAACACACAATGCCTATAGAATTTAACGAAAAATGTATCACTGAAGTGTCTTATTGATGACGAAGTAGCTTAACTCTAGATTCCCAGCTTCCGTCTGCCGACCTTGCTATGTACGGTATACAATCAATCAATCAATTCACCAGATTGTTCTTATCACGCCGTCACGCCATCGTTCCTATAGAGAAGTTGAATACTAAATTTTCCGTATTCTTCTGGTTTAATTTTTCGGAGGTTTGATTAATTATTTAATTATGATGACAACTTTTTTAAAGAAGCATGTTATGTTTTTTTAATAAAAAAATTAGATATCAATGTATACTTTATTGTATAATTTATGAAATAAATAAATCTATCTACCCTGAATGCCACTATCGATGGCAATCCTTACTCTCAGACGGTTTACCTATATTGCTATATTAGAGTTGTAACCGGGCGGTATGCGGTGCCTTACTTATATCTAAACGGACTGTGGGGATATTTGAATGTGAGAGCTGAACAAAGCTTACATCTGTGTCCATGTACATTTTGGTACCGTAGGAAGTACTTTCTATTTATTTGATGAGGCTCTGCAATAGTCAGTATTTAGATATGTATTAAAAATGTCAATAAAAGAACAAATTTTACTTGGTTCAAATATATTATACTATATATATGTATCTAAATTTGTTTAGTATTTTCTGTGTGAAAGTGGAACAAACATCGAAACAAAACATAATCGAATCGAAACAAAAACAAACTCACAAACTTTCATATTTCTTATATTGGTAGGATAAAAATTTCAACTGCCGAAGTATGACGGTTCATGAGATATAACCTAGTAGCAGACGGATAGACAGACAGACAGACAGACAGATAGATAGTGTTAAATTTAGTATTAGGGTCCCGTTTTACCCTTTGGGTACGGAATTTAAAAAATGACACTGTTTTGAAATTTGTTGTTAAATAAGTGCACGGCCACTAAACGTGAGTATACGGCCAGTGCATGTCTGGATCAGCAGGAGTCACGTTCTGGCAATATTTGCTGTGTAAAATTTAGCAACTGCGTCGCTTCGTGGTGTATTATACTACAGATAGTTACAAATGTAGCCTCCTAACTATAGTATTTGCTTTTTAAAAATGTTTTTATAAATTTAGAAGAAGGATATAAAAAAATATCATAAGCCCTGTAGCTCAATTCAGTGTACTTGTTATTGAAGTTTTGAAGACAGTCTTTATAGGTAAAATATATTTAGTACATACTTGATCAATATAAATAATAAAACCTTAAAATTAAGCTTAAAATTTACAAAAATCTGCTGTTCAGCTCCTTATCAAAAAAAATATTAATAAAAACATCTTTTGTGAAATTGGTAAAATATTGGTTTATGTTTAAGTCATAAACGACTAAACGATGATCGTCGTTTATTTCGTAATTATAATAATTGGAAGTAACTTGCGACATAGTTGAAGCTATTAACTGCTGCTAACAATGTAATCAAAGTGTCGAAACGTTTTCTACTGCAGCGGCTTAAAGGAAACATTTTTATACCGTTATCCTTTTTCTTGGTATTATGTTGTATTATATTATATTTATAGTATGTATTAATCCTATTTTATTACTATGTGTATATTCTTTATAAGAAAATACAAAAATATGCAAAGTATTCCAAACGAATGTGTCAATCACTTTTAAGAGAAAGTTACATATATAGAATACTGCTTATTTGATCTCTACATATAAAAAATATATTGTTGAAGCGCTTTGTTTACGCATAAGGTGTTTTTTTCTGAGTTTTCCGTTCTCAGTTTTGTTTGAAAATGGAATTTTCCTGTTGGGAGACGGTACGGAATTCCCAATTGATTTGGAAAAAGAATGCTTTGTAATAGCCATGTGGTTAACGTATTTATTACGTTTAGGACGTCTATTTGTATCTGCTTATGTTTTTTACCCTCATTTTACACAATATAAATTATCTTTTGTTAGTCCAAATAAGTACTTGCTAAAAAATTATATTTAAATGTAAACATTGCTTAACATATAGTAACCCTTCATATGCTTTTTTGTCCATCTATCTTTTACTTTTAATTTACGTTTTTCTCTGGAGAAAACCCGAATATCATGGTAGAGATTTACATTTACACTTTCTATATTTATATAATTATAATATGCACATATTACATACTCACGTGCGGTAGAAGTTTCCTTGTTATTTCGTAGACACTATAATTATAATTCAAAGTAATAGAATATTAGCTCAAGCTTATAATGTACTTTTGAAGAGTCTTAGCCTAACATAAAGTATGTCAGCTGAGTAGAAGTTGCCGGATATTGAATAGAAAGAGTACAATGTCAAGTAGAAAATATTTCATGAAAAGAGTGGGGTGACTCGCTGGCTCGTATCACGTACCTCGGCCTTAGAAATGTATGACATAAAACAAGTAACAATGAAAATAAATGTTGTTTCAGTTGTTAAAAAATTTGGTATTATCCAAAATATTGTAGGTAAATCAACCAAGTAAATTTTATAAGCCACCAGTGATTTGTTAGATTACAGTTTTTTTTATTTGTTTACAAATAAATACATAAGAAACTCTATTCTCGTATTTATTTTAGAGCAGTAATTCAGTATTTTCAGTTAATAATCTATATATATAAAAGGACTTGTCCTCACTGACTGAGGTAAGACGCACGCACAGCCGTAACCGCTGATGGTAGAAACATGAAATTTGGACAGATGTTTACTTTTATAATCTGGACATCCAAAATTTTAACCCTAAAAGGGTAAAATAGGGGTTCAAAGTTTGTATGGAAAAAAAATTAAATCGGCACCGATTTTTATAAAATTTATTATTTAGACTCTTAAAAATATTTAATTGAACATGTGTTTCATGGTTTTCTAGAATTCACCCCTAAATACGCAAGCGAAGCTGCGCGCGTCCGCTAGTATTATATAAGAGTAATTTATTTGTTCAAAATATGAATGATGATACTCATTGAAGAAGTAGTAAGTGTTTTTACCTTACTAAATAACAGGGAGGCAGTGTCAATGTCATACATATACTATACCATTATATAATATTAAAAGTATGCAAGTGCGATCAAAACTGTGCTAACATCAAAGAGATGTCACCGCAATAGCAAAGAGTCGACGAAATGTCAGACTCTGCGCTTTTGCTGAATTGAACTTGTTTGACGTCGTCGCGTATTCCTGCAATATCACAGAGGCGGACAGGTTAGACGGAAATGAAGTAGGCTCGCTCGGTAGGATTTAGACAATTTTGATCTTGTATTTTATAAAAATAACCTGTTTTATTAATTTAATTTCGGTATTAATATATAGTTTAATTTCGGTAACTTATTGTGTTTCAAATATTGTAAAGTAAGTAAATGCAGATTCGAGACTTCATGTCTGTCTGTATGTCACTAGCTTCTAAGTACTATACAAATTGCGACTGCATTTGCAACTGTCGCGGCTAACCTTAGTAATTTTACTACGTCGATTTTCTTATATACTCATCACAATTCCTTTTTCCAGCTCCATAAACGCTACCTGCTTATCCTGTATCTCTGCTGTAGGAGGGAGAATCTTGTGACAAGACTCAGTTATTTAGTTTTCCAATGTAATAACAATAATCATTTTATTACAATTTTATTATATATAAAAATAACGATCTATTAAAATAGAATATTAAAAATTATATTTCTATAATATTACTATTCTATAATAAATTTTAATTCTTCGAATAATGCAAATCATGTTATTACGAGTACAAATCGTACACGGCTTTGACTATTTATAAGCAATATTGAGAATTGAACGTTTCTAGAACCGTTCCTAGCTTTATTGAAATTGAATGTACATATAATATGATTCTTGTGATATTATATTCGTGAAATACATAATCTTGTTAATATTGCAAAATAATAAATTTTATTTGTTCTAAAGTGGAGTAAAATTTTAATACATTCAATTAAAAATTATGAATACCTCTCAAACGTAAACTTTCGCTTCGATACTGCATGATTTTAAATTAAAAAATATTTAATGCTGAAAATTTAATAATATTTTTTACTTTATAAATGAAATTTCATTTATAAACCTCATAATATTATAGTTAAATGGAAACTGGTTGATCCAGAGGTGGCTTTCAAAGTCGTGATGGCTTTTAAAATGGCACATTTTTCATATTTTTTCCTGTAGAATAGAATTTCTCAATGACTGCTCTTGCCGCCCTAATTTTTAGTCATACAGTAATAGTTTTATCGATGACGCTAATATTTGCTTCTAGTGTAATATGTTACTATGTTATTACTGCAGTTTTTTTTTCGAATTAATGCAGTATCCCGTATGTAGCAGGGTAGACACATGGAGCCTAGATAAAGACACTATGCTCCGCTCACTTTCACCGAATTCTGAAGGCATAGCGTGTTGAGTGGCGCAACTCAACGCCGCGCTTCGTCTGGACACCGGAGCAGAGAAATTAAAATATTAAATATTTAATAATAATATTAATAAATAAAAATTTACAATAGCTTATAAAACAATAAAATGTCAAAAAGGTGGGCCTTATCACTAAAACTGATCTCTTCCAGGCAACCGAATTGTAGGAATAGATAGAGGGGTGCGGGGATCGTGCGTGTGAAAAATAGTTATGACAATACACAAAAATTAAAAAGAATGTATATATACATATATATNATATATATATATATATATATATATATATATATATATATATTTATACACATACATAAAATATATATAAATATATATACTAGAAACATATAAAAAATAGAGTATTTAATTATCTCTAGTGGAAATCGAACCCGTACCTGTCGTATTAACACACACATAGTAATATATTTTCTAATACAACAGCTAAGACTTAACGAAAACAATTTTTAAGGTCTAATTGCACAATACAAATATTTTTAATTCATCCAACTATCGATATCAGTAATGAAAGTTGGATCAAAAGTTTTTGAATGTGAAACATAGTTCGAGCACATAACAATGGAACAATGTAGGTTGAAGAGCTTAAGCTTAATTTAAGCAGTACATAATAGTACTAGTAGTTTCAGTGAAATTATTTCTGTTTAATCTATGACATAATTGGCTTAGAGTTATTAATGCTGTAGTTACATTGTTTTTATTTTTTTTCTTAATCTAGGGGGAGACGTCCTCTTCGTACGATCGTTTTGCGCCCCAGGCCCCCGTTCTTTTCTCGTTTTTATGATAAAACAATAGGAAGGATAGCCAAGTATTTCTTTTTCTTTAAAATAGTTTACATTCAGGTTGTTTTTTTAACCGCCTTCTGTAAGAAAAGGAAGTTATCGATTCGACTATTCGACGTATTTTTTTTTTATGTTTGTTACCTCACAACTTTTGAGTGGGTGAACCGATTTTAATATTTTTTTGATCAGAGTAAAACAAACAGGCTTAGTAATTAGATATTGTAGTAAGGTTGTTTTAGCATTAGCTTGACACCGACTTCTAAATTATAAAATCTTTGTAAAATTATTTTTCACTTTTTAGTTCGTGTTAGAAGTCGGTTTTTCTTTTTGTTAAAAATTAATTTATTCAGTTTTTAGTTCGTTGTTAGAAGTCGGTTTTTCTTTTTGTTCAAAATTAATTTATTAGTTAACTATTCTGATTTTATTTTATTAAATGTAAATTGAAAATAAGTATTAAATAAGAATATTAAATGCATAAACTAATAAAATTGACGCCGCTGTTAACGCGAAGGTTAACGTAAGGAGTTCGATTACCACTTCGAGAAATGGTCTTCTTTCATTCTTCTCGCTCTGGTAAGAAAATGAATAGCAATGTTGTGTTCCCATGCAATATTTCGGAAATTTGGAAGAGTGTTCCTCACGGAATGCTTTTGGTTACCTCTGTTTACCTTGCTATATAATTGGCGGATAATGCGTGAATATTGCGTGGAACTAATAAAAAAATGCATAAACGTACCATAGAGAATGCAATTAAGAATGCAATTTATAGAAAAAAACACGCACAGGCCACACATTATTACCATTATAGTAGTAATTTGATTAGTAGCTACAGGCCTGGGCCAGCCGTTATTCTGAGTCGAGCCCATGTCCGGATTCACGTTAGGACAATATGTTATAAAGGCGCCATTCATTTTGTTTTACGAGGCCACCTACACTCTCGTATCTGCATTTGTATTGTTATGACTGGTGCATCGTTCGTATATACGAATATTTTTGTCACTATTAATTAGAGAGTAAAGCCTTTGTATTTGTTTCTTTGTGCAAATATATTTGCTTATTGTACTTTAACATTCGTGAACTATATTATATTAGGAATAAAATATAGTTCACAAATGTTTAACACTTTTTATATAAAAAATTACAAATAAATAACTACTAATATACTAATCACAAATAATAAATTCTTATTTCAAAGTAGAAATGACAGTAGCGGTATTTCTCGATTGCCCCTGTTTTAAACATATATTTTTTAATATGTACTTTACTAGTTATTTGCGAATTTGCGTACATATTATTGACATCGCACATTTAATCAAAATTAGTGAACCACCTCTTGTCAGCTCGTGACTGTCACCGGTGTTATGACGTAGCCGGGTCATATTTTATCAGCTGGAAGCAGGCCGGTCGGCCGGTCAGCCTCCACGCAGGTTACATGCTCATGAATTATGTATGTCAGTGTTGCCAGCAATCGAGTTGTCCACAACATTAAGTTAATCCGTGATTGTATCAAATTAAACTGCTTTAATAGCGACATGATACTGGACTCCGCGACGGCTTATTCCAGTTTTCCATTTACTATTCCAATATTATTTTTTTTATTTTATAACATTGGCGTCAATTTATGGGTCTGACAGCCTAGCGCAGATACGATTGTCCGATTAAGGAGTGATAATACATTTGAATCCTACTTAAAGAAAGGTTGAAATATTGATATGATATGATAAAATATATATATAATAATAATAAAAATAGTTATTTATCTACTTATGTTTGCTCAGACGATAATTGCGACGGTACAAAAAAAATAAATTTTGCGCATAATATATTTCTTTACTTATTACAAGCTTCATTAAGAAGACAAACATCTCAATTAGTCGTAATAAAAAAGGTTTGTTGTATATTGTTAATTACAATAAATAAAGAATAACAGAAAATAAAGTAGTACGAAGATTAATATTAAACTACTTAGTATTAAAATATTTAATAAGGCCAGTCTTGGGGCACAAAGTGTGACTGTAAACGCGACTTGTTTTGGGTTCGATCCCCACTCGAAGATATAAGGAAAACAATTTATTTAAAATTTATATTTCCATTTCTTCGCTTCGCTCTGGTGTCCAGAATTCGGCGGAAAGTTAGCCATGAAGTTTTTTAACACAAAATTCCCTCTGCCTACCCTGCTGTGTGCGGAATACAGCTTGAAGCTGAAAAAAAATATATTAAAATATTTAATATTGTTCTTATTTATATTCAGTAATATAAATAGAATAATTTAAGGTTAAATATATTTTCTTTTTCCAGTATAAAAACCGTAGAAAAATCTTTTATTTTCTTAGAAATGTTAGTATCAAAAGCAAAGGTTTGAAAGGGCGCTATTTTTGTACGCTGAATTGTAAACATCGGGTTTCTCGTAAACGCTACGTAGCAGAACTGTGGCCGCGTAGCAGCTGCTACGACCAGTCTAAAGTGAAAACAATACTTCACTTATCATTCATTCTAGTATAGTTTAGTTGTTTCTTTAAGTATCCATAGCCATACGAGGATTTAAACTGTATATTAAAATGTTTAAAATTCACAAAATTGTATTAAAAAGCATTTCAAACAAAACAATTTTCTATCTATAGAACATATATGAACACACACTGCACGCATGTATGTCGTGTATGCATGCACTAAGTACATGCGTTTGCGGTCGATCTAACCACAATTTATGTACTATACCGTTACATAATCAAGGAGGGTCAACTAGACCACCTGCGGTCAAGCTACAAGTGGTTCTTTAATAGACTTTATGTTCTTGAATTGTGTTAATATATATATGGCTTAATGCATGTAGCTTCATGCATCAGTATAAGGCAAAGATAAACTAGTTTTTGCATTTCTTCGCTTATTTTTTTCTGCTTCCCACTGTATTTCTCACAAGCAGGCAAAGGGAATCTGTGAACCTAGTGTCAAGACACTCCGAATCCTAAAAATTGAGTTCTGGAAGCATTGCGCATTGACAGAGGAACTCGACGCTGCGCTTTGCTTCGTTGCCAAAGCGAAGAAGTGAATATATGATATCTTCTGGCATTAATCCCGGCTATTATCAGGGTCTGCCTTCCTACTCAACCTACACCACTTTGAACGGTCTTTTGCGTCCTCGGTGGTTAGACCATTGGCTCTCATGTCCTGCATCACGACATCCAACCAGCGCTTCCTTGGGCGTCCGGGAGGTCGCGCTCCAGGAACTGATATACTAAGGCACTTGCATCCGACGTAGTTCTTAGGCCGGCGCGTAACGTGGGCAAACCATCTCAGGCGACGCTCTAGGAGCTTATCCGCTACGTCAAGGACCCCAAGACTGCCTCGAATGAATGCGTTGCGTATGCGGACAGACCGCGTTACGCCCCACATCCACCTCAGCATCTTCATTTCCGTGACGTGAAGCTCCTGAGTGTGCCGAGATAGTGCTGGCCAACATTCGCTGCCGTATAAAAGAACCGGTCGGACGATGCTCTTGTATATCAGCCCCTTGAGCTTGGGCGGTATTCTGCGGTCGCAGACCACACCAGTGACCTCCCGCCATTTGGCGCAGGCAGCGCTTATCCGGCCATGGACATCGTGATCGATGCCTCCAGACTCGTGCCTAACGGTTTCCGATTTAACTGCTGGCTCAGGACCTATAAGGATGGTGCTCGAGTCCGGGCTCCCGCAAGCCATTTACTTTGTCTTCGACACATTTAGTTTAAGACCGCCGTTCTCAAGCGTACCCTTCCAGAGGTTCACTTTACGCTCCAGCGTCAGTCGTTTCTCGTCAATGAGTGCTATGTCATCGGCATACATCATCAGCCATGGAGGTTAAATGAGCCCACGACCGTCTCGCTGCACCGCTGGCGCACGACTCTATAAAGTTAAATTTAAATAGAAATATGTTATATTTAATTTGTATTCTGAATAGGTATTGAAAATCAGTTATACTAACCTTTTTAAAGTTATACTAAAACGTAGTCCGCAATCAGCCGTCTAATTACCGTCGTAAAATGTAACTGCTAGGACCGAAAGCCACATTTTGCCTATCGATTTTATAAAGCCGATGTAGTTATTGGAATTGTACGTATTTAACGTTTAGGGGATGTTTTTAATATCGGTATTTATTATTTTGTGGATAGTGTTATTTTATTTTTATAACTTCACGCTGTAGTCAGAGGGGAACCTGGGAACTTAATGTTAAAACACTCCGTTACTGTTAAGACATTTCTGTTCCTCGCTTTCCGTCGAATTCTTGAAGCATTGCATGTTGAGTGGCAGAACTCAACGCCGTGCTTTGCCTCGACTCCAGAGCGAAGAAATGGAAATATAAACGTAAATAAATATTTCACTTTCCTCGAGTGGGGATTGAACCCACAGCCGTCGCGTTACAGTCGTATCCTAGTACCGCTGCGCCACGACGGCCTTTAATTTTATAACAACATAAATATATAGAATAATTTCGATTTTACCATTAGCATTATTACCTTCCTTGCATGTACAAGTGTGGTAAAACATGTAAACTAAATTGTTTACTTTTCAGTTAACTTTGTTTTCAGACCACTTCCTCTTATCGATGCTTCGGCTTTTCTTTTTAGTTTTTCCTACTGTATCAAGCCCTGTTCTTTTCGTGTGTTCAACTGTATTTTGATCAATCGAATGAACTTTTTCGTGTTAATAATATCGGTTATGCTTTTTAATATTGTTATGTTATTTTTCATAGTAAATACCCTGGTCCTTATAAAATAAAAGTAGAAGTTCTTGGTTTTTCCGGTTGCTAGGAGATTTTTCAAGTATTTATTTTTATATACTTTAAATATAAAGCTGTAATGAAATATTAATTATATAAAATTAATAAGTTAATGAATACATAATACAAATATTACTTGTATTTTATATTCATCAATCATCCTAACATGTTTTGTATCAGTTGAATTTCTAAACTTCTGGTACAATATATAGTACAATGATAATGTTGATTTTGTTTTCAATTTTATTAAGTTTTAAAAGACAGAGTTTACTGGTAAATGTATTTGCATTTTGCTCCATTTTCTATACATTTTTCCATTTATTTAAACATTGCGTGTCGGAGCGTACTTTATTCAATCAAACACGGGTAAATAAAAATAATGCAAAATTATTAACCGTTCTTCCCTGAGGTGACTTCATAAAAATATTTGTTACATTTTAGTTAAATTTTTTTATTAAACATTATTGTTCAATGAATACATATTTTTTTATGAAACGATGATTTATGAATTTATTAACATTTGACAAATAATAAAAGACTGTTACGACCATGTCAATATATTGCATTAGCAAGACAAACATATGTTGACTTTATTATCTCAGATTTTAGGTTTAGATTTTTTTAAAAATATTATAAATAATATTTTTAATACATTGTGAATTTAAATGAAAAGTCAAAAGAGAGTTAATTACACTTTTATTAAAATCCGTAACAAACATCCAACTTATTTTATATAGTAATCACTATGTTTTCTATAGAAGAGACGATAAATATTTTTAAAATAATATATTTTTTGCCTTATTGCTTCCGAGGGACACAAACTAGGCGGGCCACGCGTGGTCTCATGAATAATACACGGTCATTGTAGCCAGTGTTCACTCGCGCCACCGTCAACATTGAGTTAGTATGTGTCCGTATAGAACACTGATGCAAATTGGGTGACTCTACATGTAAACCTTTTGATTTTTTGAATATTTTTTTAAATAATATCAACCATTTTCAATTTTTGCTTCCGTAGTGCAACTCATAAGATTATTTATTAAATTATTTTCCGCCACTAGCAGGGTATCAATATCTCCAATTAGGGTCTAAGATGACGACGAGAGTGTCTTCACACTCGTTTAGATGCATTACATGATAGATTGTGGAAACTAGAGCCTCCTTATCTAGCCAAACAAACGAAGTAAAGTTAAACTCGTATAAACATTGTGCTTATACTATATTGACTATCGTTAGTATTGCTCAACCTAAATATTAGTAAATATATTTTTTTGTTTTCACGTTTTATATATCCCGCAGATAGCAGGGTAGGTAGAGTTCCCTGTGATTAAAAGTCCTAGTGTTGTAACACTCAGGTCCCATTCTCGTTGGTGTCGGAACTCAACGCCGCACTGTGCTTTGGTATCAGAGCGAAAGAAAAGAAGATATTAAATATTTCATTTCCTCGAGTGCAAATTGAACCCACATCCTGCCGCGTTTACAGGCACACGCGTATGCCCTACGCTACGCCACGATTGGCCTCCTTAAAAAACTTTATTTGGTCTGTACCGTTTTCTATTGTTACACTTTATAAGTACATTCTTTTGTGTATATGATGAAAGTACTACAGCGAACCTGGAGCCACGTACTAGCAGCTGCTACGAGGTACTGTAGAGAACGAAAACAATGGCTACGAATAGTTAGCTGCTTGAAATTCTATTGTTATTCTGTTATTAACTAACTAGTTATTGCCCTCTAGCTTAACGTAACTGAAATGAGAGGAACAGATTAATTTGAAAATCAATTAAATAAATTGAAGCCTGTCGTCGCGCTCACAAGTGTGTGACTGTAAACGACAGGGTATAGGTTCGATTCCTACTCGAGAAAACGAAATAATTAATATTTTTATTTTTTCGTTCTGATGTCGAAGCAGAGCGCGGCATTGAGTTCCGCCACTCATCATGCAATTTCTTAAGAAACAGGCGGAAAATAAAGAGCGGAGAGTTCACACTAGGCTCTTTCAGCCTACCCTGCCACAGGTGGGATCAAACAAATTATATTTACTGGCTTATGTTATAGCGAATATTTTTTTAAAATAAGTAAATACAGGAATTCTTTAATGAAAACTTCTACCTTTCAAACTAAAATTCAAGCATTCTCCAAGGCCTCGCAATTAGCTTTTATAGGCAGTAAATAGACGTTCATTCGCACGCAAAGTTAAAAAAAATACATCATTTTTTACAAAGTACTCTATAATATATTCTAAACGAAATTTTATATACTCTTGTATTAATGTATATAGAATTTTACTCTTTTGTGCAAACATTTTGAAATATTTAGTTGTATTCATTGTGTCGATACCGATCTCATAACTTTTATTGTAAAAGATATTTATTTGTATAATAAAGTAACAATTGATCAAATGAATATGTACTCATATGAATTGAGAGCTCAAATTTTAATTCAATGATAAACTCAACATTTCGACTATTTTTGTGTTATTTTCATTGTATGCAGCTTTTTTATATATATAAATTAGCATTTAAATACCACTACCATTTTAAAAATGGTTGATTGTATAATCACTTTATTTAAGTAAGCAAGTAACCAAGCAGCTCTACGCGTTATTCTGGTTATAGCATATAGGCATATAGGCCGAAGGAATGGAACAGAAAGGAGAATATTAAGACAGTCAATTTCCCACTTTTCGCAAAGTGAGTGGTTCTAAATATAGTTTTATTCAGACTTCTATGAAATAAAAATGTGAACATTAAAGATATATTAAAAACACCAGTATTACACAAATCAAAAATAAAAGCACTACTAAATTAATTTACATTTTTTTTTTATTCTTTTAAATTTATTTCTCAAAATTGAGAAGAATCATTTAGTACAGTGTGTTCTGCGATTTAGCGTACGACGGCGCGGCGGTGAACTGTGTCCGTACGTGACGTCACGCCCGCCATTACACGCGGGCCCGTGTTGTACGCCGCACGCCGCGCGCTACTTGCTATTCGTATGTGTATTCCACCACATTTCACCCCGACGCCGGCTGCTTTAAGAATCTTGAACTTTGCTGTATCTTTTCCTTTCTCAATTCACGTAATAATACGTTTAGAATACAACTATATTTCTGAATTTCCTTCACAAGTTCAGTTTCATATTTTCGTTGAGAGTTTCTGTCGTGTTATCCGATGTGGAAACTACGTAAATGCACCGCTTACTGTAAGTGTTTAATGTATGAAAACATCCCAATTCGGCGCTGCGCTTCACAATGCATGGACTGTCTAAACAAGTAAACAAAATAGTTTACTCCTCAGTTGGCTTTGCTTTAAAACAGCTTTCTGTAATCGCTTCATTTCTTTTGGCGTTTTCATGTATTGTTTTTGTGGTATTTTTAATTTAGGTATTTTTTAAATTAATTTAATGAAACGAAAAAAAAACAAAGTTCCACCTTCTAGTTAAGGATGCTTAAAAATTTTTCAACTAAGTATTTATTTATTTACTCAAAATTTTTAATTGGAGAAGAAACTAAAAGGAAACAAAGCTCTAATTATATTGCTTAATATAGATCAATAATTTTACATTTGATGACAAATTTAATAGTATACTCCATCTTCTTTTCCACACATTGCGGCGTTTCCATATAATATATTTTCGCTGTAACTAATGGTATTTATATAATTTAACGAAACCAAAAAGAATCTAAATTCTAGTTATATCGATTTTTTTGTTAGTAGTCGTATATAACAGTTATGTTCTGAAATATATCTATATGATGTTAATTTATAAACAAACCTTCTGTCCTGTCATCTCATATTCCATTCTAGATCATGACAGCGGCAGTGTCAGACAAACGCACTCGTATACAGTAGTAATGTATCTTGGTTACATCAAAATTGTAGAGTATGTACCACTAGAAGTGAATCCAAGGACCGAGCCGAGATACAATCCTGAAAGCACGTCCTTGCAATGCTTAGTACTTAGATCTCGTAACACTATTTACATATAAACGTTTGTCTGGTTTTAGTATATTCTTATGTTATAATAATATGAAATTAGAAAAGTAGCAAATAAATTAAATTTTTAATTCATTCTGAAGTCCAAGGCAAAATTAAATTCTGAAGGCAAGGTTGTGGCTTCGATTCCCACTCGAGACAATGAATTATTATTTATTAATATTTTCATTTCTTCGCTCTGGCAAAAGGCAAAAGCCCGACGTCGAGTTCCACCACTCTGTAAGCGGGATATAGATACGTGAAACTGATAAAAAAATTCTACACCGTTTATTTCATCTGAATGCCGCTTTTTAAGAAGGGTAAAAACCGAAGGTAGTGTTACTTACATTAATTTATTTAAAAGTAAAATGAACTTTTAGCGACACTCTTAGCAGGAAATTAAACTGGCAAAATTAATGTTTAGTCGGCAGCGGGTAGGTAACTGGGTAGCGTTTATATTATTTATGCTCTGCGAAAACTTACAAGATATTTTCATATATTTTTCATCACTTTAGCCTGTTATTCCTACGTAGTAGCTAGTGTTTATATTTTATTAGTTTGAAGCTCTTAATACATATATTTGTAATATATGTTATATATTTTAAGTTATTTTTAAAGTATAAATTCATATCTAAATACTACTGTACGAGTATTCTGCAAGCGAAAATCCTTAAAGAAAATGCTTGTTTTAAATGTTGTTCTCTACCATTTAACTTTTACACTGGTGTATTAAGAAACATAAAAAAACAATATTTTATTTAATTCTTTATTGATTGTAATTTTAAACGTAAATTCATTGTATGTTATTCTGAATATACATTTATTAAACTAGTGAATCAATTTTACACTTTTAAAAATAAATTATTATAAAAAAAATATAATAATAATACATTTAAAAAATAATACATTAAAAAATATAAAAAAGCACTCTTCCGAGGGCGGGACGAGGGTCCAAGCCATCGGTGGCTAGGGCTCCAGAGAGAGGAACCTCCGCACAATACGCGCCGTCTCAAGGACCACTGCCTTCTGTATCCGGTTCTTGATCCAACAACTAAGCGATAGCCTTAAGATGTTGGTCGAGGCTTTACGCTATTAAACCGTTAACCGAAATCGTTACAATCGCATCGCATCGCATCGTGCCGTTATCGGCACAATGATAGTCGCATTGACATCCCACATGGCGGTAATCTCATGGGCTAGGTCCAAATATTTAGATTGTTTTTCTTTTTCGGCCTTCACGAGATTGTCATCATGTGGGATAGTAACGTTGACAATCACTGCGCGGCGCGCCACTCGGTCTACTAGTAATATATCAGGTCTATTGGCAACAATATACCTGTCAGTAATAATAGACCGATCCCAGTAGAGCAAAGCACCGCTGTTTTCAAGAACAGACATGGGATTGTACCTGTAGTAAGGCACCTCCAATTCTACAAGGCCATATTGAAGAGCCAGTCGCTGGTGTATTATCTTGGCCACTTGATTGTGTCTACGTAAATACCCACCATTAGCAAGACGAGATTAACCAGAGACAATATGTCTGAGGGACTCCCCAGGTCGATGACACGCCCGGCAGATGTCGATAGTGTCATCTTTCATAATATGTCTCTGGTAATTCCGTGTCTTGATTACTTCGTCCACAATTGCACAGACAAAACCTACAGTTTCTCCGAAAAGATCCCCGAACTGTAACCAAGATAATGATGAAGCAGTATCCACGTCCTGGCCCATTAGGGCTCTATGGAATCTACCATGCAGCTCCTTGCTCTTCCATACAGCCATGCAATCGGAAGTAGTAAGTACTACAGGCCGACGCCAGTTCTCTTTGCCCAAGGAAAGAGGAGTAAGGCCTTTGTCAACTCTTACCACATCCTTATGCATATCCACGTCAATCTTGAGAAAATATTCTCCAAGACTGCATACTTCGTGGTTATGGAGGTTCTTGACATTCAAAAAGCCACGACCTTCACACTTACGCGGAATATACAGTCTCATTACAGACGAACGCGGATGGTGCATTCGGTATGTCGTCAACAATTTACGTATTTGGCGATCTACAGAGTCTAACTCAGTCTGTCTCCATCTTACAATGCCAAAAGTATAGGCTAACAGCGGCATAACCCAACCGTTAAAAGCACGCACCTTGTTGCCACCAGAAAAGGCTGTCAAACACTTTTTTCAGGCGACCAAAGAAACGCTCCTTCACCAATTGCTTTATGCTCCGCTCATCAATACCCAATGCTTCAGACATTCCAAGATATTTATAAGTTTCACCTTCACCAAGAGTTATGAAAGAAACAGAATCTGAAATGCAAATATTATCAGATCTTATCACACTCCCCCGCACTACATGCATGCTCGCACATTTATCAGACGTCAAATTCCATTCTTATATCACTACTAAAAGTTTGAGTAATTATTCACATAATTTTTGGACTTCCTTTGGTTTGCCTAAAAAAGTGTTTTTACCTACTCAAAGACAATTCGTCTTTAAATAGGCAAAAAATTAACAACACTGTGACGTATCACAATAAAATCTTTGACAATTTATTTATATTTTATAAGTTTGACAAACTTCACGCGTTTCCCCAAGTCTGTAGCAACCGCGTAGCTCCAGGTGCTA
This sequence comes from Heliconius nattereri, assembly GCA_013403645.1. Lineage (NCBI taxonomy): Eukaryota > Metazoa > Arthropoda > Insecta > Lepidoptera > Nymphalidae > Heliconius > Heliconius nattereri. Next base: position 3,399,095 of record JAAIXI010000244.1, on the reverse strand, counting down.
CGATTTAAAAATATAAAATTAAGAAGTTTTTACTTTTTGATATATTTCAAAAAACATTAATAAATAATAACTCTCATTTTACTGGGAAGTCAATGAGATTATATTCGTTGCTAAATCTGTTCCTTCTGTTTCCCTCAACGTAAAGAAATCTCAGACCTTACTTATGATGTAAAGAAACTTAAGAACCTTATATTATACGTAATTTTATCTCAAAATCGTATAACTAAATAAATATTCTTATAAATGTAATTTCAACTTTATAAATCGTATTTATTCAGACATGTCACAAACGTCATACGCCACGAAACGACATCTCGAAATATATCGGTATTAGAGCAATAAACTAAATGGAATATACCTATTTTTATGAAATAAATTGGATAAAAAATAAAATATCAACTTAAGTATATATTTATTAAGTATGTACATATAAAATCCTTTGATCTGTGTGTACGTATTGTTGTATAGAACTGGACAATGGATAGTTGGCAGAGGAGTAGCACTCGCTAGTTCGTAATTACCTTTTACTTTTAGTAATTAGTCGACCTTTTTAGTACATTAGGCTTTAGTTAATTACTCATAAGTTCTTTGTTCATAGTTTAAATATAACTGACTTTAAAAGTACTACGGAACCTACTTATTTATTTGTATGAGACCCTTTTTGTCGTAAATTAACTTATACAAAATTAATAATGTACAATTAAGTGTTTATCCTATCGACCTGGCTGTCTTACACAAATGTAAGAATATATGGAAATATTAAGCACAAACAATTTATGGACTATTTCAATAATATTAATATGATATAATATTGATATTTCAAATATATTGATATGACGTATAAACTTAAAAATTAAAGTGTAAAGTATGTTACATCTATGAGATGAAGATTACCAATTCTCAGTAGACAATTAGCAGTGTATTATATCCCTAAATTATTAATGACTACAGACTTTGAAGCAACTCATGGCGCAGGAGCACATAATGTGACTGTGACCGCGACAGGTAGTGGGTACGACTCTCACTCGAGTAAATAAAATATTTAATTATTTAATTTTCTTTTATTCTATCTGGAGTCGAGGCAAAACGCGGACTTGAGTTCCATCAATCAACACGCAATGCTTCTAGAATTCGGCGGAAACTGGGAAGCAGATTGTATTAATTCTTAACACTAGGTTCCTTCTGCCTACCGTGTTGTGTATAACTAAAACAATACAGCATGAGATACTAAAAGAAAAAGAGTATGACATAAAATATGTCATATTTAATCTTCCAGTGTATTGGTAAACTAGTCAACAAAGAAACATAAATATCGTATGATAGATATTTTAGTCAGTGCCATATAATCAGAAGTACGAGCCATTTGTACCCTTTAGCTGTAAGAGGATTATCGGCGTAAGCCACCTCTAAACATTGTTCATTTAATGCCTTTTGTACTGTAGTTACTGCTTTTCTGTTGTTTATGTTTCAGCATCAGTTGCAATTTTATACAAGAAAGTAATATTATATGTATATTTATTTTTGGTAGTTATTTATGGTAGTTTCTATTTTTCGTAGTTTTTTTTGTATGTGTATAAAAAAGCGATTAAGAATACTTTGGAAATTTCAAGAATTATCTATTCAATAAATATAGGTCCACTATCTTAAACAAAATAACGTCTCAGTATCAGTCAATGAACTACTTAAATATTTATTTAGTAGATACTCCACTTAATATTTAAAATACCTTACGTCCTAACGTCCCAGAAAAGGGCTCCCATGGGAAATTTGCTCAAAACTAGTGCCTTTTCTTCATATGGCATGATTAACATGACTTAATTTTTATGTGTTATAAATTCAATTCAATTATAAATTCGAAAATCCACTAGTTTTACGTTACTACGTGACTAGACTAGTTTTATTTCTTCTATAAAAATATTAAATAGTAAATGTCGCTTGAGGTGTTCAATCAATACCTTTTAGTATGTTCTTTTTTTTTCTTTTTATTATCATTATAATTTCTCACACTACAGATTCATAGTTAATGTCATCAATGCCTGCATTATGATGATGCAATGAGTAGGTACTGCATTATCTGCGTGCAAGAGGCAAATTATTTACCTTCAGGTCACCTACTTTTACTCCCATGTCTCTTTCTTTCACTCCTTGGAGACACCTATCGATTTGTATATAGAACAGTTTCTATATTTATATACGTCCTTAAAGGAGTAATATAATATTATTTCATATGACACAAGCAGTCTCTCCACTTTGCATGCAGCATCTTAAAAATAGTAACGAGAAGTAAAATATGTGCCATCCTATTAATTTGATATTTATATACTTAATATTTTAAATTAGTCAATTTCATTGATTTTTATTTATACAAAAACGGCCATATTATAGTCAAACGTGGCTTGGTTTTATACTTGGATTATACGACCATCATAAAATTAATATTGTAACTAATTATTGGCCACTGATAGTGATGACGTCATAACACTTTTTATGCACTTTATTTATGTATGTATGAGGTGCATTAAGGGTTTTGCATTTGCATTGATGTAGTCAGATTGTAATAGTGAATACGGATACTTTTTAAAGTAACTTTATCATATTCACACATAAATCGATTAATAATAGTAAAAAACACAATGTGTTGTTATAAACATGTACCTATATGGATCAAAATATAAATAAATTACGAAACAGCAAAACAATTTTCATAATTTGTCTATATTTATACAATTAAAGTTGAGTTAGCAATGTCCCATTCACGTGCATACAGAATTTATCAATTGAATTCATTCAAAAAGTCGAGTTAAGTGTTTTTCAATACAAATTCAATTAAAACATCCCGGCTCGGCGGCTTGCTTCACAATTTGAGGACCGTCCAAACATGTAAACAAAATTCAGTTTACTTTTCAGTTAACTTTGCTTTTCGACCGCTTCCTTCCTTTTTCCACTTTTATTTTTTGCCTTCACTTGATTTGTCCGCCGCCAGACGCCGTATTGTCTAAGTATACCTATTAATCACTGTAATGAAATGCTCCGCAAACTTTATAACGAATACCAATTTACTCCGCATCTTGGTGAGATATTGTTATTTATAGTTGCATCTTACTGTGTTGAGGGCGACACCTATATATTTAAATTATAACGTTCTCTGAGGGAACCTTTTATATATATTTTTATTTGTATTTTATAGTATGATTAAACGAAATTCCGTGATGAGTGGCAGAACCGCATGGCGTTTTCTACAACACCAGAGTAAAGGAATGAGAATATTAATTTAAACAAATATTTTATTTTCTCCCGTGGGGATCAAACCTACGGCCAGTCGCGTTTACAGTAACACACTTGTGCCCCTGTCATCCTGCTACCATTGGCCTCGAAAGAGAATAGCCATATTGTTATAATGATGAAATTATTTATTTGTCCCACTCCGGTTGATAAAGCACGGGGTTCAGTTCCGTCACAATTAAATAGATCCTAGTATCGATTTCTTTTTTTAAGACATATAAATGTATATTACTTGTTATTTCTAAGATAGTCTCAAACAACCAAAAAATGTCCGTAGTACAGTGTTCTCAAGAAGCAATCACAAAAAGGTACGGATGTGGCTGAGTGTTTAGTGTGGACTTGTGGAGGTTAGCATGTAATTAGTAGCGTAATTGGGTCGGGCCGTTCGCTAAGTTTTATGACGGCCAGGTCGAGTAGTTTGCCTTATATAGATAGATATTTGGAAAGACTTCTGTATCTTATAGTAAGTATAATTGATAAATATAAGGTAATATTACAATTTTCAATTAGTAGGTATATGTTTTAGGTGCAAGATTATATTTGTTTCATCTCATTTTTAGGATCCCATACCTCAAAATTAAAAAAACTGGACACTTATAGGATCTCTATGTTGTCCGTCTGTCCGTCTATCAAGACCATTCATATATCAAGATCGCGTGGAGGTAACAAGTTGAAATTAATATCACACATTCAGGTCTATAGTCCCATGAACCACAGAAAAGAAACATTTTATAGCGTACTTCCCGTGGACAGGAGCACAGTTATGAAATCATCCGAAAAGTGAAAATGTATAGGTGTTTTATCGGAAAAAATATTACAAGCTTATATTTGTAATTGATTGAATACAAAATGAGACCATAAGCCAAAAGAAAGTTATTGATTAAATACAAAATGAGTATGAATGAATGAATTAAATTTGTTAACTTACCGTTGACCTACAGTCCTCACATTGGTACGGAAGCTTGGATGGGCAGGTCCGTATAATGTTTAGGTGATACAGAATTTCGTTTCAGATTCTACATTTTACAGCTAAAAGAAAATAATTTGGAAACAGTAGCCAAGTTAGAAAAGTTACAGTTGATTGCCATTCTCAAGTCGCAAATCACAAAAGGTGCGAGTGTAGTCGAGAGCTCAGTGCGAGGATTAGTATGCAATTAGTGACGTAATTGAGTCGGCCGACATTCGGAAAGCTTTACGAGTGCGTCGAGTAGGTGTTGCGTAGACGTTGCTGACGGCTTTAGAACTACGCGTTAATCTATTAGGAGACGGCTTAGTACTGGTGATTACATGTTCTTCATATGGGTAGGTGTGTAATGTGTGAACGTGTATATTTGATATTTTGTTTCTCTTTTTAGGGTTCCATACCCCTAAACTTTAGAGTCTAAAGGAAAAAAAGGAACTCTTATAGGATTACTTTGTTGTCTGTCTGAGACACAGATACAATCAAGCTTCCAAGTCAACGCAATCAAAATATTAGAGTACTAATCAAAACCTTTAAAATAGTTCCCGTGGATCTTTACCTTTATGAAATTTGGTACAAAGTGACAAGCTGTGGTATCGATTCCTATTCGAAGAACTGAAATATTGAGTATTTTCCTTACCTCGCTCTGGTAACGAGGCAAAGCGCGGCGTTGAGTTCCGCCACTTATAACGCAGTGCCTCCAAAACCCGGCGATAAGTAGGAAAGGAAAGTATCTTAATGGAAACGGATTAACAGTATGGTCCTAGGATTTTAGCTTTCGAAGTACGGAACCCTAAAAACATACAAACATAACGTTATAGTTTATGTTCTATAAAACAAAATGTATAGGTACCATTCTTACAAAAAATATTATATTTCGAGCGTTTGATATTTTATTATGACACACATGATATGTCACTCATTACAGAATAGCACATTAATACCCCATTTAATGCGTCCATGTATGTTATTTAGGCTAACGAGGAATTACGGTGTAGAATGTGCTATCACTTGTTGAATATTTAAAAATATATTAATAAATAAATTTATTTAAATATATCGTGTTAATTCATTTATTATGTATATTAATATAGAGAAGAAAAAAAACATATACCTATTTTGTATCCTTAATAATTTTGAATACGCTAAAAATAATTGCACTGGCTATACAAATTATTCTTATAAAAGACATGAAAAATATTTATTTTTTTATTATAACTTCATGAATAACACTATGAAAAAAGGGAAAAAATGTCAACTAGTAACTAATTACTCTAGAAAATTTTAAAGAAACGACGCTAGGCGTAGTGAATACAGAAATGGTGTCAGTAGTTCAACGCTGTTGGATTGTTTATACAAAAATTCTTAACATTCAAAGTTGAAACGTTTAACATCTCTAATTTAAAGTTTTTGTGCGTCTATTTACGATTTGAATATAAGATTTATTAATGTTTCACGCTCTCACGAGATGAAAAGGCGATATGAAATATTCAATGTGATCTCCATTTTTACGATACGCATGTACAATGTCTGCGCCAGTTTTTCACAAGCCCGTTATTAATATAGTCTATTGCGACGCATACAAGTTTAATTTGATTTCGGGACAGGAAACTCCGTGTTAAATATGTTTGCTTTTAAACTTTTACGTCTAAACTTCGCGAATGTGTCCGACAGCACTGCGGTCGCATTTGATGTATCCTCTCCTCATATTTTATCCGCGGCACTCGTGTACTCGTTTGTTGATCTCATTCTATTTTTCATTTTAATTAAAAACATGGCGTTCCATCAGAGCTTCTACCTCATCTGTGCTTGCTTCTAAAAGCTGGCTGTTACTTGTATGTCATGTATCTTTGAGTATTGCGACTTTTTTAAATGATACTATAATGGCGCTAAGTTTTACATATAAATTTGTGGATTTATTGTATTGATGCTAGCAGTTTTGAAATAAATCATTATTTTAGCGTACCTTTGCGAACAATGAGCGTGAATTATTATCTTAACCAACATTTTCAACGATTGTAAATCATTGTACTACTACAGGTGTAACCCGCCATAGGTACGATAGAAGTGAATTGCGGTTAAACAACGTGAACATTAAATTTTGAATGAGACGTAAATGTTGCCTGATGGTTGTCATATTATTAATTTAGGTTGCCGGGTATGGTTATATGTTCTTAATAGTGATTGATGTAAGCTTATTTTAACAAATTTTCACAGTCAAGTGCGAGTCGGACTGGCCCGCTGCGGGTTCCGTACTAATTTGAGGGTTGTAGTTACCATGATTAATCCCTTTACTGTGGTGCCGAGGCAAAGTGCCCTGGGTTTCCTTTGACTACCCTGCTGTGTGCGGGCTACAGTGTGAAACGAAAAAAAATTCACAGTGGGAATTAACCCAATAATCATATAATATTTAATACGCAATAGCTTACAACAAAAACATTAAAGGAACACTCGTTTTCATTTATATGAAATACAAACATATATGTATTTCGATATCACTCGGCCTTTGCTGCTACTATAATTCGCTTTATAAATCTGACAAAATTTTATCTAACAGAGTTTTCAGATACAATTTTTCCTAGAATAATATATCGCGGTAAGTACATCGTCTTTGATGTGGGCTCAATTTGTGGAACATCTGGAATACGTCTGTCACATGTCGAAGCGTCCAAAGTCATATACGATTTAGTTGGATCGACGTTCTATTTGCGGTCTCCGTATTATATTTTAGCTGTAAATAATCCAGGTCATGATATAAAGTATTCTTTCGTACGTATTCTATTTTTAGTAAAAGTGTATGTATTTTTCATGTTGTTTTTTTCATTTTATTTACTCTTGTGGTTTCTTGTTGACTTTTATTTTTTTATTATTAATTTCATAATTGTAGGTAAGTGTTTAAAATAATGCAATTTCAGTGTGATGTTTGTTTTTTTTTTGTATGATTTATATATTTACCTAACATAATGTAGAGCATTTTAATATAAACGTAATAAATTTGTTCATAATCTCTAGAAAATCGTTATCCAAACAAGTTGTTTTAAACTAAACAAGCGAGTTGAACCGGGCTTTGATTTGAAAGATAAGAAAACCACAACGAGAAGTTGGTTTGGGTTCTGTTTTTTAGCAAAGGCTATTCATGGTGGAGTTTTTGAATGCATAGAATTTTGAGAGCAAAAGATTTCAGACATTTCGCTTAAAAGCGGAACTTGGCTTTCTAATAAAATTTATAAAACATTGACAGAAGTCTGGTTGCTCATTCATCAATATTTTATTAACTATAGTAAAAAAATTTAGAGGAATAAATAGTAGAACAGACATGAAATGGTTTTGGTTTCAAATCTAATGCATACGGTATATATTTTGTATTTTCAATGTGACAAAGTGCGGCGTTATTTAAGACATCTGACACGCAACGGGCGGAAAGTGAAGAACCAACCAATTTATCTCCAGGTTTTCTCATTATATTCCGTAGACGATTGTTCTTTTATATTATACTTTATTTGAATACTTTTTATTCATCTTCGTTTGAGACCATCAAAAAGACAGCATCATTAGCAGTGTTTTTACACATATGTATATCAACTCAGATATTGTAGAAAACTTTAACAAAAATGAAATGAAAAATTAAGTATTCCAGATTTACTAATTAGGCTGTTCTGGATAAACTTTAATTAAAGTATAATGTACGCACTGAGCCAGTTTTAACGAGTGGCCGAATAGAGTCTAGGCAATTTGCGGAGTAGACAAAGTCCTTTAAAGTTTGCTCTCAGGGGAGACATAACAGTTCCTAGCGTGTCGTGGCACGCCTTTCATTGTTACTCTTTAAGCTCTCCCATTCACTGCTATATACATATAAAGAGTACGAACAGAACTCATTACTTAAGACGAAAAAATATTTTTTGTAGATATATCTACATATAATATTTAAAAGCTTTATATTTTTGTGTAATTTAGTAAATTGAGCTCCAGACAGTCGTATATTGTTATAAGTTATACGTGAGCTGCAAACATTTGATCTGTTGCGGCACTCTCGTTAGAATTTCAAGTACTCGAGTGAAGTAAAAACCCTTGACATACTTTTTCTTTGAAAAGTTTCATACTTATGAATCCTTGATATTATTTCAGATTATATTTCAAGCTTTTAACCTTTAAAAATTGTGGTCCCCTTGAAATGATTTAGCGAAAAGTGTTTAACATTGTTCAAATATTAAAAGACATAAAATCAGAAAATTTAATATATTGTACAATATCCTTTATTAAAACAAACATTGTCTAATATCTTTGGTTTAAAGCCTGTAATTCATATTAATAAAAATATAAACTAGACAAAACCCTTTTTCAACTCAACACAGAAATCCTAAAATCTCAGACATAAAAGAAATTCAGTGAATATTTAATTAGTAGATGGTCTGAAACTGCGCTGTATAATGTCGCTCTAGCCGCGAACAGCACAAGTTTGGAGCTAATGTGATATTAATGTTACTTCACTAATTTGCTCGGGGCCTTAGAATGGGGTCACACTAGCTTCAAATTGTCTAAATAATTACAGAGACCGTAGTGACGCTTTACTTTACACTGGTTGGAGTGGATTGCCTCTAAGCTGGAGCAGATTGAATTTAAGAATTTATGTTTATGGGAACTACCGACTTAATATTGTGCAGCTAATAACAACTTTGAATATGAATAGTACACCGTTCAGTAGGTCAGTTCGGTGTTAGGAGTGCAATTTGCATCGTCCTCAAATAAATTACAATAAATTGGACAATACTCATGTATATCCTGAGATTAATTGCAATAATTTAGGCAAATTATTATTTTCTAAATTCCATAGATTATGTTTAAAACTTTTTAATGTTAAAATGTTCATTTCCAATTAAGTATAATATATGATTTATATGTCAATTTCCCTCGTTCTCTTGTTGTTGTTCCTCTCGTCGCAGCAATTCGGCATGTCAGCTACACCATCCGCCAGCTAATACTTACAAATTGATAAAAACTTTTTTTATATTTGTTTTCTTTTAGTTTAGCAGCCAAATTTATTTTAATTTATATTTATTATTGATTTTTTTTGTCTTCTTTTATATAAATTACCCCTTTAACTATTTATCCATTTACCCTTCACACTATTTCTTTCTAACTTATGTCAAAATGCAGGAATAGAATCCTGATATCTACATAAAATATATTTACTTCCTTGAATATTTACGTTATGTTTGCACAATTCGGAATGATATATGACAGATAGGATTGTCTAGCGATTGAATAAACATTGATTTTAATCTAAATACAGAATACTCAAATCAAATATGCTTATGCTTATCTTATATTCTGCATAGAATTCTATGAATTAAAAAAGGTACATCCAGAGGACATATGGATCTCTCATTATCTTTGTCCCATATAATTTATCCTTTTAATATTTTAAATCGTATTTAATATAAAAGACTAATTAATAAAAAATGAAATTAAAAATTCTACATAATAAATTATTAGCTTAAGCTTAACACACCTGTACAAAATGAAATAAAAGTCACGAGCGTAGTAACATTGTTATGAAAGTATAAAAGCTTCTAAGTTCGAGAGATGAAAAAGTTTTCAATTGAAGTATTAAATTCAGCAAATATTTTGTTTCGCATATCCGTATATATTTATCCTAATTTAAAATGAATCCCAGCACAACACCGTGTACGGTGCTTTTACTGTATTTTGCATAATATTCTGTGCCCTAAAGCACTAACTCTTACAAATTGAACAATAATATTACTCTCGGATACTGAATCGAGAGCTGAAGCTAAGAGCTGGTATTATTATAAAGTAACAAAAATATCATACATAAGAAAATCTTTCAAAAATCTAATTTTGTAAATTTTTATACGTTTTAGGATATTAGGTGAAGTAGAGAAGGAATAAATGAAAACAAAAAAAAGTAGAACTTATAAAATGATAAAGAAACAAACAGGATTTGTCACATATGTTTTATTCCCAATCTTTGGACCCTATAATGCTTTAAAACTAATTATAACATAAATACAACACTGCCACAAACGAATTATTAGTAGAAATAAGAAAGATTTAATAGCGCTCACGCCCGTTTGACCGCCTTTCTTGTAAAACAAATTCTTTCGTTCAATATTACTATATCCAAAAACTCGTTTTACAAGACGACGTACGTATAAAGCAATAAATCTACAAAGCAGTTTTAAAAGCTCAACTGTAGATAATTATATCTAATTCAATTTATCCTAATCTATACATCTATATATTTTCACTAATGTCTCAATAACAAGGAATTGACAAAACAAACAACAAAGTTGAAATAGTTGGTTGCAACGTTCAAATAAAACGGTTGGTGTGCTTTTCACGGCACTACGATTCAAATAATTTCTGTTTGGAGACTCGTTAGATGGTAAGTTCGAAGGGATGTCGGAATGAAAACTTCGATTGAGGATGAGCTCAAATTTATTTGAATTAACAATGACGTCTCCAATGCCACAATAGTCCATGAAGTAAGAAAAGAAATTAATGAACATCTATAAAAGTTGTAATAATGATAATTAAGCTAAATTTATCACTATTTTTACAATGTCATTATGTTTTTTTTTATTTCTTAAACCACAATAACACTTTACCTTTGCTCTAAAAGCTTTAAATAATCCAAGTCACACAAATCTAACAATTAATTACTAACTATATACTTTGTATGCTTTAATTTGCTCGATATACAAATAAGATCTAGCGACGCACTAGCCCTCGTCACCGTTATAAAACAAGTTCATTTAATACTGAATAAGAAGCGAATCGCTAAAAATATTTTGGTAGTTAAGCCATATTAAACGTTAGCCTAAGTATAACAATAATAAAAAATAAATGTAATCTATTGCGGTAAGTTAAAATAAATTGCGCGACACTACTCGGGTACTATGCGTGATGCGTTCCCAAAACGAACTAGTCACCTTATTTGATCAACGTACGAAAACAACACTTAGTAGGTATTTGATACTCCGAACGATTGATTATATGTATCTCTTAGATTAGTATTTAATTATTTATTAAGGGGCACAGAATTGATATGTTTCCGATGCACGGTGTTTGTGTGTTACCGCTTCACTTAACCTAAGTTGCAAGGCGACGCTACACCCCCACTCTACCCTATCACAGGCCATGTCACGCGGCCGCTCCCCGCCCGAGTAAGTAACACCCAAGCGAAAATATTCACCAAGCGGAAGTACGGAAGCGACAACGAAAACTCGACAGGTGCTCGTATAGCGTGACACGCGGCCGTTACACAAGTAGAAGAGGATACTGAATAAAGTCTCTATGAAACCGCATTAGTCTAATTACACATTAATATTACGATGATATGTATCGAGTAGTCCCGCAAATGACGTAGCCGTGTTCGTAGCCACTGGACGTCTCTTACCCGCTAGCTACTGTTGGACGGAATCGAGGCGGCGCCCGCGGCCCTCGCGCGATACCCTTCCCTTGCCGACACTATTATTATTATGAAATTGTAAAATATACAATCGACTATGTGAAACTATAGAAACACAAGCTTTGTGGTGACTTTAATTAAATACATAGCTATTATATAATCAAATTTTTTTACGTTTCTAATCCAAATAAAATCATTATACAATTTTGATTTGTAGATTGTTTATAAAAGATAACCACTAAAGGCACCACAAAGTTTCAGAAAGTAACAAATACAGGTAAATTGTAAAGTTTTCGTTGTATTATCTGCGGCCGGGGACGTCAGGCGCCGAGGGTTGGGAGATCACTGCTACACTATTATACGATTACTTACATACGAATTAGCATTATATCGAATTAAATAAGTAAACATTGACTTAGCTTAATATTAAAATCAGTGAAATACGATACTATAATAATAAGAGAAACCGAGTTCATATTTTAGGACTGATATTACTGATAAATTAATAATAATTGATTTCAACGTATTTGCAGTACATTTTGTAATAGTTATTAGCTAAAAGATTTATCTAATGCTGGCGCCACGTATTGGTGATGATTTTATTCAAAATGTTAATAAATATGATACAAATATTGCAAAACATTATGGAAATTGAAGGGTAGAACTGACATTTTTTTGGTAGAGTCATGCACTTTGACATACATAGGTTTGTACAAGAGCAAGTTTCAAACGAGTCGACATTTAAAAATCTTTTCACCAGTATGTGGGCCAGGAAACAATGTTTGGTACGGTCTGAGGTTAGTATTAAAAGTTATGTATATCTTTTATTCTTTGGTCTATAAGCGACGCTCGGTATATCATGTTCAAAGTAGAGTTTACTATAAATAACGTATAAAATTTTGCTAAGTCAAAAATTGACATACTTCTATTAAATATTGACTAAGAGACTTTCATAAGAATTCACATGCGGATATTCCGGTATTTTACAACAACAAACGTATGAAAACTCCCTAGATATCGCGTCAAGATTTCAACCCAACAAATATCCGAAACCTTAATATAATAGCCTAAGCAGGGATTATTTTTTTTTAGTTTTTTTTTCTATAATTTTTACATGTTTACATCAGCAGAATACAACTCTAGATACTTATAATATAAACATTAAGAATCATTTTTGGTTTATTGCTATATCGCAACGAGGTGTCACTTAGGTCACCGCGCCCTCGCGCATGGGTAACTAAGCGTCGTCCTGTTTGCGACAGACAACTAGCTAAAAATAAAAAATATATTAATCTTCCATTTGATTAAACTAACACAATAAATTTAAAATTACACAGTTTCATTATTATGTACGAATAACATTTCAATTAACAGTAATGTAAGTATGCTGATCCTCTACAATAAATACCCTTATCTAGATTTTACATATATGTAATATTCACCTAAAGATTACACAATTAAAGTAACTACTAAATTTTAAATTAGTACTTTACCAAAAAGCTCGTCGAAGCATGCGTATAGAATAATTGTCACTATCCAACATGGCGTCCTCCGCCATTTAATCACTAATAATTATTAATATAATGATTACATATAATAATATTTAGTTAATAATAACTCTCATAAGGCCAAGGCTAAATTCTCGCAACAAGACAGAACCGTGCTCGATTCTGTTGCATCGTATACACGCGTACCGTGCAGTCCACAAGGTCCTAAAAATTTATTTAAAAAAAAGAACGTAAAAAGTGATGTGCTAAAGAATATACGCGGATCTAGGAAAAGATTTCCGCAAGGCACGAGAGACATTAGGGTGCGGACAGACCAGTGGCGCGCGCGAGTATGCGGCACACGATGCGAGCGAGCCGGAGCCGGCGGCGTATTGCACTCGCTGTATTGCGGAACCGAGGGCGGCCCCTATATAATATTATTTATACAATTATTGCAAATATCCATATACAGATAGAAAGGATCGCAAGACCGACGCTAGTGTGCCAGCGCTTTAACGAGTGATTGAACTTTATAAAAATTACTAAAAAAGCATTAGGTAAATATAATTTGAGATAGTCGTGAAAATTCATTTAAATATACTAACATTATCGAGACTAAAACAAAATCGATTCGATTATTACATACAACTTCATTTAAAATCATTCAACTTGAAATATTTATCAACAAAACGTAATCTTTCTATGAAGGGCACCTTTGGTTTTTAGCTTATTCGAATGAGATATATCCTAAAGTGTTTTAATTTCTGTCATTACACTGTGTCGATAACAAGTCCCCAGTTGTTCACATCGGCCCCGTAGAAACAATGTACGAACTGTTCATATAATAAGTTACTTGTAAATAAATCTTATATTACAATTAAAAATCAATTAAATAAACGCCATATACAATAAAAGTAATAATAATCAATCGAGAACGATAAACAATAAGTGGAATGTTAATAATAAAAATAATTACATACAAATATATTTCTAAACTCTAAATTTGGTATCAACAAAAAATACACCACACCCCAGACGCTAGGATATTGGGAGAACATAAATATGCAGGAGATGGGAGCTCTTACTAAATTGACGTAAATTGGTTAGTCTTGATCCGTTAGCCGTGTAGAGAGTACGCGTCGTAGCAAACAGCCCCCTCCCTCGCTGGTGTGGCGGTGCCGATGCGTCGTCGAGGATCAAGATTGCGCGTCCCTCAGTTAGCTGGTTGTCAAGTGCCGAGTGCCACGAACGAACTAATGCTGTTCGCCCTCTTCTCCGCCTTTGGCTCCCTGTTAACCGCGCGCATAAATTAGTCGTGTAGGGTGTGTTTCACTTACTCTAGAAGTATTATAGGGATGACGCACCGTCGCCACTGCCTTGTACTAATGGCGTATGAATATTTAAACAAGCGAATAAGCAATATTTTAGGGCATGTGGGGCTGCTTTTATATAATATATATTTCAAATAATTTAATAGAATTATATTTGAAAGTTTGTCATCCCTATTCAATATCAATCGTTCTTTAACTATTAGAACTACTAGTATAGTGCGAGGTGCATGATGATAACGCAATTATGTTAGAGCCCATACGGTTGAAAATTTATGGCTCACTAAAATCATTGTTTCGACCATAAAACATGACGTATGGCTTCTAAATTGACTGAAAGATACTACACGGTTCCAACAAAGAGCGGTTTGAGCGGGTGATGATCATTGGCCATCACAAAATATATATCTGTTTGCAAGTATTGAAACTGGGTTTAAATATTCACTAAACTTTGATTTTAATGTTAACTTTGCGATCTTTTCTGGATAATAGATATCAAAATTGAATAGGAAAAAGGAGCCGTGTGGTATCGTGTTAGAGAAGTGCGCGTGCATACTTCATGTGCGAGTATCCAGCCGTTGTGTGCCAACTTATGCCTGGCGTACTCGAGGTGGATGGCGCCCTCCGAGCTGAGGAGCAGGGCGCCCTGCAGGCGGGCCAGGGCCGCGGCGGCGTCCCCCGAGGACACGAAGTCCACGAAGGCGACCGGGCCCGCGCCGCCGCCGCCCGTCAGCAGGCGCAGCCGCGAGAACCCCGGGCAGCTGTTACCATTACACTCAGATATGCCCGCACTCGTACCCCACACCCACGCCTCGTGTCTCACATGACTCGGACTCTGACTAATAGTGATGTTTGCGATTCAACGCTCTATTAAGCTGTTTCGTCTAAACGTTTACATATAAATGCGTCAACTGATCTCGAATAGAAGCGATAAACAAAATTTAGTGTTCATTTTTGTTTTCTAATTTGTTTGGCGTGTGTGATAGATTATATATTCTGTAGTTCTCTGCCTTATGAATACCGTAAATAAAGTTGAAGTGCAACAGACAGTTCATACATTTATGTGGTGTTTGTGCTAATAGCATACGACTAGTGTGTTAAGTGTACATAGTTCGACCGTCATGCTTGAAGTGGTACGGGTGCAGGCTCGACTCTCATACAAACTGAAATATTCATATTTCAGTTTGTATGAGATGTATTAGATCAAGTAATACCCAACAATGGAGTTTGTGATATTTGGTGCGACATGCACTGTAGATAATACACATTTATTATTCTAGTTAATATTATTACAATACAAGTTTCAGTACTATTGAACTGAATACTTTAGTATTCATTGCGACCATGCAGACACTTAATGACGATTTGGTTCGACTGGAAATATTCAGTTTAGATATTTTATAATACTTTTTAGCTAGAAAGTTAACTCTGTAAAGAACATCATATTACACAAAAGTTTTATAATGAGGTTCAGAAGTTATTTTATTATTTATGAAATAAGAAATTTTAAACCTGAAAATTGATAAAATCCACTTTTCTTTCGGTTTAATATTAACGAAACAAAATAAAAAAATACAAACATGATCCAAAAACTTTTCCAGTCGAATCCACGAAAAGCAAATATAACGTACCTGCTGAATATCTCTTTAAGTTCATGTTCCGATACAAATTGTCCGAGATTCGCCACGAAGAGCGTGGAGCATGGCGGGTGAGGGTGCGCGGCGTGTGCGGGGTGCGTGGGCGCGGGCGCGTGGGCAGGCACAGCTGCGCCCGGAGAGCCCAGCGCCGGCGCCGGCAGCACGCACGCGCCTAGCGTCAACGGGGTCTACGGAGACGAAACATACCACCAATTAGTATGTGTATTGGGTATTACATATGTTATGTGAAAATAGAAAGTGGAAGGCAAAACCTGGTGGTTACGTCATGTTTGAAGCATATCATTTTTACATAGTCACGTTTTAAGACTACTTATACTAACCTCTATAAACTACGTCATATGCAAAGATTGCAACTTACGTGGTGTGGCCTATCGGCGGCAGCTAGTCAAAGGTAAGAACGCACGGGCGCCATCTGTGGATGGATGGCGGGATGAACGAGCCCGTGCGACAAAGCTGGTAGTTCCCCTCCGTAGGCTAAAGGGTGATGCCACAGCTCGGCGCCTCCTCCAGGGAAGAAGGGGCTGGCTAAGTCTGGATAATCAACGCAACAATCAGACAAATACCACCCTAAGAAAAATAAAATAATATTGTGTACAAAAAATATTAATCTGCCAAAGAGGGAGCTAACATATTTACAATGTACAAGACAATGTTTTCACGCGTCGACATCGTCAATTTGTCTCACATACGCTTATCATATTATTATGATAATGATGCAGTGTCATGAAAACATGTGTCGAGGAAGTTAACATTGGTGTTTCAGAACACGACAGTTCAGTTCATAGGTAATAGCTTCGCGGAGCTACGAGCGGCCTTGCGTGGTACGTGTAAGCGATTACAGATACTTGCCCAACTTGCGTTTGCTCGACACGCCATCACTCACTTTTAGATACACTAACAAGCAAAATATAATAGGTATATGAAATCTGTGTGTTGTGATAATTCTTTTGTTGGATAGTGTAACGATTAGAAAACTACATGGCAACGATACCTCACCTACTATATAAATATTGGCAAAATGGTGTAAAAGTTAATTCACATTCAGTACATATGTTAGATGAGATATAGTTTCTAAATAATATAAAGTCCGGAGAAGACGATCGAGCGAGCGCCGGGTGGTGTGTGCGTCGGCGGTACTTACGTCCAGTGAGAGGGTGCATCAATGCGGGGTGTGCAGCTGGCGCGGCTGTGGCAACGGCCGGCTTCGGCTTGCTGACCTTCGTGTTGCTTTTAGCGAACTCCAGCCGAATCGTTTGCGGCATATCGGGGTCGAACCGGACACCCTGCTGTGAACAGCCGCGAGCGGTGCGGCGCTCCGATATAATGACACCGGCCTGGACGCGCCGCCACGCCACGGGACACACGCGGTCCTTCGTGGGGGCGACGTTGACGCTAACTAACGCCTAACTCTTTGTTTGTTTTAAAATTACTAAATTAAAATAACTAATTGAAATAATATTTGTTTCAATTTTACTATCTGGCTGTCAACCGCGAAAGTTATTGTTTGTGACTTGGTTGAACGATTCAATACTGACATGAATAACTTTAAATTTTTTTCATGGATAGGGTTCATTTAGACACAATGGGAACCCCGCCTGCGCCTGCCAAAGTGCCGGAACACTGTGCTTGAAGTGTGACATCGAAATCTGTCAAACAGTGACATGCAGTTGTTTATATACACCGTAGCCAAATCGATTTCACTCCAATATCCGGGATTGAGAGCTTAGTGGCTCCGACTTGATGACCCGATATGTGCATGGGCTTAGCATAACTTACGATGCGGTTACTCGAGTCAGGAAAATGTTATTCCAAGTCTACAATGAGAGTATTAACTATAGTGCTTGTTGGCTGTGTTGAGGCATGTGATGAGAAGATTTAGTAACACCGTGCGTTGTACTCCTTTTTTATTTACAAGTAGCGTTCTTACTTTCGTGGTCAACTATCTCGGCCTATTGCATATATATTGTGATTGTCTTTTTAAATATTTATGTGTTATTGAAAGCGTTTCAAGTTCATGGGACAGTATTTGAGCGTTTGCAGCGGAACTTGTCTTATAAATTACTGTTAGTATACATACAGAAATTAAGTGTTAGTAGTGGTTTTATCCTAAATATAACATTTTAATAAACACTTAACACATTTAAATTAAAACTATTAACTTATAATTTGATATAATTAAATTACTTGTTAACCTAAGTTATGATGATTTGCGTTAGTACTAACCTGAAGGTCTTGTTTAGCCGCCTCAGCTCCAGCTCGAGTGTGAAATGTGACGAAACCGACCGGCTGCAATTAAAAAAGCTTAGCTTCATTAGTGTGCATGATCAAAATTAATTATTATTTTATAATATAAAATTGCAACATATCATAACGTTGCGATTTTTGAAAAATATATGTTTGAAATAAATTGAATAATAAATTATAAAACATACTTTTTACCAAATTAGTTAATAAGTAATAAATGTTACTAGTGTGTCGATGACAAATTACGAATACTGCATAATATTATCAATAAAATTGCATAAAAATATACTTACCGATGCTGTTTTGCCATTTTTGCTGGTAACCTTTAAAAGTGAACCCTCGTATCCCTATAAAAATAAAAAAACAATATCAATCACTCTTTGTATACACAATGCATATAAATTCTTATTTCTACAGTTTCCTTAAATAAATGGAAACTAAACCAAAACAAAAGAACAGCTTCTTAAAAGTAGTAAACTAATATCCCTAATAGTATATTAGCTCAAAAACCAAGTATATCTAATTTCCCTAAATCCCTATGATCGTGACATCATAAATTGGTTTCGACGAAATTTAATTTGCCTATCATACTCGTACAATGGTGGCGCACTGCACCAGGTACCATTGAGAACACGAACACGCTTGTACCATCCGTACCAGTCGACAAACTAACAAAACCACCTATGTCCTATGGTAGATTGTATCGATTTTATACAGCTATTACATAATACATGCTGATATGACTTTCATATCAAATATTTAGCGTTGCGTGACTGAGGGAGGGACGAGCGATACCTAATATAATATAGCGACTGGCATTTTTTCTAATTAAGGTTATTCTATAGGTATAACACAGTATTATTTTAAACGTATACTTACTTCATATGCTCGGAATAGCAAATAAAGTTCACGTGGCTTTGCATCCATCGGCAGTCCACTGACGAACAATGTCCGCACCTGCAACAATTCAAAACGATAAATTTATGTTTTTTTAATAATTATATTTTATCCTATTAGAATTATTTTACTCTTTGAAAATTAATACACATTTTTGAGCCCATTCGTGGTGCCAGTCTTACTAGCCCGCGACTGGAAACGCAAAAGGTTGTGAAATCGGTTCCTATTCGCGCGAGCGTTTCTCTCGTAGCGAGGTTAAGCGCGGCGTAGAGTTCCGCCATTCAACACGCAATGCTTCCTGAAGTCACCGGAAAGTGGGGAACGGTCATAATCGGAACAGAGTATCTTATCTAAAGGTTCCAAGTTTCCTATGCCTATCCTATTTTGTGCAGGATATAGACTAAAACAAAACATATATATTATCGACGAATAATAAAATAGCTATTTATACATTATACAAGATTCTGTAGAAGAAAAGAAGAATATTGCGTTCCGTTTTCTATAAAAATATTCCATTTGAAATTAGCTACAAGTTTGTGTCGTTTATTTTTAAACAAAGGCAAGACATTTATCAGAAACCGACACAAAAGGGGCATATTTTCTTTTAGCGGTCTTTGTCGATTCTTTTGCCTTTGTAAACGTTTGAGCGTATTAATTCGGGGTCCATTTAATGAAATAAAACAGAACTGGTAGCAGATTGGCCGCGTGCGGGTAATGGAGATTAATTGCTGGTAACACGGACTACTGTCGCGGCCATCTTGTTGTACATTTTATTTATGCGCCAGAGTCTTTTACGTTAAATTCTCAATAATTTCACGAGGAAAAAAAACGATTAATTATTCCTTTTGACTAAATGTCAACTATTTAAAAATATACGTTTAGTAATGTTACTATTAACTTACTGTACCTACCGGTATTTAATTCAGTATCGCATGCACATACATATACAACGCGATTAAATGAATATATTATCGTTAATGGAAAAGTTTTAAGTTATTCAATATTCTTTGCTTTTATAGCGGTTACCTTAAACATTGAGAGTTCCGCCATATTTTACCAAGAAAATTTAATTTAAACTTTTTATGATTTTCATGAGTTTCGCGACCGAGGGTGTCGGTGACCCTCACATATATTTTATCGCTTCCGTCGTCGGCCAGAACCAGAATGTCGGACCTTTATGTCGGCTATTTTCCGGTTGGACGCACGAGAATTCCCCGTATCGTCGATACGTGATATTTTTCCTGGACAATCTTTAATATTATAGCTGAAGAATACTTAAGTGGCATCTTTTCTTTATATAATAACTACACACATGTTTCTTATTACATTGTGTACGTATAAAGAAATGGTTATATTCATACAGGTTGATATTATAGAATAATTTTGGTAGTGGAAAATTAATAAAAAAAATCTCTTTTATGCACAACGCATAATCAAAGTCATTCAAAAATAAAGTAGTATAAAACGTCGTAGGTATTTTATTTTGTACATGTTTAAATCTGTTAAATGCAAATAAATAATAACGTACAAGTAATCAGTAGGTTATAATTATAAGGTTTGAAGATATTTACGCATCTTCTGCAGTTTATGGGTTCAAAAGCTTGTTTATAAGTCAATTCCTTCTACACTTTCAGCTCACTTAGACATGTTGAATAATGGAGGTGTTGGTACGGCTTATTTTGTGTAGTTAGACGTGACATTATTTTAGCTTCACGCTGTATTCCACACACAACAAGGTAGGCAGAGGAACCCGGGGAACCTAGTGTTCAAACATTAATACACTTGAATTCCCCACCTTCCGACGACTTTAAGTGAGAAATAAAATAAAATATATGGATTTTTTTTAGATTCTTAACCTAGATACAACGTAGACGTTTAAAAAATGCCACAATGGCAATAAATAATATTATAATTAACATTAATCACATACATTTAATTCTTATAAGACAGTAACACAGCATTACCCTACAATGACTACACTAGTAACATTATGTTAGACGTCAAAGCTACTAGCATTTAGATATTTCAGCGACGACGCTGTCCGGTCACTCTGAAAATGCCCCTTCACGTCGCCCTATTACACACTCGGTTGCGCTTGAATCCCTACACTACCATTGAGTTATGTTTCATACTTGTACTCTGGAGGAAAATTCTGGAAAATTCTACAAAATATCAAGTTTATTGTTTATATTATAAGTAACATTCGAGAAATAATTAATGTTGAAAATTTATTTGATAGCTAAATACTTCTACAATATTAACACGATTAAACATATTTGCATTACAAGCTTATCTTAATTTTACGCCTTCGCGACTTCAAAAGCGTGCGAATATTTGATCTGTCTACGGGGGCAGATAACGTCTACGCTCGACATTATTGCGACGAAAAAGAGTATTAAATATTTCTTTTGGTGAAATAGAAGGCACTAATTTGTTCGTCGCTTTATGAATTATTTGGTGTCGTCTAGAGAATAACGATTACAGTGAAGCTTTTCAGTTCGCCGTGTGCACAGTGGAGGCAAACTAAAGGATTATTAAAGGAATCATAATATAGCTAATTTTAAAGTAAACTAAATGATAAAAAACATGTTTTTTATTATAATTATCTGGTGTACTAACCTTGCATTATCATAGTGGAATTTTGCTATTTAAGATGCTTCTTCCGTTAGTTCGAAAAAGTATCACGTTCTAAATCACTATGAGCATAAAGTGCTGATCAAAGCCACTCCTTCACTTAACAATTTATTTTTTCTAAAAATTAGCTGTTTATAGACACTCTCGTTACTAAATTTCCTTTAACATAATTCCGTAAAAGCGTTTTTTATTTAATTTTTTATTTGTTTAAAGCGAAATTTATTAGCAAATTTAATTTCATAACGCTATAGTAATAGTATCGATTGCAACGGACGAAATCATAGTTAATCCGTACGTTGTTAACGCTGTGACACTGAGCATTCGTTCGTGAATGAGCAGTCAAAGTGATGTAACAAACGTCTCAGAGCATAACCATCGATAAGCCCACTCGGACGGCACCAATTTAGTGCACTGGACGCCACAGTACTGCAGCGCTCTGTTAATACGCTGTGTTTTGCTATGCAGTACTGCACTACCATATGTTTAATTTAAGTTCGCATCGCATAATAAATATACGAGAACAGACGTATTCTAATTATTTGTTATTTTATAGAACGATACTAATATACTTGGTATAAGCATTTATAAATATAAAGTCATATTTAGTAATATAATAGGCGCTTAGACATTTTAATGATTATGATCATTAATAATGGGATAATAAATTATAAAAATCTTTCCTAATAAATATTAAAATTGATATTATTAACAAAATGTGTATATATATATGTGTCGAGCGAAAATTTAATGAAAATGAAAGAAAATTTTAAATATGTTCATTATTAATATAATGAATATATTTTTTACACTAAAGTAGTATAATGTTATCATTTGGCGTGAAATTAATCAAATGGCTCCATGAAATATATCAAACTAAAAGGTCATATATGATTTACCGTCGCCACTTAATTATTATGAGCGGAAAATTTAACCGTGTTACAATTTTGGGTATGTATTTATTTAATAACGAATGGTATGGATCCAAACGGTTATTTTTCGGTTTGCAAATAAATAACTTCAGATATCATATTTTTTATCTAGATTTATCCTCACTGTAGTTGACTTTGTGGGCTGTGCTAACGAATCGATCTTTAAAAAAAATGTGGTCATACGAGGACGAGATTCAATAGCTCGCTATAAATAAGTGAAAATAAAAAATAAAAAAACGGATAAAGGTGTATTCACACGATCGATCGCACCGGCGTGCATCCGAGGCGAGTGAAGCGGAAACGCCTGGGGCGCTGCACAGCGAATTTATCATACGCTTATGTGTATATAGCTTTCAAAGTGTAAATATTATCTGTATATTGCACGTGACAGATATACACCATCCACACCTAGCTTGTTATTAGATAGATAGTCTATGGACGAAATTAATATTTGAAAATATACGAGATGTATTTATTAGAAATAGAAATAAAAAGTAAGCAATATGAAGTAAAAAAGAACATAACAATGTTGCCACCTCGCTGGCAACATCTATTGTTCACGAAAAGAAAAACAAAGAATTTCAGTATTTGAAAACAAGAAGGAATCGAAATTAAGTGTCAGTAGAATAGGGCCATTGAAAAATGATAAGCAAAGAATCATTTCACTTCAATGCTCGGCGCCACAATTTTCATTATAGCTAAAGTTATGTCTTAATATTTATACCATTTTTTTGCCTTTTAGATATTTATACGTTCCAAACTACTTACCAAAAATTTCTGAAAGTATTTTCTATGTTTCTGTTTTATTATTTTAAGTAAATTGTTCAAAGATTTTGAAATAACTGTATGTAATTATTATTTATACTAAAGATTTTTTCGTTCCACACTTCAAATCTCCATACAAAATTATACACTGTTGACGTCACTGTTGAAGGCATGCTGGTAAACTTTCAATAATTTGTACTAGTCAAAATTACGAGTTGGATTTGATATTCAGTACGATTCAGATTTACAAATGAGCTTTAATAAATACAAGGCCCGATGTTTGTAAACCATAATTTCCATCAAACTGTTTTGAAATTCAAATCGTATACGATTAGTAAGCATTTGGTTAAAGAAGATTTTATTATAATTATTACAAAGAAAATAAAAATTCCTCGGAATACGGAATATTTATAAAGGTTTCGAATTTGATCGAAGAGCGCGTCCTCGGCGATAATAAAATATTGACAAAACAAACTTCGGTATGAAGCGCTCAAACTTTGGGGAAGGCAATTTTTCTTCGGGCATCAATGTCAGCGGCAATAATTTAAACTTTCACAACTGCCTAATATATATTGCCAGGTTTGGTCAAATAAAGTGAAATATAAATAAGACAAACTCTAGAAGAAAATCTACTTTTGATTATGCCCATAATCAAAAGTAGATTTTTTATCTAAAAATTATAACGATCGCTTCGCCTACGTTTATCCGGTATTACGTTATTGTAAAATATTACAATCTTTTCACCCTTATCCTCCATTACCCCTAACTTATTGCGGGTACCTAACACTGACGGGGTAAAAGTTTACTTTTATCCGTCATAAAGTAAAAATAATTGGCTGTAACTGCATACCTTCGAGGGCAGGTAAGTGTCCGTGTCTTTTAGTATTATGGAGTCAGTTGTAAAAATTAACAATGTTACCTTTTTTATGTCTTCCATAATTAATGTCACATTGACATAATTAATGTCAATGTGTCAGTGGTCGTGGTGGTGGTCGGTGTGTGAGACCAGTCGTGGCGCAGGGGCACCAGTGTGCGATTGTAAACGCGACAGGTTGTAGGTTCGATTCCCACACGAGAAAATGTTACATTTAATATATTTAATTTCTTGCTCTGGTGACGCGGCAAAAAGCGCGGCGTTGAGTTCGGCCACTCAACACGCAATATCTTCAGAATTCAGTGCAATAGGAGTTAGGCACTCTTTGATGGTCTTAAGTTCGCTGTGCTTACCTGCTATTTGCGGGATACAGCGTGAAGCAATAAAAATAATCTAATTTGTATTCAACATAAGTACCTACCTTCGAATAAACATAGGTAATTAAAGCACCATTTACAATAAGATATAACATAATATCAAAAGGCACAAGTATAAAACAAAATCCAGCGCAAAAATAAAACAAATATACAAAATCCAAGACAATAGATGTTGCAATTTCAGTAATCACGTAGCCGTCCGATCTCAGGCGGGCGATGGGATAGAGATATTTCTAATTTTTCGGTCGACCGGCACCGCAGCACCGCTGCTTCAGAAATAGATAAAATAAACGCAAACAGACTGGAAAAGAAACGAGGGTTAAATCGCGAAAACTAGCACTGTTTGTGACGATTTAAATCACTGTGTTTAACGAGAAAACGTAGCTACAGCGAGTGAACATTTTATTTATGTATTGAATGCATATCTAATTATTTTTATTATACGTCAAAAGAATTTAATATAGATAAAACCTTTATGGTTATTTTATTATATATAAAACGTTTATATAAGTCAGAAATACCCATTAATATAAACAGATATAACATTAACAAAATCAATGTCCACAAAAAAAAACAAAACAAATCATTTTAATAATAACCAAATTTAAATACAAATACCTAAATCTGAAGTTAGATCGTAAATATTTTGACATTTTGCAATTTTAAAGACGAAAGCGAAAGAGCGGAAAGAATTCTAACGGGGCAATATCGGCGACCACCTGCTCCGCTGAGATAGGGATCATAATGTTAATTTAATTAAAGGACTAATCTAAATTGCAGAGGACTCGACACCCCGACGCCCATTAAAGGGATATTTCGTCGCCGACTGCGAAACTGTCTGTAAATAAATATCTTGGAAAACAAGGATGAGACTTGGAAACAATATATTTTTCTACTTTATAAGAAATAAATTGAAATGCGAATAATATGGGTATTAAGCCGATTTTTTTGTCTATTATAGAATAATGGAAACTTGTTAGATAAGTTACATTTTAAAATTATATATTCATAAGCCGAGACATTGTTTAAGCTCAGTCAGGCACGTACTACCACCAACCATCTTTGTTGGGATAATATAAATGAAGAAAAGAGATCACTACTACATCTTAAATTATTTAATCAATAGATGGTTGCTTTTATTTATTGCCGAAATGAAATGAACGAGCCAACTTTAATTAAACGGTAAGGAGGTAGTTATCTTAAAAGCAGAGAGCCAGTTTAATTTCTATTAAAAGGGGTAGCTGAAGTCTGTTGCACGGAAGAAAAAGTTTAGAGATAAGATATTTTTGCATCTTTATCGGAGCGAAACGGGACGAAAGCAAATAGGAAATCTGGAAGATTGAACAATGTCAATTTGACTTTACATTTATAATTAGCTTAGTATTTAATTAGCTTCGCTCAACTAACTTCTAGAACCTATGATGAACTAACGAAATATAATCTAAGTTTTACAACGTATCCAAGTTAATAATAAATAATATAAATATATTATTTTTAATTATATAATTAAAAATGAGTAACATAATTTTCTAGTAAACTAATTATTATTAAGATACCACTTCATGAAAAATATAAAGTTATATTTTAAGACTACGTGGCTTTTAAAGGTCGCAATTTCTCCTATCTATGTATATTTTGCTATGAATGCTGTATTTTATTTATTTATTGTAAAGCAGATTAAATATAGAAAAGAAATAAAGATTATAACTAAGGAAGTAACCGTAGCAAGCTTCTTCATATCTTAATGAACCTTTCATTAAACAGAGCATAATTCACGTATAGTATATCAATTGAAGTCGGTCGGACCAATCCATTACAGCACTCGCACAGTGATCCGCCCAAATTATGTCCAATGGATAATTAATTATTAATCGCTCCTGCTCACTTCAATAACAATGGCCAATAATCGCTGTCATCTCTTTGCATCATAATTCAGATATGTCGTATATATTATTGGTGATGGTGTTTCAATACCGAATAAGTGGATTGAAATATGAATATCGCCAAAAAATATCAATGTTATTATTAGACGCACAATAACAATACTGTAATATTATTGATAGTTTATTAATAATTATCGAAATCTGAATCAAGCAAAAGTAAGGACACTAAGATTTTTAAATACTAAAATTGTGTTATATCCGTAGTGTATGTATAACAGGGTAGAAATGATGCTCAATGTAACCGATTAAGATTTAATGTAACAAGGGCTTATGTAGGGATGAATTAAAATTTAAAGGGCAACCTATACAATTACCGCTAATTGGTCATACTGTGAGGCCTTAGATAAGAAGGCGCGGCTTCTTCAAAATTCCCCTTTACTTTATTTCCCCTTTCTCTCTTGCCCCTTGCCGAAATTGGCGTTCGTAGAAATATCGCAAGAGCTGTTGATACCACACATTGGTCTGTTAGGTTTATCTGTTGAAATTCAAATTTGTCGCGAGTGAAAATACGATCGGTCCCAACTTGCTGCACAGCTTAGATTTTGCAACCTCAATTGAATTTAGCAGCAGGACTTACAGTAACTACGTGGTTGGCAAAGTGGCTTATGATACTCAAAGGCTTCTTAAAGCTAGTGTAAGGTTAAAATGGAATATATCTCGTTGTAGATGGATTTTTTATTTGTATTCAATTTAAAAAAAATCTTATATTGTTTAAGTACAAATCCACTTTTTATAATAATAAAACCTTTGTTCATATGAATGAAACCTGAAAGAAACCTACGAATGATGATTTACGGAGGAGCAGGAGTTTATAAAATAAATCAATGTTATGATTAATTACATATTTACTACTTTAACGGACTAGTTTTCTAAAAAATACTTTCGAAATGAGCTTACCCGTATGAAAATAATTGAGCGAGCATAAAGAATAATAGCAATAAATAACGTTCCCATAAGGGCAATTATATTCTTCGTTCCAGAATAAGGAAAAGCAAAGAAAATCCAGAGGAAGACTTGTACATCTGTGGTTATTTTTCACAGCGTTCCAGTTCAGTGTAAATTCTAGTAGAAAATTCTCACCCAATTTTTAAACTGACGTAGACGAATAGAGATCGATACAATGGTTGATCGATTTATTAATAGGAGAGTTCAAAAGAGCTCTCGGGCTAAATAATCCTATACTACGGAATAAAGCAATGAAAATTAAGAAACAAAAACTATCCTCCGGTATTAGAAGTAAAAATATGTATTTTTCTTTAAATTTGTACATAAAAGTCTTCAACATACATATAATATCACGTTTATCATTTGGATTACAATAATATATCTTTTATTTACGATACATAACTCGGGTCTTACGGAAATGCTGTTACTAAATCCTAAAGTATTTAAATCGAAATTTCGTCAAACACAAAGGATACAATCTACTCGAATATGCAGAAAATCGAACCCGAAACCATCCAATCGTAGTAAATCTCGAATTCCGAGTCGAGCTAAGGAGTCGGTCGGTCCCGACCAAGTCCCTGATTTAAATTGCAGATGCCTCTGGGGTACGAACGCCGACTCCCGCGATATGCTAATCATAGTCAAGCTAAGGATTATCCCTATTTACACTCAACAAACTCACTTAATTTCGTACTGACAGACATCTTGTCATATTTATCGCAACTAGCTATGGCAGATCAGAATAAATCGGATATAAACTATATTAACAAGTCAAGTGTATATATTATATTTCTTCGTTTTCTTCAAAGATGAGATGATAGTGATGGAACTCTACGCATTCTGCTTCGATATCATAACGATGAAATTAAAACTTGAAATATTTCATTTCCTCAAATGGGAATCAACCATTGGTCACAACTGGTCTCATACTATTTATATTGAAAATAAAATATATTAGCTTCACTACAAAGATTAAGTCCTTTTGGTATGCTCGAAATGCCATTATTAAAGAACTGAACTAAACTGATTAAGCTCTATAAATTTTACAAATCCCTGTAGAGGAGATTGTTAAATTTATATTAGTTGTAAGAATGTTTTCGAGTCTCCATTCTCAATTTCCGAACTCCTTGACACCTTTGAAGATCTCGTCCCCGCTTAAGTGTTCATCTTTTGGACAAAATTAACTTAAGTCTCACTTCTTTGTGTCGCAAAAGTACTTCTTAACGTTCACTCGATTTCACTACAAAATACAATAAAATTACATCTAAATTACACAAAAAAGTAGTAAAAATCATGTTTAAAAAATGTAATAAAATTCGTGCAGTTCACATTATTTAATATAATTTATCGTCCGGGTTCGGTACATTGTTTTCTTGCAAAATTTACCATTCTCTGTAAATATTTAGATTCGCGAGCGAGCAATAAGTACGCCGGAGACGTCGTAAAGTCGACCAGAGCTGGCACTAATACGAATTTATGTCGATGGACTTACGGCCCGGTGAACATCGATCCTATAACAGCCCTTATTACACAAATTGACTCCAATTTTAAAAAGCTAAAAGTGTTTAACGACATTAAAAATAATTTCAAATTTCTTAAGTACCTTCATTTTATTTAGACGAAATTAAAATATCTTTTAATAAGCCAATATAAAAAGAAGAATTTGTAGATTTCAATTTAAAACTGCAAAGAAGTTTGACCAAATATATTTCCTGTTTAACTTA
Source organism: Heliconius nattereri (assembly GCA_013403645.1). Classification (NCBI taxonomy): domain Eukaryota; kingdom Metazoa; phylum Arthropoda; class Insecta; order Lepidoptera; family Nymphalidae; genus Heliconius; species Heliconius nattereri. Next base: position 3,369,615 of record JAAIXI010000244.1, on the reverse strand, counting down.
AATATATTGAGTTTAAAGAGGAAATCTTAGAAATTTACATGATAAAGGCACCGAGGTACGTCCTCCGTTCGCTCGGTGTCTTCTAACAAGGGATGGGAATGTTTGAGGTATCTGACGCAAGCACGTGAAATACGACGAGAAAATTCAAATTGAAATCGTGAACACGCTTAGGTTATATGGAATTAATGTACAAATGTTTATTAAATAAAAGGGGACGTTTACATGCTGTTCCTACTATAAGATTGAGTTATCCTTTCTTTTAACTTCATGCTCAGACACTCCGCTCCACAGAACTTTGGAGACATTGCGTATTGAGTGGCGGAACTCAACGCTGTTTTTGTCTCGTCACCAGAGCGAAGAGATTAAAATATTAAATATTGCATTTCCTTTAGTGTCCTCACAGTCGCATGCCTATGTCCCTTTGCCACGACTAGCCTAACTGGTGGACTGGTGTTAAATAACAATTTATTTAAATTCATATATATTAAAAATAAAAACTATATAATTTGAAAAGAGAAGCATCCATCATTATATGACTAAAACAAACATTACGTCAAAGGGTTAATTAACAAGATTGTCGGACTGCCGCGGCGTTATAAAAGATATACTTGCGGCCCGAGGCCTACCCAGTGCCCGAGTCGGGCGCCAAAGTTCGCGATGTGTGGCCGCGCGATAGTTATTAACATCGCCTCGTAGACTCTACTTGTGTTCACCTATCTGCAATCTCATCCCGCGAGCTCGAAGCTTTCCTACTGAATTAAATTTTATTTATTATGATGAGTTAAAATATAATTTTTATATAGTTATATTTCATATTTCATGACAAGATTTTTATATATGATAAGAAGCTATGTTGGTACAAAATGTCCACATACATAGATCGAGAGGCCAAATTCGCAACGTGCGGGCTGCCACACGAATAGTAATTAACAGGGGCTCGCAGTCTCCGCACATGTTTCCCTCCGCCGGCCTACCCCCTCGCCCCCCCCCCCCCACTGCCGAAGCGCACCGATTGAATTAAAGTTCAGCAGGGTTGTTGTGGCTCAGATTCGAGGTTGGTTTTGTCGCTCGCGTTTTGTGCAGCTGCGATTAAACTACCAATACTTGTTCGTCGTTTATTAGTTTTGCTATCGACCTTTTTGTGTGGCGTTTGAACGCGTCTACAGCCGCAGCCTTTAATTGTATTCACGCTTAGATTTATTCTAAACGTACTAGTATATATAATATTGGCATATTACTAAAATATAAATTACATTGAAAAAACAATTGTGTTTCATGATGTAAAAGTAATCAAAAAAATAATTAATGTCATCAGTAAAAGAAAATATACGTAAGTAGGTTACTTATCATTAACTTGTCAAGTCATTAAACCTTATTAAAATTAAGTCGAATATAATTTTAAAATGAAACAAATCTGTCTGACTACCCCGCTAGGGATAAAGCGTGAAGCTATGTTTGTATGTAAGTCGAAATAAACTCAAGACTAACGATGAAACAAGAAAGAAGCAAGCAAAGGAGGAAGTAAATTCACAAAGACACACAACGTTACATATACAGAGTACATCTGCATAGTGTGTACGAGCTCAATGTCAACAGTCATAAATTTTTTTCCACATACAATGGGAGACCGAAACAAGGAATGTGGAGCAGTAAGGTAGTCTAGGGGGTAGTGAGGGGAGTTGGGTGAGTAGGGGGAGTGGGGGGTGTGGCTTACACTCTACTCTACGTGGAGCACAATTAGCGCACGCGACTCAACGCGGCTTGAGTTTTAACAACGCTGCGCTCGGAACACTCGGCATCATTCACACGAGATGCCTCCTCGCGGGACTGTACTCGCGCTTGTTGCCTGTGCGATACCGGCGTACTAATGCTAATTGACTGGTTTTAGATATTCTTTAGTATTGCGGATGACAAATATATTGTTTTGGTATTTGAATTTACTGCGCGACTGCAGTTCTGCATTTTTCTTTAAAAAAAATCTTTAATTTTAAATGTATTTACGATATAACACATACAGGGTGGAAGAGGCAGCGCTTCTTTTACTGAAACTGCATATAGGATAAAATATTTCAAACCCAGAACTAAAAAAATTAATCAAGGTAGCTCAACAGTTTGGACGTAGGATTTTTTTTTCATTTCACGATTTTTATCCATACCTGTATTTCGTGTGACGCACACATACGCGTGCGACGTTGCCGCTCTGACAGGTAAGTGTGTGCGTGCCTATGTTATACATTACAAATGGCGTTTTATTTTAAAACGTTAATTTTATTATTTATTTTGTTTGGAAAAATAACTTTTTTATTTTTGGGAATTATTTTTTTTCCGAATTATATTAGGCTTTTATAGAGTAGTTAAAGGTGTGGTTTCATTTAAAGTGGTGCTGACAATTCCACCCTGTATATGTGCATGGAATGGAAATAACAATTGTAGGGTTATAGAATACTAAAACTGAATTTTAGAAATTATTCCCATAAGATCCACTCGAGAGATGAAGAACGGCGCTGAGTTGCGCCACTTAACACGCAATGTCTCAAGCGGAAATGGTGAATGAAGTTTCTTAACACTAGGTTTACCCGGCTTAGATAAATGCGGGAAAAAGTAAGAAGTATAAACAAAATTGATATGATAGTAAATCTTTAAAATATCAATAGGTTGTTTTTTTAAATATAACAAAAAAAAAATATTTTAATAAATCAAGTAACAAATTGAAGTCTTAAGGCACTTAGTATATAAATATTATAAAGCCGTTAAAATTGCACCATCTTAACGTATTTTCTAGGGCTTTATCCTCTGGAGGACGTCAAAGCAGCTTTCACGGGATTGGGTCTCGTTTTTGTTCCTTTTATAAATTATAAATATCATTATATCAATTAAGTTATTTGTATCATAACATTGTCGGTTTATATTTTCTACTAAATACTCTGAATCTGACAATGAATGAAATTTGATATACATACTAATTTGATAATATATACGGATACAAGTTTATTTTAAATAAACATTTTTTATGTCATCAATGTACTTATTATGTCCAATTAAAAATAAAATATTAATAAAATATTAGATGCCTTTATTCCTTTTAATTGTCACTACAAATAAGTAATAGTTTTTATTTCTTGATTAAAGTTATATCTTAAAAAGTAGGTAAGTTAAAACTAAAATATTTTTTCAAGAGAACAAGCAAACGAAAGAAGTTATTAAACATCCTCGTGTACGCAGTCAAAGCTACATAATAAAACTAAATGAAAACCGCAGTTGGCGCGTTCATAATAAGCAAAACCCTTTATAAGTAGAAAAGAGTATTCCGACTCTAATATAAACAGCAAACGCAATACGTGAGGCTGCTACGAATTCATTCTCGTGTTTTTTTTTTTCAACTTTGCATAAGGGAATGTCAGTTGATGCTGTATTAAAAAGAGATTTTTAAAAGATGTTTTTGAATTTACTAAATGGTATGAATTGTTTTTTTTTTGTATTAACATATTAAACATAATTAAATTTATAATTAAAGTCGTTAAATATTCTTTTCCTTATCCAATTTTCAATTATAGACGAGGTGGGATGATATATGGTAATACTGTAATTTTTCTTTTGGGCTTAAGCGGTGTCTAGATATTAGTTGAAATATTAGTAAATGTTATATTAGTTAACAGTGTGTCAAATATATTTTTATGAACATAAATATTACATTAATAAAAAACCTTTATTTGTTATTGCATGTCTTAATACAAATATGAATATTGCTCGATCATAATATATTCTGATAAAATTATCGAGTGAAAGCGTTTATATAAAAATATTTACTTTACTGTTCAACAACATTAACGGACCACTCAACTTGTTTGCCGTAGAAAATCTTTACGAGATATAAAAACATTGTTTTGATTGTTCTTAATCAGAATCATATCTGTATCTTTTAACTTAATTTATTTTAAATAATATTAATTTACTATTGTTCATAAATATTTTTAGTATCTTTAATAATATTCGTAAAAAGTAGGCAGGTACACATTTCGCGATATAAAAATACATGAACAATAAACTAACTTCCATTAGAATAATATTTATATATACACAGAGAAGGAAAGGCGATGTGACACTTACATAATATAAAAATACATAGCAATTAGAGCTAGCAGCGTATACGAAGGTAGGTATACTGGGCGTATCATTAACGCGTTTTAAAAATATCACTAACTAGTAGCCATGAATTAAAGTTGACAAGGCGTGTGCTGCTGGAGCCTTCTTTGCATGCACTCGACTCGGTCTGACTCTTCAGCCTAACCATCCAATACTTACGAACTTGGCGAATTACTTACATATACGTACGTGCCGATGATGAAATATCTAATATTTTCATTTATTCACTCTGGTGTTAAGACGCTCCATTCTTCACTTTCCACTGAATTCTTGAAGCATTGCGTATTGAGTGGCAGAACTCAACACCGCGTTTTGCCCCGTTACCAGAGCGAGATAATGTAAATGTTAAGCATTTCACGAGTGAAAATGAGTGAAAATCAAACCCACGACCTATCACGTTTACAGTAGCACGATTGTGCGACTTTGTGTGACTGGCCTCAAGAAATATATTCATTAAATTAAGGCTAATAAATAAAAAATATTAGCCTAAATGTAATGAATTCGAAAAGTTTACTATATATTACAATATATTTATTGTGGGATACGTATACGTAGTCAGGAGGCTTAAAATATTCAACATGTGTACGATCTAAATCGAAACTAGGTCGTTTTTTGGACAGGGGTCTTCTTAAATTTTTAAAATCTATTTCAATTTTAAATGAAAATGTTAGCCATGTTGCTGTAACACGTGGAACATTTAAAATAAAAACAAAATCTACAGTTGTTTTACGAATTGATATATCTACATATGTAGCGTATAATAAAAATAACAATAAAAGAAGGCTGTTGCAAACTTCATATTTATGTATAATTTACAAAAAAATACAAAACGAAAAACATTTACCTAATAATATTGTTTTGATTATTTAACATGCTGAGGCTAAAATAGTAATTATTATTTTACGATCATTTGATGACCTAGAAAGAATCCAAACCCAATTAGTCAACACATTCATACTTAATATACTTAATTATATAAACAAATTATAATAATTCTAAACATAGAAAATTAAATAAAACCGTTTAACTAAGTACTATAGCATCAATAGAACTCCAGCTCCGCTCCAGCACTACACGAACGCATTCAAATAGCTACTTTAACATAAATAATACCAGAACTGAAGGATATCTCCATACAGAGAGCTGGCTTAGCTGACTGCCTGCACAAATAGAATACCGATACTCAATGCTGAGAGGGCGTGTCTGCGTTACCTGTACGCATTAGATGAGCCGCCTTTAATGATATACTAGGATCGGATAATACCGCTATCAATTTACAGTGCAGTTCCGTCTGTATTTATAGTAAGATCGGGGCCAATTTACTATAATTAATTCAATGGCGGTGGTATCGAGAGATTTTTATAGTATAATTAATTAGATAATTCTGTAAGGTAATAATAATATAACATGCATAATTAAATTTAACGATGAAATTATTATTATCCAAACTGAAAAGTAGACTATATACTTATTACCTTGTATTTAATTATTTTAATTTTAAACTTTTGTTCGACATATGTAATATTTTGCCATACGGTGTAAAGTTCAATTTTTTATTAATAATTGTTTCATAATAATTGTCTTAGCCTTAAACTGATCTGTTTGCATTCGTTCCATCTTGTAACGGATCTCCTCTGGGATAACAAAGTTAAGTTATCCCTTCAACCTGTCTCCACTATTTAACTATTAAAGTGAACTAAGAAACTAAGGTATTCATGAGGCAGTCTACCTCTCCGGTTTACGAGCGGCCGTCGTATTGAATCGAAAACGTTATTCGGACCCCTCAACTTATATATTACACAACCATATGCTACATAATTCAGAATTTTTCTAGATTTGACAAAAACATTCTAGATTAAAGACAGCCGATATACGTATATTACTATGTTAAGGGGAGTACTGAAATATTAATGAAAATGTCACTTTCGGTTACAATTTACTTACGACTAGTATAAGAAAGACTAAATTCGAAACATTCTAAAAATTATCAATAAGTTAAAAATATGTTATCTTTATCTTATCTAATTATTAATTAAGTCGAGTCGAGAATCGAGTACGAGGGTTACGGACTAAACTAAACTACTAAGATCTATTAAAACGGAAAAAAAATCACGTTTGTTGTATAGGAGCCCTCTTATCTTATTCTGTTTTCTATCATAATAATACTGTGCTGTATCTGTCTTTATTATTTTTTGTAACGGCAAGAAATACGCCAAAACTCTACATCATCATCACATGACCTACAGCCTGGAGACGGACAGGCAGACAACGAAGTCTTAGTAATAGGATCACATAGGACCTTATACCCTAAAAAACCTAAAAAAAACCAAATCAAGCATACCGATGATCTTATCTGACACTATCTCAAAATATACCTTAAATATTTGTTACTAGGACGAGCTGTGAATCAATTAGAGGGTTCTCAGTTTAAATTGGCAGTACGTGTCGACAGTTGGCAGGTGGCGTTCGCGCGCCGTCGGAAAATCTACGTACATCGTCCCTACATTTAATCACCTCCTTTGATGTGTTACAAAATAATCGTAAAGCTATTTCCAAAGCCAAAGAGACGAGTTCACTTCGTGGTTTCAGGCGAGATTAATGTTTCAATAACATACCGCATACCGATGTCAATCAAATGAAAGTTGTTTACCTGAAATGAAACAAACGCTCTTATGAAATATTGTTCATAGTTCGTGAAACAATTTTTCAATTAAAACTTTAGAGTTTTTAAATGGTTGGAGCATATTAAACAATATGTCTAAAGTACCGCCGATATTCCATGAACTAGTGTAGTGTATATTGACGTCGATAAAACATATATAATACAGGATAACTTAGCGAGGCGTAAGTTCACTATATTGCAGGAAGCATCTGTCCGCGGCTGGATTTATCTCGAGGCAAATTACAGCACTCACATTGTCGCCACGCCGTCGTGTACAAAGACAATACTTCGAAAAGACAATACAAACATGCTCCTTGCTATACAGTCGTCGTCTCTAAAACAATAGTGTATAATGCTATATTTGACATCATTTGCAAGTTACGTTAGGGGACTAAATTATCTCCCCAAATAAATAACCGTAAACGAATTCTGCCAAAATAATGTGATTTTAATTGGATATTTTACGTTGGTTTTGTCATTATAGCATTATCTCATATTGATTGCAAAATAATGTGAATATTTAGGTAATTTTGAACACCATTTTTAATTTTTTTAAGAAAATAAACGTCTAAAGCAGAACTTCCAAAAACACAGACAAATAATAAATAATAAAGCAAAATTTAATAGCACAAATTATGACATCTTAGAACAAAATTAAAACTTCTCAGACTAGGATTACAAAGTTAGTCAATTATTTATATAACAGGAATAAGCTTTACGACAATATTATGAAACTTGCGAATGGCTATTTGGAAGTTAAAGTTCTGGCCATATTGAAATCTTACTCTGTTTATGTGACAGTTTGGGAGTTTGGACAAATTGTCTAATCGCCTTTTCGGTGAGGTTTGTTTGAACGTTAATTATCTTCATTTACTTAGGTAGGTAGGTATACGTGTATTCTAATAGATCGCTCGGGGTGGAAGGCTGGTAGGGGATGAGACAAGACAAGGTGCTCGTTTGACAGGTGCCGCGCTCCGTTGAACTTGCCCTCGGATTAATTGAGACCGTTTTAATGTCCCGAAATATTAACGTTGATAATGTGTATTTGTTCTCTAAAACTACTTAGTATGACGTTATCGTGACGTTGTTATTTATTTAAGTTGTAATATATATATATAACTCATATAACTTCAGAGGTTTTTTTGCAAACCTACATATTTTTTTGCTACATAACTTTCAATTAAGTCCGCTTTTTATAGACCAAATATAGATATTTATAGATATATTTTTTTAAATATTGTACAATAAAGGATATATCTTACTTCTTACTAATATTATAAATGTGACAGTTTGTGAGGATGGATATTTGTTCCACTTTCACGCAAACTTTTACATAAAGTTTCTGTTTCTGTAAAGTTACAGAAATATAGATTATACATCAGAATAACACATATTAAACAATTTATGTAAAGGTTTTGTAGCTGTAAGCTACGGCCAAGCCATGTTCCTCTTACGACGTCACTAAGCACATATGTGTGCGGTAAGTAGAAAACCCAAGAAATACGAGTGATATCTGGCAATTATATATAATCAGTATAAAGAAATAATATTAAAACAGTAACTAAACCCATAATAGTTACTCAAGTATCTATCTCCTTTAGGAAAAGTTCTCATCGAACCAATAAATACATTTTCAATTTTTAAACAGACAAACTCAAACATAAACAACCCCCATTACGCAAACCGAGGTAAACCAATTTCTTAATACCCAAAATCAATTTACAAATTGAAATTCAAAGTATTCTCGTAAATATCTCTTGCCACTTGCCTTCTTTAAATATACTAGGGCTTCCTCTCTTTGTTTTAAATATGCATTGCGCCAAGCAACTTGAAACTGTCTCGAAAGAGTCTTGGCACTTGTTGAATATTTAAAAACCAACTCCAATCGACTATTTCGTTCGTGTAAACAATGTTTCCATTAGAACGTTTATATAGACTTTTACCGTCACAGTCTCTTAGGTTCATTAGGTGGAGGTAGGTATAAGAAAAGAATATGAAATTGGTGATGAAGAATATGAATAATGATTGAATGCACTAATCATTGTAATAGCTTTTTTATTTATTGTAAACTGAATATTGGATTTCATGTCCATTTGATAAAAAAAAGTACCTAAGAGAAATATTCATTTAATTTCATATAAAATTTATTGAATTTAGCTTCAAGCAAAAGTTATTTCTAAAAATATGTGTATATTTGTTGATAGTTATATAAGAAATGTGTGTTTTTTTTATTTTTTGTAATATTTAAACGTGTTATAAATATTACTTCTAGTAAATATACTTGTACATATATAATTTTAGGTTATTGCTATTAAAGTGGCGTCGTTTTCATTTAAATTATTTTAAATTCGTGCATTGCGTGCATTCGATAATAGCAACCATTTTATATATATATATATATATATCTAAATGTATTATTTTGCATCTAATATATGTACGTAACCGACCTCAAAAACTATAATTACATCCAAATATGTAGAACAAGCGAAACGTATTACTATAATATGTTAATTAAAATCGACTGGAATAATTATGGCTGACATCATCAATTTAAATTTTGTTTGCATTTGAATGCTTGGTCAATAAAAACACTGAATCGCTCGCAGTGTAATTATTTTGATAACGTTAAATAATTTTATATTTAACGATTCCACCGCTTCTGGGTTAGCGGGGTATGTTCGATTTGTTTCAACAAAGCGGTTATATTATATATGAAATTAAATTTACACTGAGACTGTTTTTTTTTTTATTATTATTTGTTACATACTTTTGTGATACTGTAATGGGAAAATTGGAACATGACTGTACCTACCGTATTCTACTCTAGGACATGTTTTATATTTAAAAAATATTTATGCCTTGAAAAACACGCTTCCGATCAATCCTCAATAAATCCTCAATAATGTTTTAGTCCTGTTGTCCTTCTGTTAGGTACTAGAATAAATTAGTTAAAATTATTTTCTTGCATATCTTGTTGTATAGATATACATAGAAAAACTATTTAATTTTCTACACGAGAAAATAACACTAGGTTCAAGCTATCAACATAAACAAATACCATAGTCTATACTGACTAGAAAATAAAATAGTAATGATTAAAAACATAGTTCTCCAAATTTCAGCAAATATTTACAACGACAATAATAAAATAAAGCAATATTAATTTTGATTGTAACTCTGATACGAAATCTCGTTAATTAAATTTTACCTCCCAGGGGTGAAAGTTTGTTGTTACTAAACGTGTCAAAGGTTTAATTGTGTTTTGAGGTGGTAATATCAATATATAAGTACGACATATAAATTACATTTCACATCAAAATACTTGATCTAAAAGTTGCTGTTTTTAGTTCAAATTGAATAAGTATGCTATTTGCATACGTTAATAATATTTAATTAATATTTAATATTTGTTATTGATTGTAATAGTAATTTAGCCCCAAGTTCATTATTATTATTTTTAAGTCTCATAATAGCCTAGATCCTGCTCAGGCCTAATGGCTATATAAAAAGAATAAACAATTCTGTTCAGTAGTCCCCATAACACATTAGTTGTCAAGAATTAATATAACGATTCACGCCTCGCAACCTAAGTAAAACTATTTTGTAATAAAATTACAACCACCACCGAGCATGGAGACGCTAAGTTCATAAGTTAATTAAAACTCATTAGCATAAAAACTGGCACCTGCATGCAAAATGAGGCAACAAATGCAAATGGCCTAGCCGTAATTTAGCAAAAACCTTAAAATATTTGAAATAAGTTTGTTTAAACTTTAGAAAAATACGATATAATCGATATGATTCAATGGATACATCATATGATATATTTAACACATATTCTGAAATACAGATAAGAAACATTGTTGGCTTTGTTCAGTTTAGGTCACTTTGGTGGCAAGCTAAAACGAAGCAGAAGTAATGGGGGGATGAACTCGACGCAACGAGCGTGGCTCGTGAGATGCGATCTGCATACATTAGCCTAACGTCTCTTAGTTTTGACACCTGCTCTCAGCGTATGAAAATGCTACGAGATGGATGGCGCAAACATTCAAGGAATAAGAATTTGGCTGATGCTGAAATAAGTATTGTAATCATTTTTATATACGAAAGCTTTTAGGTTAATCATTTTTACCTACTTGAATATATTATTAATATATACATATAGTTTTGTTTGAATAAAATGTTATATGAAAAAGACGTGAATATTTCTAAGAATGTAAAAAATATATATACCGAGCAGTTGCTTTTTTCTAGCTAGTGTGTTGGTGGTTATGTAATAGTAAAATGGTAAGCTAATAGTTATTTTTATTTCGAATTTCTTTATTGATACAAATTTAATTTCACTCTTTTAATTGTAAACCAGTTAGTTATATAGTTATATTTTTCAATTGCGCTATAAAATACGTTTGTTTGAAATACCCTGCGAAACAACAGTGCATTATAAGATCCGATGTTACGTCAGCAAGTGTTTATTGCATCAGCGCTGATTGCACACGCACTAACATCCTCTACCTTCACTGGAAATATGTTAAGATACAAATTTACTATTCTGTTCTATTTAATGTGAAAATTTAAGATAGATATATATAGGTAGATAGAATATGATCAAATGAAAGCTATGAAACATAAAAACCAACAAAGCCAAAAGAAAATATTCACTTTTTCAGCATTGGTTTGTTTCTTTTTTTTTTCAATATTTACTTTATACTGAAAACCAGATGAAAATATTGTAGAGCTTTATAAATAAATCGGATATTTCACGAAAAATATTTGACAAATTTTCGCTAACTGAAAAACTTTTTGATACAATTTTGTGTCCAAGTGAGTATAAAATATAAGAAATAGTGCTTTAGTTTTGACACTCGCTCTCAACGAGCGCTAAGATATATGGCGCAAACTTGTCGTGAATAACGCGATTGTTGCAATAGCGTTGCTTCAAGAATTATTTATTCGCTTCAGTTTATTTCTAAACAATTTTTCAAATTGTACTTGGTAATAAATGTTGGTATAAATCAACGCTTAAAATATATTACAAGTTAAATATATAGTATAAAAAATAGGAACATTATATTTCAATAAAATGAATAATAATCATAATCTTTAGGAAATCCTCATCAATTACTTAACTTCTTAACAATGAAAGCTAATTAAAATAATTATGCCGTTGCTATGATAGCATTTTACATTATAAATTTTAAAATACAAGCGAACAGTTTGAAACCTTTAATATTACTGACGCGAAACAACATTTCCCACTTGGTTCCATTAAATTAAAGAAAATTACATTAATGTATTGATAAGCTCTACAAGGGTGGAAAATATTTTACGAGCCAATGTTATATTAAAGGGAGGGCATGTAAAGCTGGGAAGTTTAAATGCTGGAGTGAGACGAGAGCTGTCACGTGACGGGACATTTTAATAATGCAGCCGCTCGTTTAGTATGAAAATTAGCTGGCGAACGATGGCCTTGTGACATCGCGTGTGTTTTATTGATGACCCAGCGGTTGTGAATACGTATTGGTGGTTTACGTTGTTTGTTGTTTTTTAATGAAAAGATGGTTGGATGGTTTTGATTCCCATTCGGGGGAATAAGTTATTATTTATTTTGTTATTTCATTTCTTCCCTCTGGCACAAAGGCCCGGCGTTAAATTCCACCACTCAACACGCAATGCCTTAAAAACTTGACGGAAAGTGAGGTACGAAGTGTCTTAGCACTAGGTTACCTCTGCCTTACCTGCTATATGCAAGATACAGCTTGAAGCTGTCTATATCGGTTTTAAGAATAATATTGTCAATCTTTTGACTAACATTTCACAATGTTTTCTTAATATTATTTTATATGATAACAACAAAGTAATATCAAAAGCATTTTCTTTGTGACGAGTAAAACGGTTTCAATTTTTCTCATCACACGCGTATCTCGTAAAGATCTGTAGCCGATCGAAAAGTATCCCGCGTTATCGGGCCCGACACGTGACCTGACTGCTGACGCGCCAGGAGGTTTAAGTGCATATTATATTAGATACAAATGGAATACTATATACACAAAACTTCTCCGTTCAAGTAAGCTATAATATCTATGGAAAATTTTTCCTTTAAAATTATGGCACAATTTTTTCCTACTTTGGAAAAAATATATATACCTAATAACCCTTCAGAGTGCTATCTGTTTAATATTTTTTTATTTAACTCTTTAATTATAGTTTTAAATAAAATTTGAATCAATGTTAATCGTATAGGCTACAACTGCGTTATTTTCTTACATTTTAATCTATAATAAAATTAGCCTTGCCTTATGTAACATAATGTTGCAACACAGGTGAGCACTGGCTTTAGCAAAGCTCGCTAAAGTCAACAACTGAACGTATAAAATATTCACGTCACTGAAAATTCAATTTGTAGTTTCAACCTCTAAAAGTATCCATAGCGTTAGAATATTACTTTAAAAATCAGATTTTTATGTCTTGTCATAAAGTAGTTGACAAATAAATTATAATATTTTTTTTTATTTTATAAGTACCATTTAACAATACATAAAAAAGTTAAACTGCAAAACTCTTTGTGAGTTTGACTGCAGGACCTCGTGTCTCTTTACTTATGATTTAAATTAAAATTAAATTAATGTTAGATCAAAACCAAATTAAAAAGTATTTTCTGTCAACTGTTCAATTAACAGTTGACACAAAATACTCCCTAAGTTTAATTTGAAACCTCCTTAAATCTGGCTCGCGGCGTATCTCCTCAGGCAAACCATTAAGCACATAGGGTACACGTTTTCTTAAGGTTCTGTCACCATAATAGTTGTGCACCCTAGGAACCTCGAATTTGCCTGCTATTATCGAATGTTTAATTAGTTTGGTCCTTAAACGGCAATTGTGTAACTTATCATTATGAGAAAATACTTTAAAAATCTGTATAAAATACAACTCGTACTATCCTATCCTATTGTTTATACAGAAGTTGAAAAAATTACCAAGGTATTGTTGTATATTTTTCACTATCATTAAACATAATATAGATATTAATTTTTAATATTAATTTTTATTATTAATATTTATCCACTTATTTCTATGTATAATTTGCTATTTCATATTTATAAATTGTGTATTGGGGACATTTCTACATCAACAACGAGCACAAAAAGAGGTCGTCCAAATGACAGTATCAATTTCATTCGCACAGCGCGCTATCGGGGGCATGACGTTAAAAATTTTCCGGTTTCTTTAACGGGTTTCATTCATAACTCACGGCCGAGTGGAGCCTTCGAATATTTCAAGCCGTACCCGCCTCTATAAATTCCGGGCGTCGGGTTGCCAAATTAGGCGCGAGGAACGTCGACTTATTTCCCCCCATTACCCCGGGCGTCGTTACCCATGAGAAAACTCCACGTACTGTCAAGTACGCAGGTGTTCTCAACAAAACTTCTTTAGAATGGAATTTACAATTTTAAAGTTTTCCCTTGCAACGTATATGTGCTATGGAGGATTTCTGTAGAATCCTGATTTACAAAGTTTTAGTAAATTAATATGAATTATGAAACATTAATTGTTACTTTTAATAATTTAATATCATTATGGTAGATAAGTACTTGAAAATATATAACTATCGTATCCAAATTATACAGGTAAAAACTAACAAGTACTTCCAAACTGAAAATGTAGAATATATACAAAATGACCGTGCAACCTTCCAAGTAGGTTACGAAACAAGTTGTTACAATCAAATTAATAAGCAGGTCACAAATAAGTGAACACAACATGAGTGCTGGCAATCAAATGAGCTTCCGGCCAATTTGCTTTATGTGTAAGCCATTATTATAATTGTTTCAGTTTGAAACTTAACTGGCCCCGACCGAACCGACACAGCACCGATGCTTTGTAAAATGCTTCAACTAAGCTAACTTTGTAATGTACTTTTAGTTTTAAATGTGTATCTACTCGTACTGTGGAGAAGAACTACGTGTATACGACTTGATTGTGTTGCAAGTGAATGGCTATTAAGTAAAATGCTAGTATGTAAAATGTTACTAATAGGTTTTGACCAATGTTTTAGGGTCAAATATCCGGATATTTATATAGAACATATATTCGGTATTAGTTTGATTTACCACAATTACAATCATTAGCAGAATATATTAAGAGATGACGTGAAAAATGACTCAAATTAATAAGCATATTGGGCGTCAGAGGTATTGAGGAATAATCGGCACAACAATAGAGAGCTTCCACAACAACCGGTAATTTAGCGAGTAATTCGGAGGCGGCCGGCGCGGCGGTTTAATTTTATCTCGGATAAACCAGCCGCTATAATTCATTGGGAGCAATGGGAATACATGTTATGATTATTATTGGTTACTATAATATTTATTATTTAAAATTGTATCATATTGAATATATATTGTGTGGACAAATAAAAGAACACTATATAAATTTCTACGATACTCTATATAAAATTTACAATCCTGAAGTATTGTTTTGGTTGGAATTCTAATCTAAGGAAATTATGCTGGATGGTCCATATATACAATATTTTATTTCGATGTAAACATACGATTAAAGTTAACTTTGGGCACTTACAATATGTCATATCTCATACACTCGTAATGATAAGCGTTTCACCTCAGGTGCGAACTAACAAGTAAAAGTTAGTAGATTATATCAATAGTAATTTTCCGATACCTTTTGGATAAGTGAAACTTGATATAAACAGACGCAGAAAAGGATTTGCGCCATATTATCCAGGAGTTGCTTCGAAGCAAGATTTTACTGTTCTTTGTGGTTCAAGATCTCTTTTGAACCTTTGATAAAGGAACTCTTGACAAATCAAAATGTAATATCCACTTGCAACTTTCTACATATAAGAACGTAAAGTCATGTGCGGGAAATCGTCTTAAGGAGTCTATTGAATTCGGTACACCAAATATTCCAATCTATTTTTGTATGATATGCAAAGCTGTTTTTCATAAAACATACCTAAATCTATATTTAGTTTTAAACTAAATAATGTTGACGACATATATTTTATAATTACTTTTTAATACATAGGGTATATCCAAAGAATCATCGTCCAAATATTTACAATTTTTATTAAATATCTTTTATAATATAATTAAAGTGAGCATTTAGACGAGAGTCATCAAAAACAAAAGTACTAAATCTTCCGAAACAGAGTTCGCGGATGGAATCTTAAAGTTTACATTTACTAAGGGAGAGACTGAACACAGCAATAGAATTAATTCAATCGCACGAGTTTGCATTCAGCCTCAGAGACGATTGTTTCTATTCACGGCACCGAATCGGGGAAACCTCGAAGGGTTACAACAATCCATAACGTAATTAATGGATAAGCCTGATTACAGTTGTGACCTCTTTTAACTTTGCGGCTTGTGTATTATCAATCTTGTTGTAATTATCTCGATTTTCATATGAGCACTGAGGCAGAAACGGATATACAGGATGGAAGAGGCTTTTACTGAAACTGCAAAATGCAAACTATAGGGTATAATATTTCACACCCAGAATTAAAAAAAATAATCAAGGTACCTCAACAGTTTGGACGTAGGATTTTTTTTTCATTTCACGATTTTTATCCATACCTGTATTTCGTGTGACGCACACATAAGTGTACGACGTTGCCGCTTTGACAGGTAAATGTGTGCGTGCCTATGTTATACTTTACAAATGACGTTTTAGTTTAAAACGATAATTTTATTATTTATTTTGTTAGAAAAAATAACTTTTTCATTTTTGGGAATTATTTTTTTTTCTGAATTATATTAGGCTTTTATAGTTAAAGTAGTTAAAACTGTGGTTTCTTTTAAAGTGGTGCTGACAATTCCACCCTGTATATGGATGATAATGCAGGAAAGGCTATGTGTATAATAAAATTGTTACACAGGCATCTTTTTATCTTTTTAAGTTTCCCTTTTAAAAGGTTTTTGTCTGTCTCGAGATCATCTGGATAAGCTTTTAAAAGAAAAGTGACTTAATTTTTGTTGTTGAAATTAACAGAAAGCTGACACACATTTTTCAAAACCAATGATTTAGATAAAAGTATTCGCAATTAAAAACTTTGTTTAACCAATAATCTACAACTTTTACACATTTAAGCAATTTCTCCTCCAGTACAGAATTTTAATTCTCTGCCTTCATAGCAGTCAACAGATAAGCTACAATTCTCATTAATAAAACATGTAAATGTTAAAATAATATAATTTTCAATAGTTTCCCTATAAAATCCATTTGCAGCTGGCCAAAACCTAGCACCAGCAAACATTTAACTTAGTTAAACACAAACCGCTCAACCTGGAATTCAAACTCGAAACCTCTCCAAACACCAAGGCTTAAGTGCTTAAGCTATAGCTATGGACCATCGGGGCATCGCATTAAACTTATGCTACACTAAAGTGTTACTCGCAATACTAATGGCTGGATTAAAGCATTTGACTGATAACACTTGAAATGTATGAACAGTGAAATAAAGCGAACTTTGCCGTTTTTATATTTTAATCGCGAATAATATACAATTTGTACGTGGTTGTAGCATATTATTTAGCACGATTAGGTTAAAATGTAGAAAATAATACTTAGGTAGGAATATGTATATGTCTCTACATATACATATAAAACTCTTTTTATTATGCAAAGTGGACGAATAAAAAAAATGATATTCTAATAAAAACATGTTAATTCTGTGTAATTGTTAATGTAACACTATATTTATATTTGTAACTATTAATTGATATATAATAGAATCTCTAATCTCCTCACATTTCAAGAAATTAAAGATTCACATTAGATTTCACAGGTTATTGTAAAAAACGTATCTACGTCAGCACTCCGCTTTAACACTTCTGCTGGGGGAAATTAAGTCGTATCCGTTCCAATTAGCGAGAGTTTGTTTTGCATTTCCCGTGCACCTCGACAAGGAGTCGATAATAAAAGCGGCACAATGCGGATCACGTCACGGCAGAATTATCTCGCTACGGCAGCCACGATCAATTACACTGGCGACCACGCGGGAAAAGGATGGAACACTTTTACTTAAGGAGCTTTTTATTTGTTGAAATCCTTTCTCCATAAACGTTCGTTACTGTTTTCATTTATTTGAATATATTTTGTTTTAAGCTCTACGAGAACTTCTATATACTAGTACCTACTATGGTAAGACGTATAGTAACTGGTATAAACAACGACAACAATTCATTAGGGCTGTAGTGGAACTACTAGCGATCCAAATTCCGTTGTAATAGCGAACACAATATGTATATAGAGAAAATTAACGGAAATTACAAATGTCGACGGAACACTTGATGCCGTATTGTCGTATTAATTAATGGAATAATCACAAGGGACATTAAACTAAACTATAATTATTTGTAATATTTGTTCAGTAATACTTTGTACGACGGAACCTAGTGTTTAAACACTTTTTTCCATTCTATTAAGCCAAATTGTGGAGGCATTGTGTGGCGGAACTAAACGCCGCGCTTTGCGTCGGAAAAAGATAATATTAAATATTTTATAAAGAAAAGATAATATTAAATATTTTATTTCTTTGAATGGAATTGAACCGACAACCCGTCGCGTTTACAGTGACACTTTGTGCCCCTGCGCCAAGACTGTCCTTTATGACACTTATATATTTTTAATAAAATATAGAAAGTTACAAATATTAAATAAAAATAAAGACAACCATACCGAATGTTATACTTACAAGAGTGACAATAAAATAGGTGAGTGCGACGAGCTAGACAATAAAACAAAGACACGGCTGAGACCGAGTTAGAACGAAATAATCTGGTGGAAACGTAGATCAATTTGGGGAGCGTGGAATTAGGGCTGCTGGTAAACCATCAAATTGGTGAAGATTTACGAGAGTAAATTCGAGAGAGGTACGTTTTAATTGTTGATGCTAGGTATTTGTTTAGGCGAGCACTTTTTACCGGAATGTTAACAATGGACGAACAGTTGTTACGTTTGTTTGTTTGTACTGTTTCAATGGTGCTTGCATTTTTAAATTGCATGCGCTACAATTATTTGTTTCTTTAATAATAATGCATCAATACATGCTGTGTGCGCTGTAATATTGTCTTTCTGTGGACGTGTATTATTATAGGGAATATTTTTAATTGTAACTGTATACAGTAGGTACTATAAGAGAAAGCTACATGTTCAATTCAGCGTCAGATTATAAACGTGATGGTTGGGAGTTAGATTACTTTTCTTTTCTTTCGATTCTTTCCATTCTGGTAAGACAAAATGCGGCGTTGAATACCGCCACATAACACCACGTCTCATTCAGGAGAAAAACAGAAAAAGGAGTGTCTTGACACTTAGTTGTTCCTGGCTTCTGAGTTTTTAAAATGATTTATTTATATAGTTACTAATTATGTTTACATATAAATTGTAGAATATTTAAGTTTTCGACGAAAAAATGCAAAAGGATATAAGAAAAATATATTACACAATATATGTATGTATAGGCATGTTTCTCATCTTAATCAACTCGCGCGCCCGGGGCAACAAATGTTGCTATCTAATCTGACTTAATATATTGATTCGTTTCCGTATAGTATATCTCATTTTTATTATCAATTTATCTGTTCCAATATTTTTATGACACAGAATCGTAAGTATTGGCATTATGTTAATTAATGTTATATCTCCGGCTTTCTGATTGATTTAAGAAATATTACGCGAGACATTGCAGATCCTAACACCATGCCAAGGTTTAAAGAAAATGGAAGTTTATAAGTTTCATTTTATAATGTTTAAATTTATGCTCATACAACGAAATTTCAACGACAACGAAGTAGATCTTTGGTATATCTATCTTTAACATTTATTAATAAATAATTTAACATTTATTAATAAAAAAATCTTGTTTAAATATAAATATTATTCCGAGTAGGGATAACACCCACACAAGCGTGTGTGTGCAAGGGGGCATGACCCACTGAACATACTACACAGCTGATCCCGTCCATCCGTCCAAACCCCTTACTGTATGTACCAGTATAGAGACAATAAGTGTTGACGTAGTATTAGCGTAGCATGTTCATAAAAAACTCAATTGAGATTTTTTAGTAACTTTGAGGTAAGCCAGTAGTACCTACTCGTAATCACTATAATTAATTACACTCAAATATACTATTTTTTTTTTACATACTATATAGCTAACTTGTGTCCACTCTATTAAAAACAATACATATATATTAAGCTCGATCGAATAATAACATAATCTATATATATAAAAGGACTTGTCCTCACTGACTGAGGTAAGACGCACGCACAGCCGTAACCGCTGATGGTAGAAACATGAAATTTGGACAGATGTTTACTTTCATAATCTGGACATCCACTAAGAAGGGATTTTGAAAAATTTTAACCCTAAAGGGGTAAAATAGGGGTTCAAAGTTTGTATGGAAAAAAATTTAAATCGGCACCGATTTTTATAAAATTTGAAATTTAGATTTTTAAAAGTATTTAATTGAACACGTGTTTCATCGTTTTCTAGAATTCTCCCTCTAAGGGTGCAAATAAAGGGTTGAAAGTTTGTATGGAAAAATTCTTAAATCGCCACCGATTTTTATAAAATTTAATATTTAGACTCTTAAAAATATTTAATTGAACATGTGTTTCATGGTTTTCTAGAATTCACCCCCTAAGGGTACAAATAAGGGGTTGAAAGTTTGTATGGAAAAATCTTTAAATCGCAACCGATTTTTATAAAATTTGAAATTTAGACTCTTAAAAATATTTAATCGAACACATGTTTCATGGGTTATTAGAATTCACCCCTAAATACCCAAGCGAAGCTGCGCGCGTCCGCTAGTATGATTATAAAAATATTGTAAATTGATTAAAAGCCAGCAGTCCCAGTGTATCAATTAATTTCTTGTTAGGAACGCGCTGTGGTGTGTGATCGGGCGGACGACCCGACGCGGATTAAATACGAAAACGCCGCGATTACGAAACGGAGCCGACCCTGCGGCGCCATTAAGAATTCAGCAAACGAATTGGGGACATCGAATCGACAAAATTGTGCTCGACTCATCTTTTCTTACATCGTGTATTTTCGTTCCCAAAAGTCGGATATTTTAATATTTTTTCTCTACTCCAGGGAGTAGACCGCTGTTTTGATCTACGATTCGTAAAACACAGTTTTTTCTCCATAAATATTGAATATATTTCTTCATATTCTTTATATATCGGGGTGAAACTTTGTGAATCCATCTGACGATAATATACATATCTTTTATGAATGTGATTTTACGTAGATAGTTGCTTTAGGCGAGGGCAACGGACTCTTGAGTTAGAACTCTTTCAATTGTTTAATATTATGTTGTCAGAGATATAACTCTCTAAATAAATGTTTTTTTGTTGACATAACAGATAGTTATAAATATTATTATAATATAAATATTATTTTAAACTATCTATATACGTTATATTTATGAAGTGGCATTGCAATTGAAGCAGTAAGTTGAGTTGATATATTTCTTGTAAATGATGATCATTCCATAAAATACCACAAAATATTTACTTTAAGCCCATATACTTACACATACACATGGGTATATTTTTAAACAACTAATGCTCTATTTAAAACACATTCATCGTGTACTCGTATGTTGTAATATAAAAATGAACATGTATGAAAAGGAAAAAAAATATTTATATTAATATACGAGTAAAAGGTAAATTAATATAATATACAAAAAGTTAATAAAAAATATATTTCCCACTTCATAAATAATATAGCTTTTTCATTTGCTCTGTAGAAAGCCTTTAACATCTTCGTGTTGAGAACGAAGCTTCCTTTAAATGGAACGTTTAGATACTTCAAGATTTATTACAGGATTTCAAGATTTATTTCATTGTATTCGATTGTATTACCTTGAATATATAAAAAAAATATTGTAGATGTAATATTATTTTCTTATACACTTACTCTTTCACCGTATCCAAAGTAAATATTTGTATATATCCTATAAACCAAATTTCGTAAATACCAGTAGATACTCTCGTACATTGTCACCACAAAGGTGATACTGGCACCTCGTAAACAACCAGTTCATCAAGCCTTTTAACCCACACCGCACTCTATTGACCCACCGCATATTAGGTCTTTGCCAATCGGGGTCAAGTGTCTTAATTGTCTACGGCACTAGGATGTGTCAAGGAGCGGAGGTGCTCGCTACAAAGTGAATAATATACACTGTTATATCCAAGTTCGTATAGCTTTAGCTTATGATTTTTTAAATTTAAATTCTACTAGGTATGAGTGACATCACTCATGCGTATGAATTGCTTTCAGTGCATGAACATTAAGTGATACTTTACTTAATATGAGTGAGGATAATGAACTGAACAAAGAAATGTCCAATTATAAAATAAAAATTAATTAATGAAATTGGTGTAACAGCCTTCAAATAAAAAAAAAATTAACTTCGATCATTAAAACAAATATTTATATTGATTAAATACACATACGTTTATATTATTTTTTTTAATTATCTTAACTTAAACTAAGGTTTAAGTGAATTAGCTTCTACTAACTATTATGAATCATCTTCATCTTTTCCATAATATATAAAGTAAATTAGAAATCTCCAAGAATACATTTTTACGAAATTGTATTAATTCCTTACGATATATTTTCTACCATAGCGAATAAATTGAACACAACAATGAATCATTTATCTTATTAGGGACGACATTGTTTCCCTTAGACGTCAATGATGAAAAAAAATATTTAGTCATGTCACACACCATTACCCAAACAGTTATCCAAGCCGAGTCGAGGCTGTTTAAGCAGCCAACCATAATGTAACGAACGTCTACATCGGAACAAGGAAATTTGAACAAAGTTGTTACATATTGGATGAAGTTACAAACATGAGAATATTCGTTCTTAAAATAAACTTTAATCATACAACAGTACGTTCTTCTTATACGACAGACAATAAAACAAAATAGGGGAACTGTTGTCTATACTATAAACATTTCGTATTGTAAGATCTAAGGATAATTTTGCTCTTAACAATAGGGACCTAGGCAACATTTGAGCACAATATCACGTACTTACTAACTGTCACACAGATATTTGAATAAAGACAATTTTACTAAATAGAAAGAAAGATAAATATAAAACATTTTCAATATATCATTTAATACACAGTAAAATGAAGTTACCTTTATTGTTGTTTTACTTTATATAAAGGCGGTAAAAAATTGCGCCTAAAGTTATTTCACTGGCACAATGCGAAAATTGGTAACAAAAACGACCTACATGATGTGGTGTCAACAAAGATAATATGTATCGCGATATCGGGGTATCTACGGCGCCATTGTTGTCCCTAAACACAGTCGTGATCCCGGGATGCCGGGATCGTCAACCCCGGACTCGTTTGTCCCGGGATATCCTTCGGCAAACATCAACGCAACCCGAGATTCACTAGGCCTTTACTCAAGAGCTTTGTTGAGTCGCCGCAGGGTATGAAAATATAAATAAATATATTATTCCCCGCATATACTCGTCTTGTTTTTCATCGTAGCTTTGTTATTGCTTCTTGTTGTGTCAGTTTTTTGTGAAATAATGAACTCTTGATTCTTATTCGCGCTTCCTATTAGCTTGTGTGTATATTACTATATAAAAAAATAATTTACATTGTTGGTGCTCTATGTTTATCTGAGAAATACATTTTCATGGCTCTCTAACATAAATAAAGAAAATCAACCGTTTTTTAATTGATTCACTCTAAATAAACGCCCAACATCAGGCTGTAATTTTGTAGGCATCAAATATCGACATATACAAATAAAACATATATAACATTTAAAATGAAAATTACGACATTTGTATTGAAAATATGCTAGTCTCTATTGTGAATTTGTCCCGTTACCAAATGTATCGTAATATATAAAAGATATTTTCCTAAAAGCATCAACCTACTTTGCTTATAAGCTCAAACCTGCACACTGTAGTTCACGATCGTTGCCATTACTTAGAGGACAGGACAAAGGGAACTTTACGGAAACATCAAATAAAAGAAGCATGCTATTCCAGAGTTGCACCTCAAACTTCGACTCGTGTTGACCTATCGATCGAGGAACTCAAACGACTTGTCTCAACTTCGATATTAGTTCGCGCGTGATAGATTCAACCCGGCCAGTTTGACAGTTACGATGGTGACAGATGACGCCTCATACCATAACGCGCCAGTAATTTGTCTTCGACTGAAAGACTTACCGATAAAAGTGCTAACCAAAACTGCTTTTATTTATTATTGAAATAGTTTAACTCTATATTATATAACAATTTTTGACACGAGTATGTATTACATTATGATATAGCTGTATATATTTTAATAATTTAAAGACTAATCAATTATAAAAGACATGTTAATAGGTGTATAGTACAAGATACAGCCGTCACGTTTGAATAAGCGCCAGAGCATATTCCATTGAGGTGATTTCCAGCTTCCAATTCCAAATTTCTACATAACATTAATCTATACAAACAATTTCCCATTTTTTTAATCTTGTCATAATAACAATCGATTTATAAAGAATGACTAAACACGCCCCATCTTGTTATAATGACTTTAGCGTCCTGGCGAGGAGTTTTGCGGCAGTTTACTCCACAGGAAAGTGTTAAACGCCTTTAGTGTCATTCCAGTGATTAATTTGTGTCGGGCCTGTCGCGGTAATGGGCTAAAATAATTTAGTGGGCGACGCTGCTTTATTTATTGTCAGGCTTTGTAGCGTGTTGAGCTTTAGAAAATACCTCATCGTTAATCTATTAGATGGCAACATTCTAGGGAAGAGACATCGCCATATTTCAATATACATCTTATTTAGATTGTAATTACGCTAATTAATTTAGATTTTATAATATAATATAAATAAGATTTAAGACATGTTTCGCATTGGTTGTATTATAGTGGACACGGCAGGTGCTTTTTTAGTTGTTTTCTGCCTACTTAAGAGATACAACATGCTAATATGGAATAGCACAGCAATTCGTCTAAGTAATAACATTAAAATTACAAAGCAAACAGTCAAGCAATCAATATAGGGGCTAATTATTTTTCTATCCGTTGTTAGACAAAACAAACAATTTAAAAGTAAGTTTTATTTGCAGCGCAACCCCAATATTTTAAAGCAAGTCAACCATCTGCGGCCAGATTGTCTTATAATAATATAATAAATAAAGGTTTTCCTTTGCAAACTTTGCCGATTGACTTGTGGGAGGCATTTTGATTTTGGGCTCATAATGAATGTTTCTGACTGATAAACAACAAACTTGAGGTCGAATCAACATCACGCGAGCGAAGTTGGAAGTGAAAAGCCACTAGGAATACGATATAACTTGTCTGATTTCGTCGAAACTCGTCTAAATCCCTCGTCCGACTTGCGTTCAACTTTGGCAGGTCGAAGGGCGAACAACAATGCCGCACTAAACAAAGACTCTTTGATATACTTTGCGAATAACCAAGGAAGCCAAATAAAGATAATCCTTGTGTTTTTGCATTGAAATAAATGAGGATTCATTTTTAAGACAGTGAAACTCGTTTAAGACTAAGAGGCTTGGTTGTTAGTGCTATTTAACAATCAACTAAAAAGTAACTTATACTCGTATAATGTATCAACAAAATTAGTTTAATATGCACAAACAAGTTTTATCAGACAATAAGTCGACTAGTATTATGGTAGAAGTACCAAACTACTAGACTACTTTTATAAAAAAATCCTAATGTAATTCATGACATGAGACGTTAAATTACTTATTATTTATATTCGACCGAAATAGGGTTTCTAGTCGTTAGTAGCTTTGTTTCGGTTAAAGTGAAACTCTTTTGATATATAAATTTGATATCAAGTAAAGTATGTGGATTTTTTTACTCATTGGAGCAAGTAATAAAAAAGTATTGATGTATAGCTTGTTTTGGCCGTAGATTGAGTAAATTATTTTTGTAAAAATCGAAACCATAGCCAAAGTAGATTTTGGTCAAAACGTGCCAAAACCGAAGCGAAACATTTTACTACTATTTACCATCATTTACTTTAAAAAAAAACAATGCACAGTATAAATATAATATGTTTACTTAATAAATGTAACTAAATATACCAAATAAAGAAAATCACAAAATTAGAAAGTAAAGCATTAAAAGATTATATATTTGTTATAAATAAGACGTTGAAAAGAAATGGCACCAAATTCCATCCTTTACGTAGATATTTCCTTTGTTACATGAGTGGTATTCGTGTCCTCACCGATGAATAAAGACCCTTAACCCCGTATTACATGAGCGATGACTGTAGAATCGAACGACAAAAATAAATACTGTTTGGACTTATGGGATTTTCCCGTATCATCGATAAGTAATACGGTGAGTATTAAAGTCCATATTTCATGCGTCTTTTTTATATAATTTGCATTTTCCTTTTTTAATTATCTTATAGTTTGTTGTTTTAACTTTATTTTAAAAGTATAAAAAACCATTTTTAGACTATATCAAAACAAAAGAGTTTACTATCAAAAAGATTTTTAGCCTTTTCATTTTACTTTCACTACGTATTTTTGAATACATCAGCAGGCTTTATATAAAACTTAATTGTAACTACTTTAATTACAATAAAAATAAAAGATTCGATATATTTAATTACAAAAAGCGTACATTAGCTGGCACTAGTAATTTGCCTCAGAATAGAGTAAAGTATGATGTAATCAAACAAAATCGATACGCCATGGGATTGAACACCTGACGTGTCACCTAGCGACCGACTACAAACATTGGTGAAACACGCCCAAATTGTTCCACACGGCACGCAATGCTACGGAACATTAAAAGTAATTTTAATATTACTTTTAAATTATAGACCGTTAAAAGAAATTTTGTTAATATTATGTTTGACGTATTAACTTTTATTATTATAATTATATATTAACTTATATTACTAAGAAACATGATTCTGAAAAAATATTAAAATCATTTGAAGATTATATATGTACTTATATGTATTTTTATAGAGAGAATTAGGTATGATATAATTTTAACATATTTAGATATATATTATAAAGATCCTTGTTATATCAAAATTGTATAAAATATAATTATTACTTGTAGACCGACATTTTGATGATAAAAGATAAATTAAAAAAAATATATATAATACGAATATAATATAGTTCTAAATAATAACACTAGATATAATTTCTTTAGATATATCAAATAAAACATGTAAAATATTTAATCTCTCTTAAATTTAAACAAAAAAACACCCAAATCAATGAGTCTTACTGTATCTATAAAGTGGTACGTATAATGCTTAGGTCAGTGTCACAAAACACGCACAGTAAGGGATAGCTGTTAAAGTTTATTTGCTGAATCTTACGCAATTACGCTTGTCGTATCACAGCGTCACACCGCAAACTACGCACAATTATAAGGGACACATTAGGTGGGCAAAGTTTACTCATTCACATACCTACCGTAGACTAGGATAATATTAAAGAGACAAATATAGTATCATAGTATAGAATCAAATTTCAAGGCAAATCGGAAATAGAGCTTAGTCTTTTAGTTGACAGTGGTAATGTTTGTGGTCTTAGATGTTTTTAGATTTTTCTCGTAATTATCAAAAATATTGCGAAAAAGCGATGATATTTTTTTTTATTATATCCCATGATTTAAAATCTTCTCTAAATAAAAAAAAACCATGAATAAAATATTATAAAAAGAGATAAATCTATTTAAAGATGTAATAAATGTAATTGTAAGTAGTTTCTGATTCACGACAATAATCTCAAAAATGAATTAAGAAAGAAATCGTATAAACTATGTTAAATACTCAGTTGCCAAATTATATGTAGATATTGTAGAGAACACAAATCCTACATTGCTTATCAGGGAGATTGTGCGCGTCAACGTAATGCGTGTCTTGCTAGAGTACACAAGATTAGGTCGCACTAAGCTCGGTTGACAAGGGACATGCAAACCTGTCCATTTGCCCAGAAATCTTACTTATTACAACAGAATTCCCATTTATTAGCGTGGTC
Source organism: Heliconius nattereri (assembly GCA_013403645.1). Taxonomy (NCBI): domain Eukaryota; kingdom Metazoa; phylum Arthropoda; class Insecta; order Lepidoptera; family Nymphalidae; genus Heliconius; species Heliconius nattereri. Next base: position 3,341,740 of record JAAIXI010000244.1, on the reverse strand, counting down.
ACAATCACCACCCCAGAACGTTGGCTAATAGACTCGGACAACCCTAATTGCTCCACAGGTCGACCAAAATCAACGGGAGCAAAAAATCTTTTAGCTTACCGAAACGTAAACTTAACTTGCGAATAAATCACGGGGAAACTTCGTTTGAAACAGTGGACCGCAACGAGGGAACTACGCTATTTTCATAAGAGGAAAAACAATAACTGGAGGCGTGGAACAAGGGCCGCTTTTAAGGCCCATAAATCAAAATACGAACAATATTTTCTGTATAACGCTAGACAAGCACTTTCACTACGAGATTTTTTGGGACTCGATGGGTTTAGTGTTTCGTTTACCTTTTGCTACTGGCTTCCTTTTATTTCTTTATAGAACCTACTTTGTAATAAGTTGAGCGAGGTATTAAAAAAAACTGTTATCGGTAACTGTAACTTTAGCCTTCTTGTTTAGAAATAATAAAGCGAATATTACTAAGTTGATAAATATAATTTTACTGTCACTATTGTATTAAGTTATATCAGTAGGAACCTTAAGTTAATTTTTAACGCTGCGGGAAGAAATAAAATAAGTATTACGTGCCTTAAATAACATTTTCCTTCCCAGGAAAATACTTATATCGTTAACTGCAATACACATATGAACTCGGCGCTCTGAATCACTGTCTACCCTAAAATGTAGGTGCAGTTAACTAAGTAGTACGCTATGAGCCCGGCAATTTTGCTTTTAGGAAATTCAGTATAGCAGAGGATGGTGAATCTGATAATATAGAGTAAATCGATTAACAGGAAGAGGGGAATGTTGCTAAATGTAGATAAGCCTTTAAATTCGTTGTATGTATTTGTTAAATGACACTGCCATGTAACGTAGCAGAAAAACGTTTAAATTCTGTGGTACTTGTGGGTACTGTGCAAATATTTAATTTGGCTGAATGTTTATACGTACACTGTACGTTTTTAGGGTCCCGTTCCTTAAAATGAAGAAAAACGGAATCGTATATCCCTTGGAGCGCAGAAAAATTCAAGCTTCTAAGTGAACGCAATCAAAAAATACGAGCATAATAATTAATAATTCTTTAATGTTCTTATCGTAAGTTGTGTACTTAACGTAAATTAGTTATTTATCATGATATTATTGTCTATACTTAAAGACTCCCTAATAATTCTCTCCTAGTTATGAAACGATGAATTTGCAACATTTTTTCTTTGAAGCTTTAAGAATTACCGAGATCAATCGTTTGAGAGCTTTCGTGTCTCTTTCACACCTCAATTTAAGGCTTAGTTTTTTAAGACGTTGTCTCTTTTTGTGACCGATTTGTAGATGAAACATCAAACAGGTGCCTATATCTTTAAATAGAATAAGCGAGGATCGTATTATACCTTATGAACATATTATGCTATTAATTGCTTTGAACTGACGAACTAATTCGAAAAATATATATAAGTAAAAACATACTGAATACATAAAATATGGTCATAATTACAAAATATATTAGATACTATTGCCATATATCTACGTGTAGTTACTTTTAGCTTCACGCTGTATCCCACACACAGCAGGTTAGGCAGAAGGAACTTATTGTTAAAACACTTCGTTGCCCATTTTCCGCCGAATTCTGAAGGCATTGGGTGTTGAGTGGCTGAACGCTTCACTTTACCTCGACACCAGAGCGAAAAAATGAGAATATTAAATATTTCGTTTCCTCGAGTGGGAACCAATTCACAACCTACGGTATTTACAGTCACACGCCCGTGCCCCTAAGCCACGAATGGTCTCTTTCATTACAATAATATACTATATCCACTGTACTAACAACAACAGGGGCAAAAGGTACCCAGTCTTAACGATTCCTCTTCAAATGTTAGACAATTATGAGGCAGCGGTTATGGATAGCAGGGGTGTGCCGCCCTCTAGGAGCCTAGATAACGCAATTACAGTGCCGTTATTAAGCGACAGCTATTATTCATTGCTAAGCCCTTGTATTCATCTGGAAGCGTGGAATGTCTGACGATATTTTCATTTCGGATTTGAGAAATCAGTTATTTATATTAATTAATTCAGTGTTACACTGCGCTGTGTATGTAGACTTGATATTAGTAGCATTTTGCAGCATACGGTCATTGTACAAAGTACTTTTAAATAATACCAAAAAATATTTTCTAGCTTCCACGTTACTGTTAGTTTAATAAAATAAACCGTGTGAGTACTTTACATTTTAAAGAAATTTTGGTCAAAATAGATACGAGCTAAATATAGATAATTGCAACAAAACGGCGTTACATTATAATTATTTTGTTTTAAAGTCAAATTGATATTTCAATAAATGGGAACCTTCGAGAGTAGGCAAATTCATTCGAATTAATAATAGTTAATTATTCTGCAAGATAAATACTAAGATATAACGAGGCGAGCTGTTAAGGGAATTTCTGTTTATACTCTGTAAAGCTGAGAGAACAATAAAAACATGTGAAATAAGGTTAGGAACCGAGCAGAATGGATGTAATAAAGAAATAACTTCAGAGAAACGCGCTTTACGTGAATAATTTGGTGCTTTCGTCCTTGGTGCACACAATGGGAGTTACTGTTCCGAAGAGAATAAAAATATTCATATTTTTCCATTCGCGCACAAGGCAAAAGAGAATTCATAAATTTTAAAATGAAGATATGTTCGCTATTAGTTTCATGTTTTTTTTTTTGTTTCGAACAAAACAGAAGTTAATATCGAATGATTTCAGGAATTAATTGAAAAGTAACGAATACCACGTCATATAATAAATACTCTGAGATAAATAAAAATTGAATTTTCTTTACTTGTTTGTATTTTTCCGTCCAGGTTACCTCGTAACCGAGGAAAGGGAAAGGTGAAAATCGTTAACGTCTTGTTAACTTGTAAATGTATCGCAGCTTGTTACAGATATTATCACGTGTAGCTCTACAATATATAATAAGGTATTCCAGCGACGGCTACTTTACAGTCGTTTATAAAAGACTGCTTTATACATATACCTACATTATAAACAATTTCATACTTCCTTATCACAGTTATAATAATTTTTATTTAAATCATTTTATTGATTAGCAATATATTAATATTTTTATATATAGGTAGGTACAGATAACAAAATTGTTTAACATTTTACTATACATTTAAAGGTAATAAGATATTTTATAATTGTAATATTTAAGGTATATATAGTTTAGTGATATAAATTGACATCAAATAAAATATTAATCCTATAGTTTGAATATCTGAGCTGTAGCTACAAATATTACATCAATCCCCTATAAGTTCCTAATACCAATATTGGCACATATCGAAAGTAATGGAAGTCTAAATTAAAGTATATGCAATTTACATCAGATAAATAGCTTATTGAACATGGACGAAAGAGGCGTGTCTGTCTTTAAATGATATTACATAAATGACTGTCACTCAGCGCGCCGTAAGTCCACCTCAATCTGTCGGGAACAGTGTAATAGAATTGATGAAAGCGGTTGACCGCCTAGCTCCGGCTATAACCTGTCATCCCCCTGGCCGATACGCTACGATAAGGGTTAACGGGATTTCTTTACTTTTATCTAATAAAATGATTGTAACATTTAATTATAATGTGTTAACTTCATTATTATGTAACTTGTAGTTTGGCTTTCAAAATTAAAATTTTACAAACTTCGAAAGTTGGCGAACTAAAACTACATTGACGTCACCTCACTAAGTAAAATAAAGAAAACCAATTTCACTTGAGTAATGAAGCCAGAAATGTCAACGTTGAAGTTTCCGTAGAATAATATTGTTCGTGGAGATCACTTTTAAAATTGTTTTTAAGGATTAGTTTAAGAATACCTAAGTCACATTTAAAACTCACTCGTTCTGTTTCTGTTACGTATCTTCTAACTTGTTATTATATTACAACTATCTTTTTTACGCTATATATATAAGAAAATATATGAAAAAATTTATTTTATTTATAAAATCTAGATATACATGCAGATGAAAACAGAAAAAGTATCCTTGGACTTGATTCTTAATGTTGCATAATAAAGAATAATTGAAAAAAGGAAAGCTAAAAAAGCAGATGTTCCAAAACAAAGGTAATACAGATCTAATTGGTCTGTCAAAAGAGATTCGTAACAAGTTAGATTATGTTAGTTTAGAATTGTTTAAAAGTACGTAGTTTGTACTATATAGATAGATACGGACATGTTGAAATTAAACAAAAACGAGCCGAGCATGAGGGTATCCGATTGATTGGTTTTCCTTTTTTTGCCTAACGGCATAGACAGGTAGGTTACGGGCGTAATCCTCTTGTATTTTTTCATTTCTATTTCGGTTCGTAAATGTTATTAAACGTTATTTTTCTGTTTTACAATAAAATATTTGAATGACCCTTGCAAATACCACTTTTTTGTTGTATCCCAAATACAGCAGGATAGGCAGAGGGATCGTAGTGTTAAGACACTCCTTTCCCCATTATTCGCCGGATTTTCGAGGCAATGCGTGTTGTTGTTGCCCTAGTACCAAGCTAAAAGCACGACATTAACGCTGCTCTTTTATTGATTTTTAGAGCGAAGAGTTGAAAATATTATTAAGAGCCATTTTTAAAGCACAAAATTGAAAATACTAATACACTACAAATAAGTTTGTTTATTTAAAAATAAAAATACTAAAAGATGAAAAACTAAATAACAAAGAAAAATCGATCGGAACAATTCTGTATCTGCACTGCCAGTTGGGGCAGTTAATTGTTTGCGGGTCAGCCGTAGAGGGAAGGACAACTAACATCACTACGCGAGTTAATTCCTATAAATACAGTTCATAAACCTTTGTTCATCAGAGCAAGGCAACTGACAAGTTGCTACATTTAGCGAATGTTTTATTTTCCAAACGACTTTTTGGGTTAATTAATTATAATTAATTTTCTTATAATTCATTATTCCCGACTGCTAAGGAAGAGTTTTATTTTCTATTTGTACAATATTTGTATAAATACCTTTATTTTGACAAGTCACTGATACATGGGTATTTACTGTAACTTATGAGCAGTTTTGAATAGTTCATTGCCACTTTTTTATTAACTTTGTGACTTAAATGTCCTACTCTTGCATCTATGGACGGAATTCAGAAAGGAGGGTTATTTACGTCACCGCTTTGATGCTTACCTGAAACAAAAAAAATAATAATTAATATTTATTTTTACAGAATTCGAACACAGTGTTATGAATATTTTCATATCATAACTAAACAAATTCATGAATCAAAATCAAATTTTCCTAATTCACCATTCATAATATGTAAAAGATATTAGACTAACCATAACAGTTACCAAATATAGTTCATGAAAGAAACATTACTTTAAGTATTTACTATAAAATAATGATGTCAGCGTCCAACAACATAATCAAAAGTGTTGTGAAAAAGATACAAACACTCAATAGTTTCGTATTTCCAATATCATGATCCCTATCCCTAGTGAACAGTGTGTCAGTTGATTGGACATGTGACAACGGGCTCGGCGAGAGTGGATTGATTCCAACCCCCTACCCTCTACCCTCTACCCCCTATCCCATCTCTGCGAATTCCACAACAAATGTGATTACCGGAGTAACTGGAATAACTATTCCTTGCGGTTGCTTTCTCGTTGTACCACTGTTAATACGCCTTGTGCTGTATGAATCATTTTAAATAAACTCCTGGCCTGGCAGAATCCCTCTCCTTTAGAAGATATACTTATATTTTCCAATTCTATTCATTTATTTAAAAAAAAAATCAGCTTCACGCTGTACCCGGATACAGTAGAATAGGCAGAGGATCTTAGTGTTACTACGTTCCCCACTTTGAGTGAGTGGCGTATTTTTATTTTATTATTCTATAATTTTCTTAGTATTATTGTCTTGTAATATTTGAGATACATTTAAGCCTTTGTAACGTTGCAGTCAAGATAACATAATATTTAGATTTAAAGTTAGTTCAAAAATAGCGCATTCATACGTCACCTGTGACACAAATCGTTTTGCGCAACAAAAGCGAACCGTAAATCACCAATCATTTTACGGAATGGCAATACAGGGGCATCCATATTTCACTCGTTCGCGTTTCCTGCGTAGACGTATGAGAAAATATTTGGCAAGTCAAGTTCTAAGGGGGCATTTGGTAAATGTTCCCAGACGGTCGCGCTGACACGGGGTGACCGAAGGATTCTTCCAGATTATTTATTATGTTAGTGACATGGGTGTTGTAATTCCCCTAACGCAATTTGAGCTCTATCAAGCGATGGATTAAAATAGATTGACCTATTGCTGGATCACTGTCCTATATTATAATGTTATTATAGACCGATAGAGATGGCCCGCCTGATCATAATTAGATTAGATAAGTATAGAAATATGTAAATAACTATCTTGTTTAAAAATATATACATTATATACATAACACAAGAAATGATCTATATTACTATTATTATAAAAAAAGTCTTTATTATTCCTCTTTTGTAATATTTTTTGTATAGGACAAAACATTGAGCTTTCATTTCCTGTAATACGTTAATTTACCATTAAGTAAATTAGATATTTTGGTAGTTTTGTAATCAGTATAAATAAATAAGATATTGTAGGATAAAGCTTAACTGACTATCACTCATACAAGTAGGTTTTCATGTAGAGTTAAATGTTTTCAATAAAATATTTTTATGATTTTCATTTAACAATAATTCTTAAACATCGTTGACAGGTTAAAATCGTTGACAGGTTATTTTTTTAATGCATGGTTGGTTTAATATATCATAACATACACTGCAGTAAGTCGGCAAAAAATTTTACAAACTTTCAGTAAAACAATTTAAAGCCTGTTAGTCAATGGCTGTAAGCCAGCGAACAGAGGCAGTGCACCATCCATTTTATTAATAACGGCTGATCGTAATATAATAAATTACCGTTGTAATCATGGTTGATACCGATTTTGTGTATAATAGGTACTTAATGAACTTCAGATTTATACTCATAGCTCATAGCGACGGCGTGAGATTGTAAACACAGTGCTTGTGGATTCGAGCTCCACATGAGGAAATGTATTATTTAGCTTCCTCACTCTGACAAGATAAAACGCAACTTAGTTCCACTATTCAACAGAGTGTCTTGTCACTAGATTATCTTATTTCTGTATAATAAATGTTGGTTATTATCTATAAGTTTAATTAAAATTTATGTGTCTGTCTTAAAGGGTGTTGTGGAAAGAAAGATATTTCCGGAGGTTAGAGATTTTCGCGAGGAAACCCATGTTTGTCGTTCACACGTAGGTACCTACCGCCTACCTATACGAAACCAAATACGAAATAACTAAACATTTTTCTATTAAACACGATAACATCTGCAAGCGCGAAAGATTTAAATTACGATTTATTAAGTGACCTACAGTATAGATAACCATACTAAAATAATAATCAATCAATTCTCCCTAAATACACTTAAATAATATTAAAAAAATATTTGTATAGTTCAAGCGAGGACCATTAGTATATTAAATAAAATGTCAAATGTCAATTTGACGTACAGTCAAATTGGAAAATATTTTATAAGTTTGTAATATACATAATGAAAGCGTCATTATTAGTGAGTTTCAGTCAGCAGAAGTTCAGCTCAGAGGCATACGGCACCTTTGAGGCGCATGAAGGCTCTCGTCGACGCGTCGCACCACACCGAGAATATTCATAAATAGGCTCCCCATACGCCCCGGATGTAATGACGCTTACTTTATAAACGATTTCATTGAATTTTATTGGAAACGTTGCCATTTCCGTCACGTTGTGCTCTTTTGGATTGTTCGTAATTGAAATGCCTACCGTGACGTGTATGGTAGGTCTTTGCATCTTAATTCCTTTGTTAGGTGTTCTATTTGTGATGGAAATAGTAATTGAATATCGAAAGGTTGCGCAATTATTCAGGAAACCACCCCCCATACATATTTATTCTTGGAGCTACAGTATTTATTTTGTACGTTTCTCTTGACTTCCTAATTAGAAAATATGGTGGTCCTAGCAACACTTATCAGAGTGACCACACGCTCGTTGTGTTTACTTAGGGTTGTTGTCTTAATGGAGGCGAGAATGTGTTGCGAAATTCTTGTCTAAATTGGCAATCACGATATGCAAGCTCTGCTTTTATTGGTTAGTAAAAATGGTACCGACATTTGTCGGTTGCTTTTTCACTCTTGTTATCATTGTAAATATTCGTGGTACTGATTCACAACAATACTCAATATCAAGTCATATATAAATGTGTATACAAACATGTAGGATAACATTTTATAAATCACATATTCGATACTATTATAATATATTCATATATTTCAATATGTTTTAAAAAAATGTGATAAACGAAGAGCTAATTCGTTTTAGTTTATACGCATTTATTAGGAGTATAAAGAATGTAAGAACGCAAGTCTGACTGTACACGTCACGGCTATGTGTTCGATTCCTTTCGATCACTCGATCGATCAATAGTATTTTCACAAAGACTAGTAAAAAAACTGCGGCGTTGGATTTCGCCACTCTACATACAATGTCCTGAAAATTAGACGAAAAGTGGGAAAGAGCGTGTTTTTACATTAAGTTTCCTCTGATGTCTCTGCTAAAAAATAAAAATAAAAATAAAAAAAAAATAAAAATAAACTGCTAAAAAAAATAATGGCAAATGTTGTCGTTACATTTTTCTTTGCCATTATGTAAAGCAACATTTTCGTTTATCCATCTAATACAGTAGGTACCTAATATTTGGACAAACTTTGAATGCACAAAACTATATACCTATATACTACATTAATATCGAAAATTCTGTCCCAAAAATATTAAAAAAATTTGGACATTTGAATATATGCACATATAGATAGATAGATAGATTGTACAAGGTAATAAATTTCCTATCCAGCCCCTGGTTCCAATACGTCTACTAAAACCTATCAAGCATCTTGATAGATTTCGATACTTCATTAAGCACGTACTAATAGCGAAAGTTACTGAAGCAGTAAATGTCTCGTCGCCACACCGCATACGACCAAAGTACTTTATTATAATGTTGTCGTTTTTAATTAACTTTCGTACATATTTTGAACCGTTTTAATTAAGATGGAGAATTCCAAAAATTACAAAGTTTCGTACACTATATATAATAGAGAAAATATTATATTTTTTCTTTTATCTGCAACATCTCAAATTCAAATTACTTACTTATATCAAGATATCTTTTAAATCGTCATCCTAAACTAATAAAATTAACAGTGTTATTTCAAAAGATCAAACAAATAAGCTCAACTAACATAATAAGATACACCAAATCCGTGGCGAATATAAGCCGAACACGTCGGAGACAAACTGCTCGACTCAACATTTACGATACACCCTTATTCCCAAGAGCACCCACTCGATCTCATTGTCTCAGCTGGTCTTGATACTATAAATAGTTATATTATAATAGGAAAATAAAACTCACTCACTATTCATTCTTACTAATAAAGTAAGCCGATAAAGCCTAAAATATTACATAAATATAATATAATTATGAAATATATCTTATGAGAATTAAGATCAGAAGTTTTCTTCGACAATCGAAATAGCAAAAATATTGAAAACTTGAATATCGTCAATGAGATATTAGAGACATATATTTTTAAAATACAATTGACAATATAGTTATAGATAATTATTATTTATACATCCATCAATATTTACACAATTATTTTTAAGTCTTGTAGACTTATTCAAACGATCAAACATTATCTAGGACTAGAACAAGCTACCATAAGCGTAACTCGACAAGGCAAAGCTACAAAATCTAATAATGTCTCTGAGCTTGTATCAAAATATAGTTTATAGCTTTCAATACCAAAATTCCTGTCCTTACTACACCGCGGAAGTTGGCAGTAAAAGAATCCGCAAGAAAGTTCCAATAATCGCACACTACAACTTCGGCAATGCGAAAACCAACAAAGTGTTTACGCACACATCGTCACGTTGCTATGGTTACCGGGCTGATCTCTTGGGAGTGAGCAATAACTCGTGCCTGGTTAATAGGATGTCACCAAAATTAGGGAAGGCACCCGTTCCCAGCACTGGTTGATTACATGCTGAGAAATGCGGAAAATTACTGAAATACTTAATGACACCGTATCCTTTGCAGCGAACTCTATAAATATTTACTTTACTACGCCATAAAACAAAGTTTGTTGCTATACAAAGTTTGAATTAACGACCTAAGTGTAAACACATGTTACTCTAAAAGCATTTTATACTCATTCATACAAATTACAAACTGTTTTGTGCTTGATATTTTATCTTAAACTAAAATAGTTAACCAAGTATACGACGCCTGTGGAAAAAATATAGCAATATTGCGTATTTACGTAGACTTATGTCCGTAAGCCAAGGATTCTTTACAAAAAATGTGATTTAAGAACTTTCCTGTCATTATTATGTAAAAACAGATTTTCATAGTCACCAAATTGTTTACAATAATTTTCCTTGTTTGTTCCTCTGAAAATATTTCCGCATTGTTCGAGGAAAACTTACAAGTTTAATGCGATTAGGTAAAAGAGAAAACAATGAATAAAATTGTATAACTACATTTCTTATATCATTTATAGCTCCGTATAGGACAACTTAATACCGTTGAAAAAATGTAGAAAGAATGATTGAGTTTGCTCTGAGAGACTTCGTTTTGAAGAACATGATATGCTAAAGCTTTTTGTAAAATTGCTCGATGAGTGCCTTTCAACCCCTACATACCTATATATATCATAAATACAACAAGGTGGCTACAATCAAATGCCAGTTTGTAACTTAATTTATTTTATTCTATAACAACTTCAAATATTTTCAAATGTTTTGTGCTACTTGGTAATAACTTGACATTCTGTTTTTCTAGATGGAGTTTAATAAATTAACACGTAAGATAAGAAACGCTAAGTTATTTACTAGCTTTAAATGGATACATTTTATTTGTTAAAATGTATTATAATTAAATAAAAAAACTAAAATGTCATTTTTTAACAAAAAAAAAACAAAAAAGTCCAAACGAATAAGTAATAGCACACAGTAATAGTGTTTAAAATAGGAAATAACATTTTATATCCATTTAAGTAAGTGACGATACTAAATTGTAGCTGTATCTTAGCGAGGAAATATAGCGTTTCGAGGACGACGGTAATACATTTTCGTTCCTATTGAGAGCGAAGATGGATTAATTTCAGCGAGTCAAGATCCGTCTTTGGCAGTCGCTTTCAGAATTTGAGCCATCGTATTGCAAGAACACTACTTTGCTTCAGTTTAAGACTAAGTTTCAATTGAAACTTGCCTTGAGAAGGGATACAGGCACAGACACTTTGATGAGGCGTCGTCGGTGGATGAGTTATGTTCAGTTGATATAATTAACAGCACCTAAACGAATTTAGAGAAACATTTTAATTGTTATTAAACTGTTTTCTTCTCCTGGATATTGTTAAGTGAAAAGACCTGGTGGTATTTTGTCACTGTATGTTGTTAACTGTTAAATACATATATTATTACGAAAGGTTGTTTCATATGTACCTACTAAAATGGGGTTTGGTAAAAATAAGTTATAAATAGAAGAGTATAGAAATCATTCAAGTTTCTATAGAGTTGGGTTGAACCCTTTATTGATTCTTATGGAAAAGTGTTTTATGGCGTGTTTCCTCTCAACTTTCGCTCGGAACAGGAAGGAAGGAAGGCACCCTCCTTTAATAACGAGAAAAATAGCATCATCAGTAAACGTAACACGCTTATCCTACCAAGTCCGTATCTTTGATATTTTTTGGATTTTCATTGGTAAATACTACAAATATTTGCACGAATACCTATAGCGGTATTACCATTTATTTCTTACGTTTCACTGACGCTTTTCTTATCTCGTCTAACAAATTTTGGAGTAAAGATTTATATATATATAATGTGTTCCTTTGAGTCTAAGGCAGCTCTTAAAAACTTCCTTCACCTGTTGAGAAAAAAATCTTTAGTGACGTGGAGGTAGCAAGACTCGTCATGAAAAGCACTTGAGCCTGGGTCGCGTGCTAACAATGTGCCCGCCCCTCACCCTTTGACCTGCTCGACGCTTTGTCGTGAGGGCAGATGAGATGACATCACAGTATAAGCACACATCATATATCTCCGTGCAAAGAATACTTCGATGTAGGGGACAGTGGTATTGGTACGTGACGATAAAATTTTATATTTTATTTGAGATCTGTTTCAAGCTATGAGCATCTGCCTTTTCGTTATTATTACTTTAATTGATATTTAATTAATAAAAATGATATTTTTTGATACGCAAACTAGAATATTAACGTCCATTTACAAAAATCATACACTCCGCATTTATTTACATACAATAAATATACTATTTTCCTACTATAATTCAATCTGACTAAGTAACTTCTGAGTAACGCTCAATAGGCTATGCTTCCAGAATTTGGCAGAAATTGGGAAACAGAGGTGTTTTAATGGAAAAAGAGTGACTTAACACTAGATTTCTTTTTCTTTGTCTACCCTGCATTATGCGAGGTACAGTTATAAAAAAATAAAAAATAAATAACTTTAGTACATCGTAGACATTCTACGATCACAAAAGTGAAACATAAGTCAAGTGATGTATACGGCTAGAGATTTGTGTGTAGTGATGTGCTCAGTGTTTCCTGCTCACACGTGTTTACTGGAGGGGTCGCTTTACGTAACTCTTTGCTCGCATACTCTTTGTTTCGGGGTGTGCATGTGGTATATTGTTAATTATCTTATAGTAAGTAAGACTTAGCTGTACTGCAGCGTGTCGAGTTATGTTATATTTAGTGGCGATGACAGAAGTCGTGAGCTCCACACGCATATAGGTAAATATTTGTGCTTATATAATAAGGAGGAAGTATAAAAATATACGAAATATTTTTAGTAGCCACTTATCCATTATAGATTGGAAAATTATATTATACATGATTATAAAAAAGAGAAATTCCCCGATTTTCTAAGGGTTATCCCTTTGTAAAGGTAAAGGCTACGTAGCAAATCGTAGTAACAACTAATAAATTACATTGATATTAAATGTTTATAGATTTATCCTATGAATATTAAAGCAGATGTCCAACAGAAATAAAACAGATATCCAGTACAAAATAATAGCATAAGAATATTTTATATTATCATATTGTTATTTATTTTTATAAAATTTATATTAGGTACCTATATAATTTGACAAAACTTTTCCAATGTTTTTACATAACATATTTTTGATGTTTAATTAACAAGCTATAATGTCTGATAATTTTTAATATAACAAATTTAATTACGAAAATTTCGTAATGTTTTGAACATCACTTAACAACTCTCAAGTATAAAGTCGGCTTAATAATCTAAGGAAAAGGTCAAAAGTTTCATGTTTTCCTTGTTAAGCTTCGGGACTTCGAAAAAGTAATTTTACTTAGAGAATCATGTTTTTAGACGTAGCGGCCTCCACTAATGTATTATCTTGCGTTATGGTACAAGATTGAATAACAACTTTAATACTTGTTATTTGTTAGAAATGTAAGACCCAGTTGAAGTAGACTCTTAAAAGAACGCAATATACAGAAGTCGTTTGGATTAATATATTAATTTAATTGTAATAAAATATATTTCGTTTCATATTAAAAAATAGTGGTAAATGTGTGCAGGTAAATAATCGTGTGTCGACAGCCAGCGGCGGGCTTCGATAGCAAACAACGTAAATATTTATAGAAACTTTTAATTTACGTCCATTTTATGTACTCTAGTATCAGAGCAACTGTACAGTTTTTAATAAAACACGCACAAATATTTTAAAAGCAATAAAACAGTTTTGTTGTAGTATTATTGAAAGTAAATATTTTTGCCTCACGTTAAATTGGAAGCTAGTAATTTCCATTAGAGTCAATCTATTTCTATTAGGCGTTCGCAAAACTATTTTAATACGTAATATTTTTATAAAAAATTGATTTATTTAATTTTATATTTCATTTTGGGTATTATCTATTTTGCACTAGTCACTTTCTACATGCCCTGCATTCGACGTAGACGGATAGGTGATATCCTGTAGGCTTATTGGAATTTTTTCCAATAATTCATTACCCCCATGATAAATGTGCCCCACCGCTTGCCTATTGAAATTGAGCCCTTTTTACTCCGACGGTGATACGCAAAAACGGGTTAAAAGGGACCGGGGTAGCGGATGATATATTAATCAGCCTTGGGTTGTCCTCGTTCACTCGGATGCCTATTGAAGTATTGTCGTCTGACTCGCGTCATTATGTGTACCGTATACGACACGAATGACGGAATGCAGCGTATACCTGAATGTTTTGCGGAATCTAATGTTTTAGTAAAATATGTACATATATCAAAATTATTACTTTTTATAATCATTTGAAATTTGAAAATTATGTAGACATAGTCTCATGTGCCTCTTTATTATACTATATTTATTTAATAAGAAAATATAATTTAAAAGAGCCATGTCAAAAATTATCGATTTTTTATGCAACTCAACGTAAATAGCATAGCATACAAACGTATAAATAAGTACACAAACAGAGTTAACTATGAAAGTTCATTGTCATAGTGGCTCAGACAAATATGCATATAATATTATCATTAGGCAAATCTCACAAAGCATAATTGTTACATTTTAGTTTAGTTTGCGTCCACCAGTTTATCATGACACTAACACAAATAATAACTTTGAGTTTACTTTACTGTACAAATTCTAACTTAACTGTTTTGTGGAATAAATAAATATCTACTCCTTGGATTATAGTTGAATTCTTGTAATGTATGTAGTGGAGAGCGTGTTTTTAATGCGCGTAAATAAATAAATGTTTGTAACTATAACATTGCACTTAACTATTTATTATATAAATTCTGATCCAAAGTCGGAAAGTGGGGAGCGGAGTGTCGTTAAGACACACGCGGGATGCAGCGTGAAGCTGAAAAAAGCAATAACACGAAATTGTACAAAAAAAACGCAAATATTATTGAAATAAACGAAAGCGAAAAGTCAACAAATTGACAGTTTGCTTAAAAATAACACGACGCCATAACATTCACGCCAAGCATTCACTGTATGAATGCTGACGAGGAGATGCGGGCGGCAGGCGCGGCGGGCGCGGCGGGCGCAAATAAATCAGGGCGCAATGCACAAAAGTGCGGCGCGCGCGGAATCATCGGGCGCACGTCAACTGCATGTCGACTGTCGACGCACGCCGTTATAGCTTCCGATATGTGATAGCGGCCGTGAGCCCGTGACAAACGAACGTCGAAAGCGGAATAGCGAAACGCCGCTGCGTTTTAGGTTATAGTTTTATAGAATTGAAATAATATAAATTCAGCCTGTTTTGATGCAAAATCAAGATATAAGTTATAATTTTTGTCTAAGGATACGAAAATAAAAGCAAACAAATGTTACTTTTGTATTTTATTACAAATAAGCAATGAAATAGGAGAACTTACACCGGCATGTCTATATTGGATCTTTATTGCTAATATTTTCCCACATTTATTGAGACTAATCTTGCATATGGTAAATAATGATTTCTTTTCGTATTATTCTTACAATTGTTAAAAAATCGATTTTGGACGAAAATATAGAGTATATAGTAAATTTATTATGAAAGTAGATCGTATACCAATTACATAACTTGATAGCGCTAGTTACATAAGGTTAAAGGCTAGTTACATTACATTTTTATAATATGGCTAATGCCTAAGGCTTACGTACATATACAAATGTATGTACTCTTCTATACATTTTTTTATTTGCAGACATTTCACATCAGCTTTCTCATAATATGCTCAAAATAAATGGGATTCATTAAAATTATTTAAATGATTAAAACGTAAATATATATAATATCAGTTTCGTCGAAAGTCTATAATAAAAAAAACTATTATTTCAACTTATTTTCTGTTTTTACTATAAATATAGATAAATTCTAAACATATATAATAGTGTACAATTTTATTTTAAGTATAGACGCAAGATATAACATAACTCTACATGCAACACAAGCGCTTCAATTACATGAGAACGTATTAGCAAGTCGCGCAAATGCGAGCAACGCGTGCCAAGAGTTCATTGCACTAGCTTTGATTTCTACACATTTTTGATAGTCAGCTTCAAAATATACTACGATTTAATATTTAAAAAATATATTAATTATAATCATAATTAATGAAATATTGTTTTGATATATATATTTTCTAGAGCAGTTAATACTGGACTTGGAATATTAGAATGGTAGGTCCTTTCAATGTGATTCTTACGATTTGTCTTTTACAAAATTAAACGTTTTTATTAGAATAGTTATTAATATTATTTTACACAATGTCCACAAAAACGGAGTAAAAGCGTAAGATTCTAATCTTAAGAATATATATGGGACATATGTATATGTTAAGAATCTCTCGGTCTGAACCACGAGAAAGAAAAATAATAAAATAGCCTAAAACAAAAAAAAATGACTAATAAATTAAAGAGAAATCAAATTTACGCAACCCTATAAATCTTATATTGAGAACCAATCAATTAAATTTTCAACACCATTAACTCATTGTTTGTCATTCTAAAGATGACAATTTATCTTGGGCGCATCGGTGTCTGACACCTCGGTATTTGAATCGTAAAGAAGAATCGAATGGTTACAATAGTCTGTTTAAAGACTAGAATAGCTTGAGAATCTATAAATTACTGATAGAGCCTATGTTAACATGTTCATATTACGTAACTATCGATTTACATTGTAATTTGTATATTGCCGATTATATTAGCAAATGGGACATCTTAATAAAATTGCTCGAGTAAGTGTATAGCTAAGGTAAATTTGATCTACTTCGTAATCGAATTCAAATAGGTTAAAATAATGAGCGCGCGGTCCAAAATCGATTTGGTGGATATCTCGGGTACTCCGTCGAATGGAAATTACAATTTATGGGAAAGAGGGGTGCGGTGAAGATTTTCTTGTAATATAAATGCTTTATGCCCTATTTGGTTGTATTGTAAGAGTGTATGTCAAATTACAAATATATTTTACAGACGAATGGTTAATAGAATTATACATTCTTAAAGTCATAAAAAATACGTTAGTAGCGATTATTTCTAAATTAATAATGAATAATTTGAATTTATTATGAAGATCTTTCTATTTAATAAGATTGATTCGTCTGATACAAGGCTATCCGAAGGAATATCAATAAAATTACGTAAAAGAACTAAAATAAACGACGCCGGACAAAAATTGCGCGGGCATATAATCATCATCGACATAATTCTGTCATCGGGATGCGGGACCACGAATAAATAGACACCGTCACACTCCAGAAATTTCCGTCACACAAAACAAGGCCCAATTTATAATTTAATTAAAGCGCTTTCATTATAGGCGTATATTGTAGAAGATAAAGATATTTATTTAACATCGTTAACACACTTTATGCAGAGAAAACAGAGTTCTTTCCGAATAACATAACGTAATAGCATTAAAAAATATTGTCAATATAAACTGAACTTTTAAAATAAGGATGTTACACACACACACACACACACACACACTCATAGAAAACAACTATAATTTTCTAGTTCGATTCTCATTAGGAGGAATGAATTTAACTTATTAATATTTTTATTTCGTTGCTTTAGTGTATCAATTATCTCTGGTTCCAAAAGCGTGGTGTTGTGTTCTGCCACTCAACACGCAATGCTTCAAAAAATCGGTGGAAATTGAGAAACGGAAGTGATTTTACACTAGGTTTCTCTGCTTACACTGCTATATGCAGTTCTGTGCTTTAATAGCACCCTTATAAATCGATTTTAACTCATAAGAATATCTTCAGTTCTAAGATATCGTTAATGTAGTGTATGTAGCGCGAACATTCTATAGTTATTTAGCGCATACCGAAGTATTTATGACTTCCTCTGTCGTCGGCGTTAGTGGTGATGAAAATGTACCAAAATCTATTAAATTTCTTAACTGTATATATTCTAAAATTACAAATGTTTTCTAGCAATAGTAATCCCAGAAAATCTTTCAATTTTTAATCAACGAAATATCAAGAAAAGTCACATAAAATTTGTTAGTATGATTGAACCGTTGCTCAAACACAGTACAAAATACAATTTAATAACCGAATCTGTGCTGTACAATGAAAAAATGCCTATATTTTATTTATAAGGACGACAAATCTTTATTTCTATCCTTTTATATGAAATAATTTTAATACAAAATATGGCAATCATAAGGCAGTCTATACAAATGGACTTGGTTACATCGTAATTTTAACTTAACCGGCGAAAAGAAAACAAGATCAAATATCCTGTTATTTTTGATAACTTTATGTTGTACATATGTATCTTTTAGTAAAATTTTGATAATTTAGAAATTAAAGCCAACGTCGCTTATTAAGTTCGTTGACTTGAAACTAGACAAGAGATATTTATCTGTGACAGTACATAATTTCGTATAATTTCACTAACAAAGCTATAATCGCGTGCCGTTAAAGTCGCATAGGTATAATAAAGTCTAACTACATATAAACGTAGACGCGTCAGTGAGTCATGCGCTCCATCATGTCACGTTACGACCTCGAATATTACAGATAGGCATGTACCTACATCTTTAGGATGGTATAATATCGATAAAAATATTTAAATAAAAAATCCAAAAGTTCCAAAACACTCGCGAACATAGATTAAAATATTATTATACTGTAGATATTTTACCACAAATCAATGTAGAACTATTTCTACAACCATCATAAATAGTAAAATGTAGGTCATATTTTTTATTTCCTAAAATGACTTTTAATATTAAGACAATTAAAACATTAACTTTAATAGTACCTACTCATATTCTAGATTCTAGAAGACGAAATAAGTTGAATTTTGCAAATATTGAGGAAATTCATGACAACGAACCCCAAAAGAAATTGACATCTAAATTGAATTGATGGTTAATTAATCTATCTTTCATTTCAATTTTATAGAAACAAGTAAAAAGATAACCGCTTTTGCGATTTTCAACATTATAAAATTTACTATGCAAAATATTATACTCGTTAATTTATATTCCAAGTATATGTTAATTTCGTGCAAGTCCGTTCAACTGTTATAACAATATATAATTAACACACGACGATAATTATTAACATCGATAAGCACTCAGTGAGCATGATGCACTTCACTAGCGTTATGCTAATCTGCGGCTCGGATGTCATCTTACGCAACAGGCGACCGCAGCGAGTGTATACGAGACGAGTACGCGGCTTAACTCCGCACTAGTTAGTGCCCCACTTCGAATTTTAACCAATGCTATCCTTAAACGTACGTGTACGTGAGCGGAATTATATTTAAATATGTTAATGCAATAGGTTTTCGTTGATTGCTTTCCTATTTGGTTAAGAAAGGAATTACACCACCATGGCTGTATAACGATTGATTACGAGATAACAATTCATTTGCACGGTGTGTGATCTAAGTGGTTCGAGTGATTTAAATAATAATTAATGGTTTAAAACTATAGTATACACAGTATAATAGATTAAATAACCAGTTAAGTGCTAGTTGAACTTGCGCACCTAGGCTTCCGTACCAATTTCACGATTGTAGGTCGACTAAGAAAAGGAGTTAAGCTGACAAACTTAAGTTTTTGGGCCAATGTACTCATTTTATATGCAATGGCCTACAAATATGAGTTTATAATCATTTTTTTCTATGAAATATCTACAATTGTACCTATGCAATTTAATTTTAACAATGACCAAAAACTCTTCAATTGTTTTTTGTAGCTTAAACGAATCACCGGGTATAAATGAAAATTTAATTTTCACCCGACATATTTCCAGGTTCGTATTAAAACGTGACTATTTTTCATCCTAGTGAATCAAATAGTTCTCTCGGGTTAAATTTATACGTCAGCCTGCGTTATGTAGTGGGTAGCAAATATAAACAAGTCGTTAAAATAATTTTAAAAACATGAAAAACAAATTAAACGTATTTGTTTTTCACTTTAACCCATCGTCAGGGTATGTTTATTTTGCATGTGAAATAAATCAGAGAGAGAAATTACTTTAATTTATGTCACTTCGTGAAAGAAGTAAGGCGTACTTACTAAAATGATTAAATTTATTAATTTACTACATAACAAACAATGCTTACTTAGTTTGCGCATTTATAATATACGTACATTTTTTCTTAAAAGAAATCTAAAAAAAATTAAATGAAATATAAATCCTTATAGATAAGAAAGTTAAATGCATTTCACGTATATTAGGTAGGTACTTATATTTCTTATTTCTTACGTTTAATTTTATATAATTTATATATACATGTTTAACCATTAAAAAATAGAGGATTTTTACCACCATTTTAATAACATTATCTTGTACTCAAAGAAAATTAAATATTAGCATTATTTACAATTAAAAGTAAATTCGTTCATAAAAAGCCCACATATTAAAGTTTAAAGGTGTGTTACACCTCCATAACATGGCAGGACGCGGCGGAAGTGAGCAGTTTGGGCTAGGCCCGGCTTCCTGCAGTCGCGCTTCGGTGCATGCAAATAACCGGCTGACCGGCGCGTGCGCAGCCATGTGACGGAATGAAAATAATCAATAGCTATTAGCTTTAATATTAAAAAGATTAAATAAAAAACAATTATGTTATTTAAACATGTGATGTTCAATGGTGTTTATAACTGGTTTATACTGTGTTTTGATGTCAAAGTGTGCCTCTTGCATTATATAAACATCAAAGTCAAAGTCAAAATCACCATTATTAGTTATAAATATAACAAACTGCATTAACCCAACAATACCTACGGGCCTCGTTTGACTATTAAAGTTGTCCTAAAATATACGAATTTTACTAAAGTTTGTTGAACTGCCTCCTATAGTCACGTACACACATCCGCGCTGTGATACATCATAATGTATGGCCACTGTGAATTTTTTATATCCCATTATTGCTATGTTCGTTTTTTTCCGGTCTACTTAGTTACATACGCGGTTAAGCACCGGAACGTGTGCACGCGCATATATTGGTGATTTATACTGGATTTTATTAGTATAAATACTTATTAGATACATATATCCCGTTAGGATCATTACTGGTGCCTAGAAATACTAACACGATTCTATAATTTCACTGCCACTGGATGATTACCTACACGTCATATAAACTTCTTGCAATCATAAACTTGAAAAACGAGAAATTGATTTTACCTATGTAACATTTTAATAAATTATGGAAAGTTTTATTATACGAAATCTTTCATTTTGATTACGCTGCATATTTAGTTATAGACAATTATTTTAAGCCAACATATTTTTTATGAAAAATAATCGATAGCTTACGTTGTGTTAATTTGAAGTAGCTAACTATTAGATAACCATTTTATCATTTAAGATTTCCCTAAATAGAATGGTTATGTCGCAAGATTGTCTCTTACTGAGATATTTTCTAGCTTTACGTCAAAGAAAATATTTGCAACGCACGCCGTGCCACCATTTTCTTATATTTCATATTTCTCACAACCATATTTTCGATGCACCGTTTCACGCATGCTTGTCCTCTAACGATTTCACATGTACACAAACAACGGCTTAATAAGCTAAGTGTGTGATAGCAACAATAACTTACACAATGCACTAGATCTTATTTAGACGCTAAAGTAAAATAGCTTGATCAAATCAAATGTTATGTTATGAACGAATTAAAGTTTTTGTGTTTTTTAAATGTAACTAATTTGACGATAAATTACAAGCAAGATAATCTTGATAAAAAAAATTACAGCTACATAGTATTATGTGCAAAATCCAACATAGAACAATGGATGGCCTTGGGCGAAGCGCAGTAATCAGTGTTTCTTGGTAACAATGGCACCGTGCCGTGGTCCGCAGCGCAGTCGCCCGGCAGAATGAAATTGTAGGAAAACAATTCGGTAGCCTCACTCCGAGAAGGGACAGATTCGCTTTGGCTTCTCGAAGAGTGGAATTATTTTTCTTTTATTACTTCTCAAATTAAAAGTCGATTTGATTGTGCTCCAGAAATATGTAGAGCGTCTTTTGTGTAAGCGAAAAATTTGTCATTTAAACAACTTTCACTGGCTGCTTAATCTAATAATATTGACATTGACGGTTAAAAGAATGTTTTTACGACATATTTTAAGATACATTAAGACCTGATCGGTCTCTATTTCCTAGTTGAGAAAAACAGCTTGACGTATAAAGTTATACATTAACTGCTGTAGATAATAAAAACGATTATCGGTAAATAATAACCCTACCAACGTGATAGTCACTGTGCACGCAGAAATATTAAATAAGAGCAATTTAATTCAATGCCGTGAGAATTTTATTGAATAAGACTCTGGTCTAGTTCGCAGTTAATCTTTGAAACAACTATTATTAACGCTAGTTATCCACAAACCGTGCAATGTTTTGATATTACTTAAGGTTCCATTTTAGCGATGTCATAGTGGGATAGGAAGGAGTGTTTGATCAGAGTCAGTCGCAACATATCATTGAGGATTTCAATCAGAAACTCAATCAGTCGGCTTACAAAACCGACACGGTGCAATCCAATCCTGGTTGAAATCGAGACCGCGTCCGATAGTTGCTGTAAGTGAAACCGTATACTATGCAACTTCCGTCCACAATATGTTAGATATCCGATGACCGCCCCCGGTAAGGCACGGCCCCCCTCTATCCCCCCCCCACCCCCCTCCGCGCCCCAGTCGC
This sequence comes from Heliconius nattereri, assembly GCA_013403645.1. Lineage (NCBI taxonomy): Eukaryota > Metazoa > Arthropoda > Insecta > Lepidoptera > Nymphalidae > Heliconius > Heliconius nattereri. Next base: position 3,318,956 of record JAAIXI010000244.1, on the reverse strand, counting down.
TGCGGTCGCGCACGTCCATCTAGTTTACTGCTACACCTACGTGCCCACATCCTATCGTACTTAACACGACGCCGAATTAATTACCGCCGCCATTATAACAATTGTTTCAATAGAATACACGCTTAAATAAATACTCATCTTGTAATTGTCGTAACAATGACTTCATAAAATTTACTATTCCGATTTTAATAAGCTCTCTAATTGTGAAGGAAAAAAACTGGGATTATACCGCCCTAGATAAGTTATAAGGGAGTTACGAAAGCCTAATAAAAAATACATAACTGAGCGCCGTCGGCAAACGAATAGAGGGACGTTCGCTGTTACAAAGTCTCAAGGGAACAATATAAAAATGATACAACGCTTGCAGCGGTGTCGTGAAAGAAAAATCGATAGAAGAAAATGTCAACTCTATAGAAAAGATTAGATTAACTTTAGTCAAACTCCCTTCACCTTTATATTGACTATTTTACGATGCTCCTCATATCCTTGAAATTTACGTTATCCAGATTAGTTGGGTCAGTGAGGTTGAGTATATTATGCGTACATGTGTAGTTTTGTATAGCTATTACTAATATATGCTTGGAAACTAAACAGACTAGAATACTCGTAAATACAAGAAGCAAACTGCTGTAGAGTGTAATAGTGCTTACCGAGCTGATAGTAATACGTCAAATTGGTCTTACCTGTAAAAAGAAAACAATTATTAATAAACATTATTAAATTCAAACGATTGAAGAGACTGAATAGCAGAGAGCCCCACAAGTAGACAACAACTAGATTTCTTCAGAATCAAATCAGCTTCACGCTATATCGCACAAACAGCAGAGTAGGCAGACGGAACAAAGTGTTAAGACACTCTGTTGCCCACTTTCCGTCGAATTCTAGAGGTATTACGTGCTGAGTGGCCAACGCCGCGCTTTGCCTCGATACAAAAGCGAAGAAATGGAAATATAAATTTAAATAAATATTTCTACGTCGAGTGGAGTCAGACTGTGTTCCTGCGACTGGCCTCAAAACAGATCAAAATGTTTCGCCGATCACCTTGTACATCCAGCCTTGGTGCTTATTTGTCTTGGATGCAGTGCTCAAAATGTGTTACTAATTTAATAGTTGAGGATTTATAAAATACGACGCTAATGTGTGTTGATATAACACCTTCTGATGAGAACCAATTGGCTGCATTCCCGATCGCACCAACAAATCACCAAGTACGCGAACACTTGTAGTTAGTATTGTTGATAGATTTATTCATCGAGTGGGCAGGCCTACTAGCTTTAATGTAAATCAGTCAGCTGGATGGGTCCTTTCACGAAATAGACACGATTACTTGCGTTAAGTGACATATGTACTCCTAGGGACCACGGCAAACGTTGGTGTGAAAACAAATATTAGAATCTATTGTCGTACTTGCTTTTCTTAGTTGTAGTTTCTGACGCACTCTACCTCAGTATAAATATCTTATGAGTAACAAAGAGTAATATTTTGGTTACATTAGTACTCAAGGCAAGGTTAACATAGAGAATATATTAAAACTAAATAGTTCGAGGTATAATAAAGATTAAAATAAATGGAACAGTCACATTCACACACAATTCACAGAAATATTAGTTTCATAATTAAAATATTTTGTGATTACGATTAATTTAGATAGCATATTATAATGAGCATTGTTTTTAATAAAATATATTTTTTAGCTTCACTTCAATTCTGGCAAATGAATGCGGTCTGCCGAAGGTATTGCGTGTTGAGTGACGGAACTCAACGCCACGCTTTACCTCCTTACCAGAGCAATATTAATGATGAATTTTAATGAAAAAAAAAAATTATGCAAAATATACCGATGTAAAAGTAAGCCGAATAATTACTCTATTTTAATCGATACTTAGTATCCTAACACATTTTAATTAATAAGTAAAAGTAAAAAATAAAACGTTTCTTATATATTTTCTTTTACTTATTAGAGCACTCAATTATTCTTCCTTAATAAGTTCCAAGTTAATAGCGACGGTGTCGGTACATTCTAATCTTATTGTATCTCAAAACAAAAAGAAGGAAACGAGTGACTGTAAAATTTCAACGGTAGCTGTTTACGTCCGACCTTTTTACGATCTTGTTAACAGTTGATTCTTTTTAAACATCTGCGTTACAAACTTTAAACTACATTGTTCGCGGTTGAGCACTAAGATATCACTTTAACTTTCTAAGAAATACTTATTATAGAGAAAGTAAGTTCCATTTTTTTATTAAAAAAAATATAACTGTAGGTAAGTAAAAGTACCTATATAATGTTATTTATTTGTATAAAAAAACAACGTGATAAAAAAAACTTTCTGACTTGTGACATTTTAGCGCTCTTTTTCTGACTTCACTAAGTAATGACCCAGTGAGTATACCCTAAAAGTTCAATACCGAAGTAGGTGATAATTGATATGTAAAAAAAAAACTAAGAGAGTAATTTATTTTTACGTATCATAATATGTTTTGAAATACAAAAAAAATAAAAGTATAAGTTTCAATATTTATATAGGTACCGCGTAGCCGTAGTCATCAAATTGCTACAGAGGTGTTGGTTATCTCTATTTGCATAAAATACATAATAAAGATTTCTAATGTCAACATTTAAACATAAAAGTAATAATAATTAACAACATATAATTAAATAAAAAAAAATTAAATAAATAAACAAAATATAATTAAATAAAAAAAAACAATTTTAATTAAAATTAAATTAAAAAATATATGATTTAGTGTTATCTAATTGTTTCTTCTTTTTCCGCCTTTTATGGAGATTTCAAAAGTAGCGGTAATTAAATAATAGTTGAAATTTCAATAAGCATCTAACAAACTGCTACAAGATTAATTGTTGATTTGTCGCGGGAGCAATCCCCTTCTCTCACTGGCCCAGCTCCGGGCGCGGAAGCCTTTATCGCCTGCAGCGCCGATACAATTTAAATCGGTACAAAACAAGCAAAACAAATCGATCTCTCTTAACGGGAGCAAATCGCACGACTAAAGACGTTCTCTAGACCGAATGCTCCGCCGCTCCAAGCGATTGGATACTCGTGAACTGGGATCTAAAAAAGTTAATTGATATCTTTTTACCAATGCGCTATCCCGTTACGTCTCAATTGTTAACTAAAATTATGTATTTTAGAATTTTTTTTTAAATCTTTGACGGAAAATAAAACTATTTTTAGAAATGATATCATAAAGATAGTTGTGTTAAAAAAAATATTAAACCATTTCAATGACAAAAACAATGCATCAGAGAATAGAAATTGAAAGCTTCGTCGCTGAATAATAAATCAAAAGCCGGCTGCTCCATAGATATCAAAGGGATCTTCAAAGTGTTCACTTAACACTGTTATTAAAGAGCCGTGTAAATAAGTCATAAACGTAAAATATTGCAGAGTAAGATCGGTTAAGAAATGCAATTTTTCTTATAGTTTATGAACATACGCTATAAACAAGATACCGCTTTAATTTATCAAATTAGAATGCGAATAACGAACGTGGCTCTTATTATTTATTATTATTTCTTCTCGAGTAGATATATATATATATATATATATATATATATCCATATAACGTACGTATGTATGTATGTAAGTATACATGTGCCGAGCGGACCGTAGAGCATAAACAAAGTGACATGCACCGTGACGGTTGCGCATAGGCAAGCGTGGAGCGCGCACGACGCGTCGACGACGTGCGTTTGAACGCTAATGCCGCTATGCTCTGCAAATATAATAACTTTTTGATAACGTTATTATACTGCTAATATTAGAAAATTTCAAAACTTTACTTATACATAACCATTGTGTGTTCCTTTCATTTCCGATTACGAAGCTAAACTCTATCATAACTAGACTCCTAAGCTAGCAAACTAATGGAGAGTTATCGACACTAGGAATCTTACTGAAAGTCAATAAAATATGTCACGTCGTTAACACTAACTGCACATAAAAGTCGAAGCTTGTTCGCAAGTTAGTCTTTTAGAGTTATTTCAGAGCCTTAGTTTTTCATTTTGTAAGCCGTTGGTCCAACATTGTAGCGGGGCGGCCTCGTGGCGGGTAACCTAATCCGTTACCAACATTACTCGGCTAGGCCTGCGGGGCACTAAATCTGTACACTTACCCGACACCCAAGCAGCCTAGTGCAAGCGGAACCGATGCTTTGTCATTTTATCAAGAAAAACATCGAATAAAAGTGTTGTTAGCATATTATAAAGACTCGTATATGTATTTTGTTACTCTTTTGAATTACTGTTAATAAATAATAAGAATATTGCTATTAGATAATGTAAAATCTAATAAAATTCCTATCAGCCGAGCGTTGCTATCATTATTTTAAGCGCCACTTTTGTCAATAGGCGTTTCATTATTTATTTCGTGGAGCGTTCACAAACAGCTACAGGCCATGATTACATTTTCTCGTCACTGTCAGCCCTCAGACAAAGACATCGCGAGAAAGTCATCAGTCATTAACAGCCCAAAGAACAATAAAATAGCAAGTCACTATCGTTACTTAATTTTAACTAAATATATAATAAAATTTAGATATTTTTCTGACCTTAAAAGTGATTTGTCAAAATAATATAAGCAGCTTAGAGCTAAGCAATAAGCGGTAGGTATTCATGTTACCTATTTTTTTTATTATGTGGATTTATCGTCCACCGATACTATCACCATGTGTAGTGGGTAGCTTGTTTCATGTGATAGGTACATACAAAATGTATGTCAGACGTAAGTAACACAATTTATTGAGCGAGGTTAATTCTGTTTTATTTCCTCCTTTCTTCTCCCCAAGGAGATTTATCTTTTACATTGACCTTTATTTCATATCTATTAAATTATTGCGATGATCTGCCAAAATTTTATGCAAGTTACTTTTATATCTTCAAATTATTTTTGTATCTTCGTTACTTAGTAGCTTTGACGCGGTCCAATATCATTCCAGTAAAAGGACTAATAATTGCAAGTAATGATAAGCTCTGTTACTTAAGGTATAAGGCCTACTTTTCACTGGACGATAATGCATAAAGAGAGTGGTTGCGGCGAAGAGACCATTAGAGCAAATGACTTTACTACGAGTGATGCTGACACTGGCCGAGGCCCGTGTGGACCGTTATATTCTAAAAGATTTTCGTGACGAGATCGTCGCTTCAAGTAATTGCTCGGCTTGTGTTCAAGCTACCATTTCTAGCAAAGCCACAAAAAATTACAATTTCGTGGTAGTTTCACATTTCTACGACACTTAATAATAAATTTAGTATAACCTAACGTTTTATTTTCCGTAATAAAGAGACACAAATATAAGCGAACCGACTTTAAACTAATGTCAACTTCCTCACAGAGTTCACACAAAGCGTGTGAACGTTATAATTTACATGCAAGACAAAACTCTACATATGCAGATCCATTTTTTCATTTGTTGATAAAATTAATTACATATCATTTGAAATATATTTGTTCGTGTAAGATGGAGTAATTTTTATTTTCAGTAGACCATCGTACTATACAATGGAAGACGCTGATCTCGATCACGAACAAAACAAAACAACTTAACAACTAGTTTCGAAGTCGTGCTTCAAAAAACGACTGACACATCATTCATTGAAGCACTTTCTAAGTCACTGCTCGCTTAGAATCTATACAGACGTTAGCCAAGAATGCCACTCTTACAATTTTCCACGTATCAAAATCACGCCTTAGAATTTAGACTGAAGGGCCACTGGATGTTGTATTGTATACCTTTTATACAAATATTAATAATTTAATTGACAAAAACAAACCCTGTCCCAATTTCAAGATTTAAGGTTTATAATAAAAAGCATATTAAAATAATAAGATTTCTTGACATAAATATAAATACACTACTAGGATTTCTTACTATCTAGCTTTGTAGTCAATATAAGGATGAGCCATATACCTATAGTAGTTTTAGAAAAAGTTATCTTTTCAAAGTCCCGTTCCATTGTTCCTCTGTTACGCAACATAACATAGCTCATTAGGAACAGGCTGTGGGAAAAAGTAGCCATCTAGGGACGCAATCGTATGTATAGAGCATACGATAAAGACGTATAATATATACAAAGTTGAAAAACCTTAACTTGTTGATGAAAATAGTATATATATAGAGGAAACAATTAACTTCGTTCAAGACATTCTTCAGTAAATATCACCATAAAACCAAGACATTAAGGAATATGTTTTAAATAATTTTCATTTAAATTATAGTCATATTATTAATTTTCCTTAAAGTAGGTTGGTACTGTCTAGTAAGTCAGTCAACTTTATTAGATAAAATATGTAGCAAGCTACATCGATATTTTGTGACAAATATCTGCATGAGCATCACTACCGGATTGCAGTGCAGCGTTTACAAACAACGACGCCCGCGAACGACTGAATACATACGTACACTTATGAATACTCTTAGTTTCAACATACGCGAGGACCTCAGAACAAAGCGTGATGGAGAAATGGTACCAGCAAATAGAAACATCGACGCCCGCGAACATTAAAATATATATGTTATTTTTTTCTATAATGTTGTAATCAGATTATCCGTTCATAACAATTATTTAATACTCATATATCTAATGCTTATATCACAATAAATTCAATAAAAACTGTATAAACTAAACGTTCAGATATTTCGAAAGAATGAAAATAAAATTATCCATAACTTGCAAAGCTCATGGACTATATCACAATATGAAAATAAAATATTATGAAAAAATACAAACTTTGTGTTACTATTGTATATTATATTTTATATTTTGTAGTAATGTCATTATAAAGCGACAATAAATTTAAATCAACTTTTTTACACCTGAACCTACTTGGAGATTCTCCAATGTCCAACGAAAAATATTTAAATATATTTATTACTTCTGACATCGTTGAAACAATAGCGACTATTAATATTTGGCATTGTTTTATAAATTAATCGTTAACATATTTTGATATACTCACATAAAAACTTAAAAGTGTTTATACGAATCGCACATGTTTCTTTTATATAAAACAAAAGGACTGGTATTTGTAAATTTTAAGTAGGTACGGTAGGCAGAGAAATAAGATGTATTTATTTGAATATTTTTTTATCTGCATTGCACGCATTGGTTCAGGTTAGGCAGAGAGAAACCTAATTTTAAAACTCTCCGTTCCGATTAAGACACTCCCGTTCCCCACTTTCGTGCCGAACTCTGAAGGCATTGTATGTTAATGGAAGACCTTAACGCCGCTCGCTGTATCTTGTTACGAAAATGAATAAACGAAAATATTCGGGTGGGAATTCAACCTACAACCTGTACCGTTTACAGTCGAACGACTGCGTCTCGACTGGCCGACCTGCTTGGAAAATACATATAATGTACATCATATGATAGCATTTTACTAAGCCAAATTTTATAATGGTAGCAATATATTTAAAATATAGTTGCAGCACGACGTTATTTTATGAGTTTTATCATAAAAACTCGCGATCACGCCAACGGAATATGCTGGATTGAAATGAGTGCTCGCTGCTCGGTATCTAAAAGTCGCACGCAGTGTGGAAAGAGACAACTCGCGATAAAATTAAATAACAATATTATTTATTAGGTGACCAACAGAAGCTCTCACGAGTTTATCTCTGTATCTAGTTAAATATAATCGCCCAAATCAAATTGACTGAAAAAATGAAGATGGCGCAGGGACGGCGCAATCCGTGCTTGCTGTAACGCTACGGGGGGTTCGATTCCCACTCAGAGGAATAAATTATTATTTATTTTTTCGCTATACTAAAAGCTAAAGCGCGGCGTTGAGTGCCGCTACTCGGCCAACAGTGTCTTAACACTAGGTTCCCTTTGTCCTCCTTACTATATGCTATATCGTGAAGCTGAAAAAAAGAAGAATAGAAAATGAAGATCACAAATTAATTATTCTACGTATTTATGCACATGATTTACAACAAAAGTGGTCTATTTTCACATCTTTCCATTAACCTCTCGTAACGCGCTATATAATGTCGCACGCGAGATTAGAATCTGATTCATAGTTGTATAATAAAACTAAATATACAACTGTGGTTTGAAATATAAGCTTAGTTTCGTACCTCAATTATGCTCATTAGTACACCGTACGTACATACGTGATTAAAAGAAAATAACATGTTTAATAAACGAATGCGTTGAACTCGCGAGCTCGCACGGCTCTCGGGATAATTTGTATTATGGTTACAGCGCTCACGCGAAATATTTTGGCTGAATGTTGTGACATCGCAGAAAATATCACTTAGTTGTATATGTAATTAATTTAATCATTGAATGTTTTATCGGAATTTTTTTATGAAAATTTTAATTTAACTTACGTTTTAAGCTTTATGAGCGACAATTTTATTTATTTTTTAGCTTAACGCTGCATTCAGCACATCGCAGGGTAGGCAGAAGGGAATCTAGTGTTACAAACGCACTTCAGTAACACGCTCGTGCCCTTGAGCAGCGACTGGTCATCACAGAAAGAGTGTTTAATAATTTATAATTTAGTGTAAATATTTAGTTTTAATACATCTTAGATTTAGAAAATTTCTTAAATCAACTCTTTAATCAAATATTAAAAATCAACACGGCCACGTAAAAATCGAACGCATCATATATAATACAGTGCGCGCATACTTAAAAATAACTCGCGCGTAATCCGCAATTTGTATAATATCATACGTTTTTATATTACATCAAAAAATATGAAAACATCTGCCCCGAGTCGTTCGGGAGCGCGGCAGATGCCCGACATCAAGACGTTACCGACGCTAATCCGCCTCGCAACGATAGAATGTATTTGTATCGACACCGATATCGATATCGGTGCGTGCGACCCAACCCTAATATTGTATAGACGAGAAAATATTTCAGAATTTTCTACACGTGACATTAAAAATATTCGTTCTTTTGAATGCTCTCATAGATTACACGAATGTAATAAAACTGTCGCGTTTAATGTTAATGTAGCTTTCGACTTTGACCAGACTTTAGCTAAAAGCATAATTTTCAAACTATTTGATTGATTTTGATCATTACTTTGAGTAAAATAAATGCCCAAACAACTAGAAATAAACACAAAATGTAATATTTTTTTAAATTCACGCTGTATCCCGCATATGCCATGGTAGGTAAAGGAACCCTGGAAACCTAGTGTTATGACAATCTGTTCGCAGTCTGTTCAATTCTGGAGGCATTGCATGTGAGCGATGAAATAAAAATATAAAATATTTTAACATGCACACTACAAGGTACCCATTAGGGAACCGAGTGCTGTAATTAAAGAAAGCGTTAGAAAAATTATATTTCTTATTACTTTTTTAATCGAATCTAAATTTATTTATTATTTTGTAAGACATACTATCCATACCTATATTATAAATTCGAAAGAAACTCTGTCTGTCTGTCTGTCTTTTACGCAATCAGGGCCGAACCGCTTATTTAATTCTGATAAAATACTCATATAAAGATACTTGAGGGTCTCGAGGTGAACATAGGATACATTTTGTTCTCATATTTGTAATATTTTCGATACATACCAATACATTAAAATATTTATTAATTTAACATGCGATTTATTCCGCTATGTTAATAACAACCATCGCTATGCGCTATATATCTAGCTAACGCTAAGCAACGATTTGCAAAGTTTGTTGTTAGAAAACGTCACCCAAAATGAGCTTCCTTAACGCATCTCTCTATTGAAAACTGAAAATAATTTCATCAATATATTTAATAAATATTCGTACATTCTAATCGAGCGTAGCCGCGTTCGGGTCCACTAGTAATATAATATGTAAGCCGTATACAATTGCTCAAGTCATCTACTGGATATAAAAATCATTTCAACTAAGAAGATAATTTACCAAAGATGAATGTTTATGTTTCCATTTTGTAAAACATCCAATCTAATTTTTCAAACAAAGCGATTTGTCAGACGGAAGAAATAACAGCGCTTTGTCGTCTCGATACAAATCAAATTGTTTAAAATGCTTATTTATACATTTTCAGTGAAACAGATATATTAGAGAGGGTATTTACGACCATAGCATTTCGCTGGTTTAATTTCCATATTGTTATATACTACGTGTTCAATACTACGATAGTGCACCCAGTTTCAATGGAAAACACGTTAGCAATTCATAAATGTTCTTTGCTTATTCATCTAAGATAGTGGCACTGGAGAAAAACTAAAATGAAATGAAAAACTTTTAACAATTTTATATAACATGATAAATAACTTCATACTTCCAATTATTTTAGACGTGATATCATCAATTTTACACTAAGCATAACGAGGGCAAGATTAGAATAGATCTAGGCACAACTATAGGTAGGTAGGTATGTAACTTTGTAAATGATATCGAACACGTGCACAAACAAACATGCAACGCAAATACACATTTGTGTAAATTATTCACATATCAAGGCTCGCCGTAAGGAGTTGAACCTAAACAGGAGCAACCTTGCGTTCGGTTTACTCGAACTTGCATCAAACTCTCGTCTGACGCAATTCCGGTCATGATCTCGACTTGTGTTCCAAATTCAAAACTCTTCGAGCTAATTTCCGACTGCCACTTTGTTCTTTATTTAATTTCCGATGTTCGCTCTATTATGGTAGAAAATTCGATTTGTCTTTTACCTTGTACCTTGATTTCCTGTAAATACTGATTTGTTTTATTAAAAAATATATATAAAATAATTGATAAGAAAGGTTAATCTGTTATGGGTAAATAAAAATAATTAACTAATTTATACGTATAATTAATCAAGTTATTCATGTTGAAAAGTAACTAGAAAATAATAATGTATGTATATTAATATTAATAAAATACTACACTTCAACGCGTCTCACGATACTGTGTTTTTGTCAGAAATATTCCATTTCAATTGTCAATGGATGCCATAGACACGTCACAATAATATCGCCATGACATTTATTAAAATAATTCCTCTGGTTAGGAGCTGATTTTGTTGTTGGAAATTATTTCTATACAGTTTTACTATACGTTTTTATCATATCTTATCAGTAATTAGTTATTGAAAAACATGTAAAAAAAAAATGTAACACTAGCGCAGTCGCTAAGCTCGTGTAAATGCAAATTTTAAAATTCATTGCAAAACAAGAATGAAATGTTGTTAAATACATTAACGTAACTGGACCATCCTACGTTGAGGGGTTAACAAAATAAGGTGAAAAGATGAAAAAGTGCATAGGCCCAACAGATGTTGGCGCAGTGGCGCTGAGCGATCGCGACAGGTGCATTACGACATTGGGGCCACTTCGCATTGACTTTTTAATCTAAATGTTATATTTTTTTTTATTATAGGTACAGCAAACCGTAAATTTATTTAACGCACTTCTTTATTTGATGTTGTCTTATAAATGAATATGAATTTAATGTGTTGTTATTAAAATAATTCTTACATGATAAAACTCTTATTTGTTTATTCGAAATATACTTTATTAGTAGATAATATTAAAAGTCATAAATAGAAATCATGAGAAGTGTCTTATTATACACGCAACGATATACAATATGTAAAACCTGATTTTATATGAAATTAAAAGTAGCTTAATACAAAAATTACCTCTTATGTAAAGGTCTAACAGTAAACTATTGTTTTTTGACATTTTTTAAGTGTTATCCAAACTTATGAAGGAAAACCGGGCGGTTCCATGAGGCGCGAATTCCAATCCCGCTACGTTCACATTTTTATACGTTTTCTAAAATAATAGAAAAGAATATTGTATTATTGTTGTAATGGCAATGAAATAGCAATTATTTACAATTTAATCGCTTTGAACCCATAGCCCATTCGAGGTCCATTACCATTAATAACAACATTATTTGAAACAAATGAGTCGGCAAGGTGAGAACCCTAATAAAATGATTGACCTATTGGCAGCAGGGACGATAGTTAACGCGTACAAATCGACCTACAAACTCGACATTGCCTTTCATTTAAATAACAGTCAAGCATTGATTAAAATAAATATTAGAGAGGAAGAAAATAGAAATTATTAATTATATGCAGTGTCCTATAAATACTTGATGATAATGTTACAAATCATAAAAAATATATATTAGGTAAATATAATATACATTTTTGAAATAATAAATCACAAGAGGCACCATTCAATTCATACTTATTGAATTGCCGCAATAAATAGAAACCCATGACTAACAATGATAATGTTTTGTAAATAACTAATTTTTAACTGTAACCTCGCCCTCGGTTAAATGTTATGATTTCCTCGATTTCCTTACTCGATAAATGGACTATCCAATATCAAAATATTTTTTTTCAATTTGAACCAGTACCAGAGATTCTCAGGAGTAACATTTCAGTTTTATGATATTGTGATAGAGATTAGTTTAACTATCTATATACATTCTTAAATTAATAAAACAATCCTAGCGAACTTTTCAAACGACGATGCGCAACAACGGTCCTCTCTTGATATTTAATTCCATTAACCACTCCTTTTATTTTTACTTTTATCTTCTATTGGGATAGCTCCAAGTACCGTATAAGAGACACACGCGAGTTTGCGATTGTTCCTAATATAAATTACACCACAAGCTATACGTGGTGTACAGCGACTGTGCTTTTAACCTTTTAAAAGTAAAGAAAAATTTGTCTTGAAATATAATAGAAAGATTTTTCTTCATCATTTCCTAGAGAAAGTATGTTTAAGTAACAAGTTATGGAATAAAAGCAAATTTAGCATCCGCAACAAAGAAGGCGAAGCCGCTTACATTGTGTGTATGTGATGTAGCCGGATATTAGTAAATATATTTACCATTTGCTGAGTAGGTACTTCCTATAGTAGTGAAGCAGGTAAATTGAAAAATATATTATAATTTTAGTACTAAAATATGTTTTAATTTTATATATTGTCTAAGTTGCTAAAAAAATATAACGGCCATTGTATCGCAGACAGGACGTTTATGAGGTGTATTTTTTCTCAGGAGCTCTCCCTTACGTTAAGTGAGGTGTTCTGTTCCCTCTAAACTACTAAAATTTAACTCAACACACAATACCTCCTGAATTCGGCAAAAAGTGAGGAACGGAGTGTCTTAAAACTATGTTACCTCTATGACAAGACAAGATCTACCTGGCTATGTGCAGGATACAAAAGGAAATTACAAAAACAAAAAGAATGATCTGCGTACCAAAAATTAAATTCATGTAAACACAAACAGCGTGAAATCAGTACTACTAACTTATAGTTAGTGTCATCAAACTGATAGTTAAAGTTACCGTTCAGGTCGATTAGGGTAAGTAAGGAAACCAATTTCTAATATGTTTCGTTAACGACACTTGTACTAGTTTCACTTGCCGGCACATTTTCGGTACGCAGAATTGTTTCGCCAAGTTGCCTCCTTGATACCAATCAATAATCCACGAGGCGGCGTATTGATGCCCGTAATGTCTGTTAACTATTTAGTACATATTAAAACTTCCCTAAGCATAGTTTCCTTGTATACAGCTTTGTTGATAACAAACTTAATAAAATATTTTGGACTGTGTCTATAGTAAATTAAAATTCTACACTATTATATTATTGTAATTGCCTGATTTTGTTTCTATAATCTAATTCAAATAAGCATGTAGTTGGGTGTCTAAATCGTTTTTATATACAGAAGTCATTTATATATAGATAATATTTTAACTAATACAAACATTTACACAATATACCTACGTAACATTTACATATGCATATATACAAACTAGGTACATGAGTTCGTAGTAGAGAAACTTCTCGAGCAGCATATGCGTAATGCAAGCTATAAGTTTTCCAAGCGTGAACTAACTTCCCTTAGGACTTCATATATTAAGTCGTGTAGTCGACAGAATCTTATATCGGTGTTTATGTCATTTTAAAACAGTGGCTTTGATACACAAAACGCTTACTATTCACAGCATTGGGTGCAAATTTTGAGCGTAGTATCAAACTGTAAAAGGTAGAGGCGATAGGAGGGGCGAAATTAATAATCTACAAGCGTCTAAGATATTTTTTTAATAAATCATCTATTTATTTCTTAAATATTAAAATGGAAAATTTATATATAGGAAAACAATTACTAAAAATTTAAAGAAAGAGTGTATGGCAGGCATGTAAGACGGAAAGGCGAAGTTATCATCAAGTTATCTCTCTGTTAACGCTGTATGAAGGAGAGTGTAAAGTGGATGTTTCGTAACAACAGGTCAGCTGTTAAATTTAGTGGCGCGTAAAAGGGTATCAATTAACTTTGCTGAAGCCAACGGGGCGTGCCAATATCATCCACCTGGTTGAATACTCGACTTATAAAACTATACATAGTATTGAGTAACCATTCAATACGCATTCTTAGCGCAGCGACTGTGGACATACAAAGAGTGAATGCGCGTGCGACGTGTTTAGCCTGCATTAGTTTTTAGGGTGTGCGCTAACAACTAACATCTAACGTACCATTTTTATATCTTTGGTGTGGAATAACTCTTTAAAATATTTATTTGATAGTAGAAGTAGATATTTCAAGTATTGATTACAGACATTTCAAATAGGTAATTAAAGTATCCATTTATGATTATAAATAAGTATTTATGTCATCGGAAAATTTATGAATTTTATTAGTAGTAGGTATATTGTATTTGAAGTATATATTTTTTAAATAATTTATTGTACTTAACTATATTATATTCTCTATCCATCTTTGATGACAACCCTGTAATAGTAGCGCCATGCGTTGCGTTCTTACTTCCATATTCAAACTGGCCACTTACTTTCCTGCGCTAGCGCACTGCACTGTATATACTTAATTACCTACATACAAGTAACATGGCCTGTCGATTTAAGTAACACCGGGGCTTGTGGCCTACATAAAAGACTAAATGTGTTGCATAATCTTCATTTTTAATAAGAAATTAAATCTTATACATCATATACACATTCTAATAATTATAATAATTAGATATTAATATTTGGTTAATCGAGCAAAATGTAAATTAAAAAACCTCTTTGGTGTACCAATGAAAAAACGTAACAATTAATGAAAATGCTTCCGACGGTGACGTAGACATTTTTAAAAGCCTTTGTGATCAGAAACACTTTGATCTGGATACAATTGGAAACGGGACGGGTAATTAGAGGGCGCTTGCAACGTTAGCGTCTATCAAATGACACGGTGACATTTTATAATAGACTTTTAACCAACTCTTTATAATCGTACACTCAAGCTCAAATTCTTCCTCAAAACAAAATGCTGTAATCCTTTCATGTTCTCTCAACAATAATAACTACAATCCGCCGTCATGTCCATATCGCAACCAGCTTACACCATATCAACATTTATTCCTGTTATTACTGTCAATAAAGAATACTGGGAGGGCCATAATTAAAAACAAATTAAGCAATCTGACTTTTTATGACTATGTGTAATTTCACTGTGAAATTTTGTAATGAAAAAGTGTGCTACATTTTCATTGACTTCAATAGAGGTCTTTTAGAGAGCTCGCTCTATTAAAGCCACATCCAATTTCCATGTATATGAAATGAAATGACGTACCGCTTAATGTTGCTGCGTCATGCATTCTATAATCTCCCGACTACGACTGTGTGCAGTGATTGCATCACAGAGTAGGGAATACAGTGAAAATGCTACGGAGGAACTTAGTATTTCAAAACACACCAATATTACCAAGAGGAAAGATACATTAAAAGTTGGAACTCTACATTTAATTGAATGAAACTTTAACATTCTATTGAATCATTTAATGATCCTTATATTACAAATACAACTATTCTATAATACACAATTGCAATATAAGTAGATTAGTATGTCATGTAAGTGTGGATAGTAGACGACAATTTCAGTTCGCAATTCTGCGGTTGAATCTTCGTCAGTCCTAAACGCTGATTGAAACGTAAATTTGTGCTGGCCCCTCGATTTAGCTGTTTGTGGAGGTTTAGCACAAAAATTATTCAACCGCTTGATTCGTATAAAATGCCAAGTTTCTATACACATTATTACGTATATTTTATTATAAGTACACTTATAAAAGTGCAGTTTCTTAAATTTAAAAAATTTTTATACCTGTATCTCTATAACGTCATGTCAATCATTATTTTCTAAACACATACATCCATCCATAAATCTTCTGAAAAATCATTCACCCTGAACAACTTATTGAAGCACTTTAACCGCTGATAACAATCGGGTTTCCTTTCAGCGTCGTGTAGAAACATGGAGAGCGTTTAAAACCTGCGCGATGTCGTTTAAGTGGCGGATAATTTATTCCACATCGAGAAAATTCCGATAAACCCGTCGCGTCCCCGAGACACCCTCTAATCCTTTGATGGATTCTACCTCGAGACGGCAAATACCGGAAAAGTGCACTCCATGGGAAGGAATAACAAAAAACGTCTCTCCTAATTCTCTACGTTCCCTTCAATATTGCTATTAAAATCTTTTATCCTTACTTTACATATAAGTTATTATTCGGATCATATAATAAATATATCGCGCAACCAAAAAATGAGTATAATATGTAAGATATGTAGGTAATCATGAATTTAATAAAATATACAAGTACATTCAGCGGCGCGGCGCGTGCGTTCTATTCAATGTCGCAATGAGCCAATTGTCGCTTTTCCCTGCGAGTCTCCGAGTCGTCGACCCAGCGCGCGGGCCGGCGGCGCGGCGCGGCGGTCCAATTGCGACATGAGCGATCTGCTCTACTACTCGTCAACCGAAACAAATCGCCGCCGAGCTGCTCCTTTTTTCCACGTCGCATGTTTTTGTCGTTTTGGTTATCACACGAACTGTTCGATTCCGTTTTTACGTCGCTACAGTAAAATTGGATTCCCACACCGGGACCAACGCCGGCGTCTGTGCGATTAGACGGCGGTTGTTAGCTGCGTTATGCAATTAATTCTAAGAGTCGCTGCGCAATTTATTACAGTCGATATTGAACGCGGACGCCGCGCTACGAGATCACTCAAACAAGCCGCAAGTGTCGCTAAAATTATAACAGCGGCGCCGACAATAATTATGCATTTTGCAGACCATAAATAACAATGGATTAACAATGCTGGGACCATGTTCGCGGAAGATGCATGTGGTGGACGAGGGCCAAGAGTTGGCGGAGCGTGTAATATGAAACGAGCCCACCCCGATTAGCATTTCGGTGCAGGTTGTTAGCGAAAGCCTTTGTGACAAATAGTTTTTAATTAGTTAATGACGCCAATGGTTTGACTACTGAATATATTTTTATAAAATAATGTGATAATAACTATACAATATGACATTTATTGACATCGGAACATATACATACATTGCACATATCCTTCAATGACTTTTACAGACTCACAGCTGAACTGGCATGAGACGTAAAGGAAGTTTAGGCACTCGTATCCAGAGCGACCCGCAACGCAAACACGGGGCCATCAAAGACAGACACTGTGTTATGAAAACAGGCAACCGGGAATAAACACAAATAGACACGCGAAACAATTGATGAGAAGTGGGGGAGCGGGGGAGTGGGAGCATTCATTACTTGATGAGGGATTCTTTACTAGCTGGAATGTCAACATGAAAGGTTCAACTGGATGATAAAATTGAATAATATACATTTTAATTATTTGAATATATTACTAAGAGTGACCCAACACGTGAATTAGCTTAAAAGACGTTAGAAAGATACGTTAATTACAATGAAGAAGTAGTTTTCTTCGTCACAAAATATATCGTTGACGTGCTATCTAAGTAAGACGAAGCCAAATAATTATCTACTTATCGACACAGGATATTGTCTGTTGGCAAATTGACAATTGTTGAAGATACGTAACATAAGTCGCAATGCCACTTTAAATTTTTACATTATAACTTGTAATTCATTTTAATATAGTCATGCTAAAACTTATTTATATTTTGTTTTAATCATAATTGTCGTTCAAATAATGCATTCCGATAGCACATTAATACTATACTATACAAAATCTCCAAGTAAATTTTTAAATAATTAAAAAAATAAATAAACAAATAAATATAAACATAATTGTTTTTAGAAATATAACACTGGTTTGGGTCATAGAACGTATTTTTTATAAGTCCATTTAGCAGAAGCTGCTCTTTTTAATATGTGCTTTAATTTTATGTGCCTGTATTTCCGGGATTACAGCTTAATTGAAGTTTTTTTCCCCGAGCTCTCGTTAATACCATTCACAAACGAATTATTCTAAGAGGAATCTATTCTATTGTTATTTAAATTATATTACTTATTATTATTTCAATATTATCATTAAATACACACTTCATCAGTAATATGTACGAATAAGTAGTGTTTTTTAAAACGAACATTCACTGTATGTGACTTCTACATATACCTAATTGTGAATATTTCGCTTAACGCTGCAAGGTGAGCAAAGAGGAGTTATTAAGACACTCCGTTCCTTAATCTCCGCCCAATTTTTAGGACACGCTTTGTCTCGTTACTAGAGCGAGGATGTGTAGAATTCACTTTATTTACTATTATAGTATATACATTTTTATTTTATTCACTATTGAAAGTTTCACCTCTATGATGATCTTATACGTACTTTTTTTACTTCCACTTTAAAAATCATAAAAAATCCACTTTATGAGAACATCATTTGAATACCTATTAAAACATCATAAACGAAGAAGAGCTCCAATCTAAGTGTACGAAGAGCGATCACGCAGGCTCTCGTAAAAGTGATCGTAACTGTTAATACGATAATTCATGATGCCCTTATAGTGCTAGGGGCCACAATCAAAACACTGTAACTACGTGAATTGTATTTTCAGCGTCACGCTGTTTTCCGCATACACCTGGGCAGAGAGGAGGATACCTAGCCTAATCAGTTCCCCACTTTCTGTGGAGTGACGCGTGACGCTTTCATTGCGTGTGGAGTGACGGAACTCAACGCCGCGCTTTGCCTTGTATTCAGAGCGAATAAATGAAAATATTAATAAATACTAATTCTTTCTTCCGAATGGGAACCCACCACCGTCACACATTTGTGCCACTGCGCCACGACGGCCTCAACTACGTGAATTTGTAAAATAAATTGTATAACAACGCGCACAGTGGAAATGTTTGATTATTGAAGTCAGTTTGATTGTTTTCACACTGTTAATGATTGTCAGTCAGCGTTACGAGGCGGCCGAAGCTTTCAATCGGATTTCATTACTTTGTTGGCTTTAAAATCATCGAACTGTAATTTTTAACGGAAATCAAATAAACTTTTTATGTATTCATTTATCATTTTGTTCGGAGTGAGTTGACAAGTATTTTTGTACATTCTTTATTAAGTAAAAACAAATAATAATAACCACGCAATAAGCATATCTACAATAATATACTAGAGGAATGTAAACAAAATTGTTTTATATAAATATAGTTTCAAGAAAACACGACATAAATTTATTGGTAAATTATCTATAATGTACAGACCACTAAAATACCAAGAAAGAGGACACGTGGGGCAGTTCAAAGACAGAAATGCTCTGGAGCGAGTCATCTCAACGCGCTATAAATTTTTAGTAAAGCAAACAGACGAGGCAAGCACACAAACATCCATGTATCTTGTTCTAATGAAACATTATTAAGATTGACTGAAATTTATTCTACAAATAGCTGCTTAATTTTGGTTTTTGAACATGTCACTAG
This sequence comes from Heliconius nattereri, assembly GCA_013403645.1. NCBI lineage: Eukaryota > Metazoa > Arthropoda > Insecta > Lepidoptera > Nymphalidae > Heliconius > Heliconius nattereri. The sequence continues at coordinate 3,299,248 of JAAIXI010000244.1, read as the reverse complement.
AACTGTAATACCTATATATTTGATATATTTTTATGTAACTACGTCTGTATAATGCAAAATAAAATATATTAAATAATAAACTTTGTATTTATATATTTAATTAACATATCTTTTGATTTCTTGAACACATTTGGTCAAACAAATACAGGTCAAATTTAATTTTATATCGTTTCCTGCCCTACATACAATGAGCGTTTTTGAACAGGGTAAAATATAAAAATCCATGAAGGCAAATAAGAAAGTGAAATCAGCATCATTGCTACCAAAAAAGTAGGCCTACCATCGCGATCGGTCCCCGGCATAATGATTCATGTAACAAAAGAATACTAGGGTACAGAATGAATGGAAAAATATGTCAAACTGAGCCTGAAAAGACTATTATTAAAAAGTATTATTTAGTAGCGTCTAGCCCGCGGCTTTGTCAGAACTGAGTTTAAAAGGTTTGTCTTTGTTTTTGCTGGTCACTTCGCCAGCCGACCTCATAAACTACACCTAAAAATATATAAATTCCGCAATATCAATATTAACATGATATTAAAATAACATTTCTCTTTCGTTTCATTGAAGATATAAAAATCGATACAATTTCTACTTTCTTCAACACGTCACTTACAAAACCAGTATCAGGTGGCTCTCGGCGGCACTTAAAGTAATAATCCCACTGTAAGCATGCATCAATACCTCTTAATACTTGTAGACCTTGGGATCACCCACACTCTGCTAGCAGACGAGGTAAGATGAGTTGGAAGAACTTATATTGCAATATAATCTTTACTCTACACGTCTTATGAATCATCTTAAGTGTGGAAAGAACACTTTGTGCCTACACAAATAACTAGGCTTCTTATGTTACAGGAATTGCTTCAACAATAATAGAGGTAATAGACTTATTATTGCTATTTCCTTTTACAAACTTAGATCTGAAAACAATATAAATCTAGCAGGTACACTAATTTCTCATTGGATTGATTAGATAATGCATTATGTGTCATAAGAAAAGGACTGACGCAAAAAAAAATCTATGATTATAAAAATAACATGTAGATAATTTTGAAGAACAAAACCCCATACTGTAACATTGTCTTTTGTGAAATTCATTAGTGCTATGGTGCGGCTTAAATAACCACCCTCATGACAGCCGAGTACAAAACAAGTAACATTTAATATTTCCACGTGTTGGGGAGGTTATCGTGTAAAGGGGGATCGGCAGGTGACTCGGCATATGTCCTCTTTAAATGCCAACGACCCCTACGCAGGGACGTAAAATATACTTTATTGATATTATATCAACACATAGATATTACTGCTACTATATAAACATAGTTTAGTTCAGATCACAAAGTTACTAAGTCGTCTAGTTTATTCCGAATAAGAATATTCACAATAAGAACAGCTATAACTTAAAAAAAGTAATATTTTTTAGCAGTTTTTAGACAACAAAGAAATGGTCAATACTAAAAAATAAATGAAGTATCGTTTCATTAAAAAAAAGATTACAAACTAAATATTTTTTCAATTTTAACAAATTGAGTTTTTAGCAAACAATTGCCATAGCAGCCTGATTTTTAGGGACAAACTAAAATGCGAGGGGATAGAAATTTCAATTAGCTAATTGAAATAAACTGACGATCATTAACCTGATATTTAACCCCCGTTCCAATTGCCAAATGTCGTGTTTGGAAAGGTCAGACGACAGTCATGTTTTAAAGGGGAATATTTGAAATAGCCCTATAATGGAAGATATAATAGTAGAAAATGCTTTTTGCGCAACATTCTACTTTAAATATTTAAAAAAATGCTTAGGTAAGACACAATAAGAGCAAAATGTGTACAATAAGAGCAAAATGTGTACAATAAGAGCAAAATGTGTAAGAATATAATAAATAATAAAAATATACAAAATAAATAAATTAAACACAGGTATGTCTTAAATAGTAATAAATTATTTTATATTCGTAAGTAAATAAATATCAAATTATTATGTTAAAGTGAATCAACGTTAATGAACGATACATGTCTTAATATATAAAGTGATATTTTAAAACACCAAATAGGTAATTAGTCAATTTCGTTATCACGAACTACAAGCAAATATAAACATAACTTGTTTGTTTGTTTGCGACAAAACTTAGCGAGTGTTAAATTTGCAGTTAACTGATGAAAATCACACATACATTTTGCATTTTATGCATTACTTACTTCGTACCTATGTCTACTCGTAGGGATATAATAGGTACATGAGTATTATTTAGCTTCACGCTGTCATCGCTGAGCGTTGTTGGCGGAGTTCAACGCTGCATTTTCCACGACACCACAACGAAGAAATGAAAACAATAATAAAATATATATAATTAATATATTTGCTAATGTCATAAATAACGTTGCCATGATTGCCGCAGTTCATACTTGAAACGATCTGTCGTATCTCCAGATCACTTACGTAAGTGATTTATGGGGCACTTTCACTAGCGCAAGTTGGTTGTTTGTACGAATTAATTACTTAACTGGAAAATTACATAAAAATCTTTTATTTATGACTTTTTATTCGCAAGTAAAATATTTATATTGTTAAACTAATGTGTACCAATAAACTATTTAAACATAGGTACTCGTACTTATAGTAACTATCTAAATGAAGCTTTAACAGTGAAACAAAGATAATCTCACGTCCAAATCATATGCCTACGCAAATATAAACATATAATACCGGATGACAGCGGACATTAATTAATAACTTAGTTAAGCCGCCACTAAGGCTCAACACACGGGGTAGGAAGTTCCGGTCGAATCCCGCGCCCGCAGGCACATCCGGCCACCGAAACTCAGTTTCCATACGAATTAGGCCGCGATTTGTGCTCGTTACAATTTAATACCTCAAAACGTGATATATTTTGTTTACATGCAAGCCCAAAAATTTAAAAAATATATTACAGTTATTTTCCAATATAAAAATCGCACTAAGTGTTCATAGACATCAAAAATTTGCAGGAAAAAAATATTTTACAATGTACCCTATTTATTTTAGTAACCTTTAGCGCCAAGTCTTATATATATTTTAAATATTTAAATTTCCGGTAAGTTAGTATTAGTAATGTTCCCAACAAAATAAATAGGTTAGTTCACACGCTTAATGCATAGGTACTAAAAAGTGTATCAAGGTGAACTACCATATAATTTACATTCTAGCATATTAAAAATCTATGAGTCACTCTAGTTGTTTTTATATGTCGTGTTTATACATTGTAGTTTCCCATTACCAAATGACAAAAAAATATGAGCAAAGGAAAAAAGATTAATAAATATACCCAAAATGTTGAAAACCCAATCCATATGTATGTATATGTCGTCGTACATATGTATGTACACACTACACATGTCAAATGTGCTAAATTTATGCTTTGTATGCTATGGTATATAAATTTTGCTGGTATCAGAAATTTTATTTTTAATATTCCTTTGCCTAGGTATTACCTTTACCATTTTCAATGTTGTTTCCATATGTTATTGATATGGAAACAATAGTGTTTCAGATACTCGTAGGATGTGTGTCTATATAATTCTATTCTTATTTGAAAACTATAGTGTTATTTGATTTTTTAATTCCACGGGTTTGAGTTAAAAATAAATAAGTAATAATATTTAATTAAAAATATATTTAATCAGCTTTATTCAATGATGCTATATTAAAACTCTAGATCACAAGTTGACGTGCGGTTGGACATCGTGAGAGCGTCCACGCCTGCGGTCACAATTGTCGGCCACTCAGCTGACCTGAGGTAAGGATTAACGGGCATTTGATAACTTAGAGCAACCACTTCAAACCTACTAACAAATTTTTACGACCATTTTATTTAAGCTCTTTATACAAAACCATTTTATTTAAGAGCTTTATACAACTCTTAAGTACAGTGTTCTAATATTGTCAAAAAGTCATACCTTTCCAACTTCCACAATTAACTTTAAATATAATAAAAATAATCATATTTTCAAAAATTTCGTCGGGTCGATCATCTGCGGGAAATTGTTTAGTTTATTGTTTATTTACTATATTTTCAAATTTGTAGATATGTATTAGTAAAACGGAACTAGTATTAGTATTAGTTATTCATTTACAAATTTAAAGTTTACAATATTAAAACAATTATCAATTATTTTTTTCTTATTTCAATAATTAAATGTATGTATGAAAAGTAAACAATGGATGTTACTTATGTCACCCAAAGGCATTAACGGTTGATTAGTCCCATTAGAATCTTAAGCAATTGCCAATACACGAGCTCGTAACAAATGAATAATAGAGACGGCAATAAGATTTGATAAGGCACTTAATATGTCGTGTAATTTGTGCAACGGACAGTGTCATTAGCAGTTTGCTCCAACTCGCATTCCTAGTCACAACTGACGTCCCAGCGAAACCTAATCAAATATGAACGAACCTCGCGCCAGGTGAAGGGTGGCAGGTGCTTGACAATACGTTTCCTCTCTCTCACTCTTCAGCATATCTCCTAATTCCTATCTCATACTGTTGCTGTTTTATTATTATTTTCCTGTGATATTACTTTTTGTCGGGGTAGATACACATCTAGTTGATATACACTGGTGTTATTTGATGTTTTATCCGTTCCCGTCATACATTTCAAAAAATTGGCTTTTTAGTTAGGTGGTGCTATTGTCGTTTTGCCCCTTTCCAGTTTTACTTCGCGCGTTTCGAGTATATTCATGTGACAATCAGAGAAGTAAAGTTCAGATGCTTTATGTTAATTAAAAGCTTCAGCAGTGCCAACTTTTCTAATTACGCTCAACACATTCCGATTACATACAGGACTTAGAGTACTACACTGACTAATCTAAATTGCAACTTCTTTTCAGCCCAAAGTAATGTATACCATACGAGTATATTATGTGTAGGATATATTAAAATGCCCTATTAAAATAGTTTAAGTAAAAATCATCAGCCAAATTTAGTACACATATTTGTATTTCAATAGAATTAGGGTCTAAAGTTTTCTTCAGGTTTATAATTGTTATAAAAATAATCTACAAACTATTTTGTAAATTATACGGAATTACCCTTAAATATGCATCAAAGAGGTATCATGTCCATGGTTAAGGTATATTTTTACTACAATGTTATTATAGATCAAATATTATTACCTTAGTTTTGACGTATAAACAATAGTTGGTAAATACATTAAGGGAGAAAGCAGACGATTTAATATTAACGAAGTTTTATAAAGCAAAAACAATATGCCACCATAGATAAGACCGTAGGCGATATCTTATCAACGGATCAATAAATCCTCTTGTATTTGTGCGCTTCATAGGCTCTAGCAATATATGCGTGGGTAGGCGTAATTTTGGTGTATCTAATATTAGTCGGATTTGGTAACTTTAGAGGCTAAACGGAGGATTAAGTTTCTGAAATAATATTTTAGCGTAAGATGTTTAAGATTTAGTTTTAATTCAATTAGCTATTTGATAATTGCTAACTTAGATGGGCTATAAATGTGTTGAGTTTTATATATTTTTAAAAATTAAATAAAAAAAATGTAATGCTCATAATTGTAACAAAATAATATAATTCAAACTGCTACATACGATTATTTAATTATTTATGAAAAACAAACAAGAACATTAGCCAAATTAAATAAAAACCCCTTACACAAGTAAATACGCGGCCGCAAACCATCATAACCACGTTCATAATAAAAAGTTAGACAGTTACGTATGTATGTTTACCCAAAACTTTTTACCTTCCTGGCCGTCTGTTACCTACTAAATAATGCCCCCACGAATATTATATTTTTTCCTATGTCACCCAACACTGTTATAAATGCGGACGCGTCACTTGCATTTTATATGAGTGTATGAAATATAGTCGGTGCTAATGGGGTGTTCGCGTGTAGGCACGCCCTTACCTCCGCGGGACCACACCTTTATACATTACAAAGCTAATATAGACTATTGTATAACGCATCACATTAGTTAAGTGGCCTAAGGCACTGTTACAATGCTATTTGGTTGATTACTGCCCTACATCTTATATAATTATGATGCTTTGTCGAGGTGATGATGAGGTAACAGTATTCTATTAGACTTAAAATCATAAAAAAATAAGAAAATGTGATAACAGAATAAAAAAACTAGCGTGCATACTTTTCATTTCTATGTAAATAGTTCAATTCCTATCGAGACCTTACTTTAACGCGATAACAATATCTAAACTGGCATCGAGAAATAAATTAATCTCGGTAATTTATCCACAAGGCAAAGGTATCAATGTCTATTAGCGTAACATATTAACCTCTGAGGCGTGGGATAAAGTTTCTAACGTAATTACATCTTCGCTCACTGTAAGTATTCAGTTGTTGATATAACCTTGAAAAAATAGTATAGCTACACAAAGCGTCGTATATAAAAAGTTTTTTTTTATAGCATTCAGTTTTTGCATATATTTTATTTTTGATGTTACAGTAGGTACACATTTGAAAATTATAAATATGTAACAAAAAAACAAATATATACTTCTGTTACTATAAAACAACAAAAAAGACAATTCTCTATCAACAATTCCAATTAAATATTTTAAATGTAATTTTGATAGGCAAGTAATAGTTTTAATTATTATCAGAACCTACCTACTGATAAAAACAATAGAATATAAACTCAAAATTACTCCAATTGCATATATACAAACAAATACTTTTAATAAAATTGCGCGGCTCCATGCAGGAATACACAAAACTACTATCTGCAGTGGAATAGGAACAATAGAAACTAAATGCTATAAGCATGCATCGTGTATATAACTTTTCCATTGAGAATGTTAACTCCGGTTTGAAATTTCGAAAATGATGAAATAGGATGATGGTTCTATTCAAATACAGCTTCACAGCGAATGCTTTATAATAATCATTCTCTACATTTGTTCTAGCGTAACGCTAAAACTTTATAATGATCATATATCTCTCTCTATTTTAATATCTATAACCTGAAATTTCCTACACGGCGGAGCACAAAATATTTCTTTACAGGTTTTGCCTTTAACGGCGACTGCTTAGTCATCGATCTGTTGAACTTGTGTGTAAATGTCAGCGAGACGCGAAACGGAAGGCAACTATTATCGCATCCTTAATAATGTATTATGAAACGTATAGTTTGTAAACAAGCGTGGTATGTTTGTCGCTGGCCTTGACTTCTGTAGATAAATATTATACATAGAATATCTATACCTACTTTTCTATTTTTAAATTCTTATGAATTATAACGGTGTCCTGTTTTATTATCGGAAATAAGATATTTTTATTACTCTCAGTGGCGCTCATTAACCTTTTCTTCGGAGTATTATCTTTATTTAGTGTTGTCAGTTGTTTCCTTGGTTTAGTTTTAAATTAAGCATCAAGTTTTACATGAAAATTTATCTTCAAACGCAATACAGTTGAAAAATAGATAATAGAGTTATAAATTCGGGATTTTCTTTTATGTATAGACACGAGTTACGCAACGGAAGATGCATGAGTAAAAAAAACAAAAATATACAACCGTTTTGTTTAGAATTGTTATAGAAATGGCGTTAATAGCTCAAAATACTTAAGGTCACAGAGATAGAAATCTAAAACTCAGTAACCGTTTCCCACTATTGTCAATTCATACGTATAACTAAGAACTAGCACATACAAAACGACTACCATTGTGAAGAATGATTACTTCATTGGGAAAAATTATTACATCTCTCATGCATGAAGAGTACCTACAATATTATTTGATTTATTGAAATGTTTTTTCACATATGTATAGATCATGTTATATTTAGATTATGTTTTTTCATTTTAAAGTACGATACCCCCCTAACAATGAGAATATCTTCAACCAATAGCAACATAAATAAATATTTATTTATTTAGTTATCTAACAAATATCTTGTTTCAATTGTTGACAAATATAACAAAAGATCGTTAATAAACATATTTGAAAACTAAAAATTGTTCCTCCTATCTGAAATATTTTATATCACGCACATTTCAAAAACTGGAAGCCTGAAATGTGAGGAACGAAAATAAAAAAAATATATATAAATTCCATTGACAGAACAAAATTCAATAGGCAACGTGATCTTTCCGTATGTGGTAAAATATAAAGCGATAGTCACGAATTGATTGGCGGGTTAAATAGAATAGCAGTCGCATGCAAAACCACAGGCACAAACAACAATAAGTATTCAATATCTTTATATTGATATATTATATTTAATAATCGTGGCGCAGGGGCACAAAGTGTTGCTGTAAACAAGATGTGGGTTCGATTCCCACTCGCGGAAATTAAATATTTAATATTTGTATTTTTTTCGCTCTGGTGTCCAAGCAAAGCGCGGCGTTGAGTTCCGCCACATAACACGCAATGCCTCCTAACACTATGTTCCCTCTGCCTATCCTGCTGTGTGCGGGATACAGCGAGAACCTGATTAAATTCATACTTAAACAATAACAGGGATAAGTTATCACCTCAAGCCACTGTACGTGTGGAGCACAAGTACTTAATTCACGCGTCAGCGAGCCACGGAGTGTTGTTGCAACTCGTTATACATTGTTGTAGTCTTGGGCAATATCACTGGAACCGCTTGCGAAATACTTGCACCGTATGCACCATACACTACCCTGGCACTACGTCCGTCTACCTGTCTTTTTGCATTGTCATTTATTATATGCTCCCTGTGTGCTATGAATACATTCGATATGTTTCGGAGAAACGTACAAAATATTTAATCGAAAGCATTCCCACTTGTGCAATCGGTTTTTAATTAACAATATCAACTACGCTATGGCTTTACATATATTTGTATATTCTTCTTGATATTCATCCATCAAAGATATTTTATTCATATGTTTACGGATATGAATTTGACACATTTAGTGCACAAACGTTATTTTGTAAAAAAATCCGTACCTTTATCTAGTTTTATTTATATAATTACTCACTATCTAAAGTGTAATTTTCTCAACGCTGTAAAATAATGACAAATCTTATATTAGCAGAAGGATTAAGAGATAAAAAGATATTTTATCTCAATTAACTACATATATATGTATATCTATCCAAAGCCCGGCTGTGAATTCCGCCACTCAACACGCAATGTCTCGAAATATTCAGCTGAAAGAGGGGAACAGAGTGTGTTCAGGGAACATTGTGTTCTTACTGCCTACCCCGCTGTATGCAGGATGTGCCCTATCACGCTGTAGCGTGGAGCTGTTTTTTTTTACTTGCTATTAATATTTACAACAAACTTTACCAAAATGATCCGCCAAAATAGAAAATTATACGATTGTTTTTAAGCTATACCTACACTACACGATATTATTTTTTACATGTTATTATATTTAACACTCAAACACTCAGTGCATTCATAATATTATGGAATATTCACATGAGTTACCTTTGAGCGTCACAAGTAGGTACCATACAGGCAGAACTAAAGCACGCACGGATGGCGACGTGAATGTTGGTACACAACCGCAAAATCAGTACTATGTTGTGAATTCACCACGTACAAAATACCGACGTTAGCTCAACAGGCGATGATATAGAAATTTAAAATTATAGTTGTAATAGTATAATAAAATTTTTATACTAAAACTCAAATACTAGGAGCTACTAAAATATTCAGTTGCATTAGTTACCAACATAGTTCAGTATAACACTTTAATCTTACCTTAAAGAGCGCTAGTCGCTTTAAAATAAGAGGAGCGTGTGCCTTACCTGCAAAGAACAAAGTATACATTAAAATCATTAAATTCTTAACTATACTCCCATCAATTTTATAAATGTGAAATATCGTGGCTGGCTGTTTGTTCCTGGTTCACGCAATACCTACGGAACGGGTTTATATAAAACTTTATGGTAATATAGCTTATACATCAGAATACAACATAAGCTGCAATCTGTGTAATTTTTTAAATAATTTTGCTACAATATAACTAACCTAATACCTCATACATGTTCATAAAATTACAATGTGAGAAGTAATTAAATTTTTGGCTGTCGATACAGACCTAATTATAAATATCTAATATTGGTATTCAATTCCACCACTCAATATGCAATATCTCGAATTCAGACGGAAAGCGGAGAACGATGTCTTAACACTAGTATCCAGCAACCTTATATTAAATGTAAACATCTAAGAATATTTCAATATACGTATATTAATTATTCAAAAAGTGGCGCTTACAAAATGAACTACAGCCCGTCAATCAAACAAAAGCGCACGGCCGGATCACATTTCGCTGGGCGCGGACACGATCGCGAGTGGATCCGAAATGAGGCAAATAAGCAATTACGCGCTCATATTTGGCTCGATTACACGCTGCGCTGGGAGGTTTCAGACGCACTGGAGTGGTCGCGACATATCCATGTGGCTAAGTAAGCGAGGCAGCACAGCTAGCTCTACATAGATTGTTAAGTCTTAGATATGGAACATAGTTTATGTTAATAATTTAGTTTACAGATACAGTTTGTGATGAAAGAATAGCAAAAATAATTATGAAGAAAAAGTGAGCGGTGAAAGAGATAGGAGAAACTTAGGTGACCTTCGAAGCCGCGAAGATGAAGGTCACCGGAAGGGAATGTATGAAGAAGGTGATGACAGTGAACGAGGCAAAAGAGGTATGCAGAGAGCGTTTGGCACTTCATTCTTTCTGGCTAGTCCGCTAGGTATGCGTATGGTATCTATGGTATATAGTTGTTTGATTTACATTATATATTTCTTGATAAATAAATGAATCATTATTCATAAATTATTAGTTAAATAAACAGTTTAAATCCTGTGTGGGTATTAAATCCAAAACATATGGCTTATTACTATCTGCTGCAGTTCTGATCTTTTGTTTTCTATCATTATAGAGATATTGCTAGTTGCCGAAATCCAACTTCACGATTTGTCTAGCCAGACATAAAATAAATCTTCCGCAAAGTTTTGCGACAATTTATGTTATCTCAAACTATAATAGTTTAATATCCAGTTAGTATTACTAATTTAAATACATAATCTAGAGATGAAAATAAAGATTATTTAGAGTACCTATAAAACTAACAATAATAGTTAACCGCGATATAATATGTTTAAGTATTTAGTATATATTTACTTAGTATATATTTACGTTTTTATTTCATTAGCGTTAGGCCCTTACGAATGCAAACTAAAAACATGTTCCAACGATAATATCAACAACGCACTAACACATGACCTTGATAACGACGTGGGTGTAATACCAATTGTCATTCTTTATACGTAGACCGTGTATTAGGTACTTGCACAACAAATAATATTATGGTAAGCTGCCTAGACTGTTCTATAATATCAGATCAATCTACGACTAAATTATAAAACTTGCTGTCGAATTGCTTGCACAATATCACATACTTAACATACTTAACTGATGGGTTTTATAACTGACTGGTTATGGGTTCCATTCCCACTCAACGAAACCAAATATTTATTTAAATTTATATTTTCATTTCTCCGCTCTGGTACCAAGGCAAAGCACGGCGCTGAGTTCCACCACTCAACACGCAAGGCTTCCAGAATTCGGCGGAAAGAGGGTATCGGAGTGGCTTAACACTAGATTCCCTCTGCCTATCCTGCTTTATACGGGATACAGCGTAAAGCTGATCACATACTTCACTCAAAATAACAACACAGTACATATACTATACACGTCATACATATACTATATGAGAAATACATGCATGTACGGTCAATTTATCGTAGCTGATTGCACATGATGGCTTTGAGTTCGATTCTCATATGGAATTTATATACAAACGTAACATACGAATTCTCCGTTTAAGCGTAAAATAGAGATCTAAGTTACTTGCCATTAACTAGTATTTCTGTATATAATAACAATTTTATAACAATATTGCGAAGTGAAATATAATATTATTTTATTATAATTAGAGTATGAAAGTTGAAAGTAAATCTCACTTTGGGTTGCCTTGAGCGTTTATAAACAATATTTTCACTATAAACTCTACAACTATTTTATAGAATTTGTTTCGGGGTTCGTGTGTTGCGCCACAATTTACCAACAAAACACATCGGGATCGCATTTACATAATAAGCACAACCCGCAGAAAAGCGACGATATATTCGGATTTTCCATATTATTTTATCTTATCCAATCTTCTGCAGAATTATGTTCCAAGACTAAACCAAATATATTGATAGTAAGTTTATTTTTATTTAAGCGTTATCAACTATTATTATTAAAGTAAATACATTAAAGATAAATTATAAGTAAAAACATTAAATTGACGGAGGTGTTTTTGTTTGACATAAAGGAAAATATAATAAATAATTATTTAATTACAGAAAATATACCCGATAACTAAAAAATAACTAATTTATAGATATAAAAAATCTACTACCTGTTTTTATTTATAAAATAAACTTAAATCATCAATCCATTTCGGTGAACATCATAAAATGGAAACCTACATGCAGAGAATATGCATAAATCACAAATAATGAAAATACTCTCTAGGAGGCAGTTATTCGTTCTATTTCTTGAGTTTAGCAGTAATTTCTCTGTAAAGGTCCTGATGAGAGCATAAAATAAAACGAAATGGTCAATCGGCATCTAACGACAACGCGTTGGTCGCGCGCCAACTGTCGCGAGACATCGATATACGTACGGAACGCCTGACGCCGGAACTGTGGACGAAAAGTTAAATGAAACCTGAAGTTTCAGTCTTTGCGCCGTTGAAATAGAATCGATCAGACTACGTGAATGCCACCCGATATCCACGCATCGTTAAAGCACTGCACACACTGCACATTATTGAATCACGTTCTTTGAGCTCGTGTAGGCAAATAAGCTGATTAGATGCACAACCCGCACAGCGCTTTCGTGGCTTTCTATATCATTTGTGGGAAATCTTTAATGTTTACCTTATATCAGAATGATAGTGACGAACCTGAGATTGAGATATTGTTGAAACATGTAGAGAAATCGTATACCTACGATATATTAGGCGGTTGAATAATGGTAAGTCTTAAGCGATGTTTATAATTATTAGTCGATATGGAGTTTTGTGGGTTTTGTATATGACGTTAATTCGCTAGTAACATAAATTTTGATGATAACAGCGCCTACAACACGACATCGCTGCGCACGTTGGACTTAATTAATCGAACCGGTCGGTATATATATTTTTCCAACGCCACCACCAACAATTACTGTTAATTGGCATTTCCTATGCTGCGCTAAAATAGCACACATATAATTAGAGACTCAAAATAAATTGTAAAATTGCGAAAGCGCAATTGCTACTTAGTAATAGAGCTACATTTGTAGCCATCTGCTATATTATAACGAAACACCATAAGTACGTTCCCTTGACATCACTTACGTGGTTATCATAAACATACAACAATGTGCAAGCGTAGAAAATTAGCTTAATCTGAATTTCAAATATCCAATTAAGAATTAATTTAGCTACAAGCAACAATGTAAAAATACGTATCCATATAAAATTATATTACATCAGATAGTTTGAAACATCGCTTATATTCTGAATATTAATTTCACAGAGATGATTAATATAAGTATATGTGTGTATATATATATATATCTTAACAAATTTCCGTAAACTACAATTACTAAATTGACCAACATGTAGGCGCTAATAGTATGAAGTATTTAGGTACCTACTATTAAAAATATGTGATTATTATTTATTCGTTAATTCCACAACAGAAGCACGCAATCTTACTTAAGTATTAGATAGTTATCGTTCTATATACTTCACAGCCATTTCTTTCCTATGACGCAAATCGAGGCGAAAGCATATACTTGCAATATATAGTCATTAAACTAGCTTCCTTTAGGAAATTATAAAATAGTTCCTACAGCTTTTCATTCTGTCATATTATGTATCTATGTATGAATTTTATATTATGCGGCATATGACAATCATACGTTCATTATTTTTCTGTGTATTTAAATATTTACTATGTCTTGTATAGAGGCACCCAATATTAAATTTGTTAAAGCAGACTAGTGATGTGCCGGCTCCTGCCGAATGTCGGAGGGCCAGATTCTCCATGCCGACAGCTTTATGTCGGCATGTTGAGATCCATGGCTCTATACGGTGCCCTTGTGTGGGCAGATTCTCTCACCGTTCGCAATAGGACCCAATTACGGAAAGCGCAGCGTCTCATAGCGGTGAGAGCAATTCGGGGGTAATGTACGGTGTCCTGGACGGCGGCAACTCTCTTGGCAAGCGATCCGTCTTGGGAATTACAGGCGGGAGTGAGCGGTCGCGAGGCGTACAACCATCGTGTGAGGATGTCGCACGGATCAGGAGGAGAGCAGATGAAGCCCTGATCCGGCGATGGAGGGGGGACCTGGGGTCTCCGGCGGCAGGCCTAGCGACAGTGGAGGCAGTTCGCCTCTTGGATCGCTGGGTTAAAAGGAGTTTTGGTGTCCTGACGTTCATACTGGTGCTGACGGGGCACGGTTGTTTCGGTAAGTACCTGCATCGGATTGCACGTTGGGAGATGTCGCCGGTGTGCCATGAGTGTGATGCCTCCGTGGATTCGGCGCATCACACTCTGGCTGAATGCCCCGCTTGGGCCCCACAACGCCATGCCTTGATGGCGGTAGTGGGTAGGGACCTCTCACTGGCCAGTGTGGTAGGGGCTATGCTGGACTGTGAGACGAACTGGTCTGCAATGGTCTCCTTCTGCGAATCAGTAATCGCATTGAAGGAGGCCGCGGACGGGTGCGCGAGTCCAGCTCGAACGCAGATTTGCTCCACCGCCGTAGGCCAGGAGGTAGAAGGAGGCGGTATGCGCATCTACTATTCCCCCTACCCTAGAGGAGCTACCGCGAGAGGGTCAGGGTGATCTTCCTGCAGGTTATTAAGGCTGCGGATACCCTAGGAGAAACCCCAGAGCACCCAGAAAGCGACGATGGCCTGCAAAAGGCGGGCCTTCCACCTAGGCGTCGCAGTAGCATGCGCGAGCGATCCTGCGGCGTCTCATTTTGGTGTAGAGGGTTTCCGCTGGGTTTTAGTGGTTAGGATCGGTTTTACCGGTGAGTCCCACAGTACCGCCGTATGCCCATACGGTCTGCGTAAATGCATTTCCCAGCAACAAAAAAAAAGACTAGTGATGTGCCCAAATTTCAATTATAAATATACCTCGATCGAATTAAGTATAATTTTTGCCAAAAAGAAGCTTTAACTTATGCGTCTAATATTAACCAAATCATGAAAAGGAGTAACATTATTTAGTTTAATCATATTACAAATCAATACTGTACCTACATAAAATAAATAAATGCAAACATAAGCCGCGAGAAGTCGCAAGTAGAAACTAGTAATAATCATATAATAAGACCCGTGGCAGTAAGACGCACTCCGCAATATGTGCTCCGAATGTTAATATCGCGCCCACAGTGAGTAACTACTATACAGACTGTTTTGGAATGGGGTGTTTTCGCATACGACTGTTATTTCTATAGCTGTCAAGAGTTAACAAGAAATATAAAATATAATTCAACATAAAAAAGTAATTCTTTACTTAAGTACCTAATTATAATAAACGTGTATTTTTCTTTGAATTAATGTAAGAGAACAAAAGATATTTGCAAGTCGATTGCAAACAATTAAATTTATAATCTATAATGGAATAAATAGTTTTTTTGCATTTATTTATGTTTTTAGTTTTACCTCATTGTTAGATTCATAGTTGATGAGTTGCTAATAGTAAACAAAACCACAAGATTATCTATAATGTAGACACAACTGGTCCCGTAATACTAGGTTACAATGTTTAAATGTAACATTTTTTTAGCTTCACGCTTTATCCCGCACTTAGAAGGGTAGGCAGAGGGAACCTGGGAACCTAGTATTATGACACTCCGTTCCCTTTAAGACACTCCCGGTTCCCAGCTTCCGCCGAGTTGCAGAGCCATCGCGTATTGAGTGGCAGAACTTAATGCTGCGCTTTGCCTCGCGACGACGAAATTAAAATATTAAATATTCTATTTTCTCGAGTGGAAATCGAATCGATATAACCTGTCACGTTTACTGTCGCACCCTTGTATCCCTGCACCACGACTAACCTTAAGTTACACCGTACATGATCTGTTATTTTACAGATCACATAATCACGATAAGAAAATACCTCGAACAAGCTAGCTCTAGCCTCTTTCTCCTCTTACAAAACAACAAAAAAAATATTCCAGAATATAATATGAAGAGTCGCACTCAGTCAATGTGGCGGGCCCTCTCATATTGTATGCGTTGTAAATCATAGCACCTTTTGTGGCGCGCCGTCGACGTCCGCACTACCGGATGATCTCGAAACGCATCAGGGGGATTAAATGTAATATTGTTAATGTATTTGTTATTCCACTTCCGTGCTCTTTATTGCGTTTTTATAAAAGAACAATGGAATGGTATTGTGACAGTAAAGAGATGAGGACAGATAGTGTGCTTGCTAATTAAACACGTATGTCCCACCAGTCGTGGCGCTGTGGACAAGGGCACAACTGTAAACGAGATAGGTTGAGGGTTCAATTCAATGACACCTTGTACTCAAGACATAAGTTGAATAGTATGTCTTGTATTATAATATCAAAAGTCTTAGTAGTTCTGATTCTATAGAGACCATCAAAAAAATCATATGTCAGGATAAGGGTCGATTATATGTTGCATTACAACCACAAAACATTTATAAAGCAAACCTAAGGCACTCCCCTGTATTCTTTTATAAAATTCTTCAAGGATATTTTAAGACGTACGTGATATTACAATCTTAGATAGGATTTAGAGCTTTGTCAGAAAATATGGATAAGCATGGCGTTTTTTTATATGACTAAGTAATTGCAATGTTAATTATTAAATGAAAAATATTTAAGTTACTATCAGCTTCAATACATTGAAGTACACTCGTGGAATTCAAATGTGTGAAATAGTCGCAAATTCAATATGTTGAATGTAGGTATGGTTTGTATTTCTAATAAGGGCTGTTATGAAGTGTAGTAGTAAAGAAATAATATATTTTATTAAATATTAACTTTCACATGTGTCCTTTTCCTAAATAAACAATAGGTTTCTCATTAATATCCAAGCAGCATTATAGAATCATAATCAATAACGCATACATTCACGACCCTGAGTGTGTATGTAGGTCTCGCATAGCATCGACTAAATTGACCGCATAAACCGATCAAATATGTATCCAATAGTGCCGGGGCAAGCAGTCGGGCACTGCCCAGCGCCCAGCGCCGAGTGCCCAGTGCCCGTTGGCACACTTCGTAATTACATTGTAAGTAATTATCGACTCGAACGAACACTCAACGGAACACATTAGAACAGCTGTAGTGGATTCTTGCCCATCAATAATGTCTGCAACATCGCATCACTATAATACATTTCCATTGTGATACATTTTATCTGGAGTGTAATTACTTTGGTTTATCGTCTTCTTAGTAGCTATAACAAACTAACGAATTCAGTAGTAAATGTAGGTGGCATTTATAACTATTTACAAGTAACCTTTATCATAACTGAATTCTATTAATTAAAAAAATATATTCATATCTAATTGGAATCTTATTGGGATGTTAATACATAATTATTATTTAAGCACAATTAAAACAGATAATAGTACGATGGTCTGTAAATCAAACAAAATAAAGTCACTAACTATAGAATATTTATTTCGTTTAACAAGAAATATGACCTTTGTATATTACAAAATCTTTTTGAAGTTTGATGCTTACATGTAACTTTCCATAATTTGGAAATGCGTGAAATATCATTGGTTTCAACATATTTTATACAAAATCAAAACGAGAATCAGGAAACTGCCTACAATCTACCTTCCAAATAACATTCATAGTAAATGTTTCCTTTGCCTGCAGGAGCGTCTTATCGCCGGTTTGATGTATAGCAAACGGCACGTCGCCTCTCACTCGGGCACATCATCAGAGATGAAATTATTCACCTCGACAAATTGCGGCCGTCGTCTGACGTGGTGAGACGGAGAGGAGAGTCGAACCGTGCGTGACGCTCATCTGTACGCTCGATTACAATCGGGTTCGGGGCAATATGTATGACCTAGAGTTGACGTTTTAATATTCAAGTGTCGCCCGCGCGCGGCGCACGCTTTGCTGTAATAAAAGCACGCTCCGACGCTTAACGAGCCAGACCGATGAGCTCCTTCGTATTTCCACCAAGGCGACCCTGTACGTGACCGCTAAGAAGCTACATCTTAATTTCTGCAGTAATGCCCCCAGATTTTGAATTATAATCGTTGTTAATATCCCTATTAAAGTTTTAATGCATAATGCTATGTAAGTAAAGCTTTAAGTATAAGTACCTACATATAATATCATCGTTCATTCATATAAGAATTTCTTAAATTGGATTATTAAATATCTTTTGACTGCTTAAGAAAAATATTTTAATGTTATAATATCATAAAAAATAATTTCCAACAGTTTACTTACCTAATATACGAATAAGTCCTATAAGAAATATTAAACGTGACTTACATTAGAAATGACATTTCAATAGATACCAAAAGGTACCTGTGTCTCTAACAAAAGTTAACAATAGGCCTAATTTCGCTTTCACATGAGAATCTATAAAAAGAGAAATACAAGATTTTTCCGTTTCCACGTCACAAAAAGACAATCTAGTCGCTAATTGTCTTCCCTCTTAGAACTTATCCCTACAAGACACAAGATAAATACCTACATTTATTGCTATATCTGATTCAGTTTCATTATTAGAAACTGCTCACAAGAACTCTAGAACGGATACCCGCCAGCAGTTTCCAACTCAAACTTCTAGACTGCAAAGAAAGTTATCAGCAATCGAGGGGCCATTGATTGTGCACAAAGAGCCTTTCGTCTCGCGACATTCAAGTTCGATTTTCTGCTCACAATGCGGGCCCCGTTTTTCGTCTTGCATTTGGTATAATAGTACAGTTCGTTCGGTCCCTGTCGACATTGTTCGCTCTTTTTCATTTATGGTAAATACTACAGCTGTAAAGTGGATATTTCAGATTTCAAATATTTTTTGTTTAATTCAGTTAATTCGTTACATTCAAATACTAGCGACTTAAGCACATTAGTACGATTCACGAAGCTCTAAGTCTGCTTGGCTGGTAGCCAAGGTACTTTCACAGTACACAATAAATACCTATTACACTGAGTACTCTTAATTACTTCACTACCGTTCTACGAATTGCTATACACAAAAAAAAATGCTAATTCTATAATCGGTCAGATTCAATAACCATAAAAAATATGTCCATTTTTTACAATAATACGCAATTTAAGCGTTTCTAAACAACGTAGCGTTATAATAGCGTTATAGTAACGTTGTAATAGCCTAATATAAATATACAGGCTGAAAAAAAGAACAGAAACATTTCGGTAACTGTATTTGGTTCTAAAAGGAAGTCGATTAAAATTATTAACTTCAGCCTGATCTATAATTAAACGTAGAAACATAATCGAGCTACATCCTTTACAGGGCAGTGGAGCAGCATTGGAAACGCTTACCACTATATGCTCCACTTTCCATTTACTCTATAGATCATTTTGCTTTATACCTTGACTGTTCACTTTTATGTACGCAAAATTTATATTCCATAATTATTTTTAATATAAAAAAGCAAGCAGTAACTTAGGAAATCTTTAAATCTAAACGCTATCCAAAAGCTTAAAAAGTATTATTCGAACATGCAAAATTAATAATTTAATATACCTATTCGTTTCAGTATTTCCTTGAAAATATTTCATTAACAAGAAATATAAAACCCACCCTCTACAGCTTGTAGCGAAACGAACAGGACGAAGTGAAGTTTCTGTTTACACGTGGCGTCGGTAATCCGAGGTGCAAAACGTTAGAGGAATCAAGCAACAGTTATTGGCTGAGCCTCTGCGCCCATTCCATTGTTCACGCTTTAAGCCGATATTGCTGTTTCCCTCAGCTTTATAGACATGACATATTCATTGAGATCATTTCTCTTAGTGATAGTTGTTCAAACGTTTGTTCATAGTTGAGGAAATAAAATAATATACTTTCTTTGTTTTAAGTTATCCATGTCAAGATTCTTAGAAGTAAAGCAAGTTCATAAAACAACATCACTTTTTGAAAAAGCATTCAAGATGTTATATATAACTTGCCTAAAAATAATAGTCAACAGCACATATAATTCTGTGAAACAACCTCAACTTACACGCAAAAACACAATGAAAGTAACTTCCCAACAATATGTAGCAGACATTCTACGAACGCGGTATACTTAATAAAACGCTAACATAAATTGAAACAATTTAATATCTTACAAAGAGTAAGAAATGTGAAGAATAAAGGAATAGTTTATTCATTGCTGTCCTGAGAATGTTAGGCAGATAATTACTCAAATATGGGATTCTTGGGAAGCTTTTAATTATTTTTTCAGTTTCACCCTCCTGTATACTGCACACAGCAGGGTAGGCAGAGGAAAGAGAAAAGTGTTAAGACACTGCGTTCCCCAGTTTCTGCCGAATTCTGGAGGCATTGCGTGGTAAGTGTCGGGACTTAATGCTGCATTTTGATGACACAACAGCGAAGAAATGAATGGAAAAAAATTTGGAATCGACCCCACAACTTATCGCATTCACAGTCACACTGTGAGCCCTGCGCTTTAATTATAAAACAATGTTCTTTATTTATAATTAAAGTAAAGTTGATATATTCCTTCGAAAACATCAACGTATAATAAAGTTGGGAGACAGGTGAATCCATAAGCGAAATTCTGTAAAGTGTTACCTAAAAATTGTTTTGAAACCGCAACACGCTCCCGTCAAAAAGCCAAAATCGACAAACAAATTCAATTAAAACTTTGCCACGACTAACCCCAAACCGAGAGCATTAGATGAAGCATGATTAATAATTACAAAGGGACCACCTAATATGGAACAAATAAGATTAGGTGATCAGCGAAACTAAAGTAAGTTAACTCGCGATGGTACTTTGACAAATCTCAAAACCAACTCTAAAGAAACTGAATCTCTTTTTCCTCTCTTTATCAGAATATATCTGTCTTTATTGTTGAGAAGGGGGAATGTGAGACGGCTATTTGTTTTTACAGTCGAGCGCCGCCGAACAAATTAGATGGACAAACTGTTGGAGCGGTTGAGGTGTCTATATTCCGCTCTACGAGAGTTCTTCTGTTCAATTCGTTCGAAGAATGTCCCCGCGATCGAGTTCGAGTGATTTAATAATTTTCTCTTCAGTGGCAATGGAGATATCGCGCGAGCGGTATTTTAGAGTTCTTCTTAAGCGTTTGGATTTTAGTTTACTGTATTTAAATTTGAACTTTATTTAAATTTGAAAATTAAAATAAAACATATTTCTTTATAGATAGAGATATAAGAAGTCATTTCTTGTACTAACTAATATCTGTAGAGCTGATATGTATTTCCTGTAAATTTTATGCAGGTTTGGCTTTTTAAATGTAAAAATAAATAAAAAAATTGTACATAAAACTCTACAAAAGTTATAATTACAGTAACAATCACAAAGTATTGCAACATGTGAACAAACTAAAACAAAAGTAGTTACAGGTTTCAGGAAACCTTACAGGTACCTACTGTCTGCGCGGCCGTTACCCGATTCCCGCGACTAGTTGGTCAATCGATCGGCGATCCGATCCTGGAAAGGGGTTACCGTCAGACGTCTTTACAACAGGTACTTAGGAATATCATTAAATTGAAATAGCTTAGTGGTATTTACATAAAAATGAAGATGATGTTTTCAGGTAAATTTAATAAATTGTATAATATATATTGTTGTACTCTTAACTTTACTATTTATTTATTGTTAATTCTTTCTATTTTTGCCTAAAAACAGTTCAAGTTCCGGTTTCTTTGTTGTATATGAATAGCAAAAAATATTTTATTATATTTTAAGATTAGTATTAAGTACTTAAAAAAACCATATAATCTATTTTCTACAATGTTGCTATATTTAGACACAAGGAGCTTCTCAAATGTAAATGTAAAACCCTAGCAAGCATTTAAAGTGACGCTAGACAGTGCTGGCGCCAGTGAAGGCAGACCCGCCGGCGCCGACCGCGCCCGTCAGCACCCCTGCCTCGCTGCCTCACTGCCTCACGTCAACCAGTTATTATCTTTACATCTACCATGTTTTGTGGAACATTATAATACACTACTATTGCAGAGTGGGTAGAATGGATGCGTGAATGAAAATAATACTAGAAGGAGACTGAAGAATAGAAACTTTAATCAATTATATAAAACCTAGTAAAACACAACACGCTATGCCTCCAAAATTCGGCGGAAAATTGGGAACAGAGTGTCTTAACACTAGGTTCCCTCTGCGTACCCTGTTG
This sequence comes from Heliconius nattereri, assembly GCA_013403645.1. Classification (NCBI taxonomy): domain Eukaryota; kingdom Metazoa; phylum Arthropoda; class Insecta; order Lepidoptera; family Nymphalidae; genus Heliconius; species Heliconius nattereri. The sequence goes on along the minus strand of JAAIXI010000244.1, from coordinate 3,276,825 downwards.
TGTATGGGATACTGCGTGAAGCTGGTTTATTTAATATTTCATTTATAAAATTAATTGTATAAGAATTTCCTTTACTTTTTTTCAAAGAATTCCTACATTAATACGTCAACAAGTATTGGGGTAGGTTATATACTTTTTCTTTATATATACTATACGAGTATAACAATTAAACATTGGGTTTCATGGAAATGAAATATTAATATATTACAAGCCATGTAGCTGCTACTCAGCTATTCAATCTGAATTCACATATTGTTTGGTCTAGACCAAATAATAATTTATGCCTGGAGGTTTGAATTTGTTAGCTTCCACAATTGTTGAAACACGCTTAAATTTTCATGTGATGAAAGACCTATTCTTATAAAGAATACCGAAAATTTTTTGTTCGTGTATTATTTTAAAGTTATCGAGTTAACATTTTTAAAAGGTATATAATATTATATCCATGTATACGTTACTCTTTAGTGTATTTGACCTACTTTATATTAATACAAGGCAAATAAAGACATTGATTTATAAATTCCAATAAATTGAAAACAAGCGACCGCGTTTGATTGCAAGATTTGTTCTATAAGATACTGACGATAAAATCCTATTTCCCGTGGTGCCTAGCTGCGGTCATTTTCCACATAATTTCAAAGTTCACGCATTTGGAAAGTTGCCTAGTGATCATCAAAAATGACATCAATCTGTGAGTCCACTCCATTTGATTGCACTACGATTACGACAGAAACGTAAGTTCTCATTAAGGACTTTTGAGAAATGTTGAAACCTTGCGTGTAAAAAACCCACTTCTAATATGTATATTTAAGTAAGTTAAAAAATTAAAATGTTATTTTAATATGGTAGGTACTTTCTTGCATATCTTCAGAAACTTTGCTAAGGAACATTTTAAATATTGTTGCTATGACCTTGTATAATTAGGTGCTATTTTAGATACAGGTTGGTACTACAAACATTTTACAATAAAATGTGCTAATGATTATCAAAATATTATATTTAAGAGAATTACTAGTTATTTTTCTCATATACCTACATATATCATTAATACATACATGTATTATATATGTTAAAGATAGTTAGCCCACAGAATTTTCCACCTGGTGCCCATAACGCGCAAGTATGACTCGCCTTAGTGCGGCTGTATCAATCGCTTGAGTGATTGCGCCCACACTACTTGCAAAGGGTTTCGCCTGTAATCCTTCCCCTTTCCTTAGTGCATGAGTTCACATCAAAGCGGCGCAGACAACTTCTAAACGCGCTGGACAAACTCGCTTCGCGTAACGAGGACTTTTAAATTAATTATTATTTCGCAGTTTATGTTATGACTATGATCTGGGATCTACTTTGCATATAGATATATTTAAGTGTGTATGAGAGACTTTTCAAGACGCTTAGTTCAAGTCCCGCTACGTTTAAATTTTTATAATTTTTTAAAAAGCTAAAAGTAATATCGTCTGTCCTCATTAAATCTTTTACTATTTATTTTTCCTAAAATATAAGTAATCAAAAATAACTAATATTTTTTTCATTTCTGTTTGTATAGTCATGTTTTGTATGATAAAATCAAAACTGTACTTCTACTAATTTTATTATTAAGTGACTGCTAATAAGCACGATTTTAGATAACAATCTTGTTAATTTATATGAAAATTCACGCACTAGTATCCGCATAATAGCATAATGCGCAATAAAAGTCGAATGAAAAGTGAGCCAATGCAAATCAAAACACAAAATACACTTTTCAAAGCGTTCCATTCACAATTTTCATGCTGAAATCATAACTAAGCACCCTCTACTTAGATGTATTTACAGTTTTTCATAACAAAGGGAGAAACAACGCTAGTGGATAGGAATCAATTTATAAAGCTGCCCCCGCACGGGACGAGGCGGGCGACATCCACTCTATTTGTCTCGCTAACACAACCGCTGCCCACTTCTCGCCTGCTGGCGGTTCATGTTGAAGAATTTATCGCTATTCCTTTAAGGCTCCGTTCGCTTTTACTGTTAACTTCTAGAAGAATTTTATTTCTTCGGAATGTGATTTAAAGTAATTGTGTTGTTGGTTACTTCAAAAGGACAGTGAAACCGATGATGTTATTTAAAACATGTCGTATTTGCTCTTTTTGTATTGGTAGGTATACCTAGAGATAGAGAATGTTTGATATCAACGTATCTGTCCAAATCTAATTTGTGAACTAAACCAAAGTATAAAAACTGAAATTCAATACACACGGTGTCGTTTACGAGCTTTTACGATTATTTGGCAGACCACAGCTAGACTATTTCATATATTCGCTAAATACATGCCACTCGTAATATACCTTAGAAAGAAATACCTACGCTATATTTTCAAATTAATTATAAAACAAAACATTGAGACCATAAAAAATATATATTGAACATAAATAAATAAAAAAAATATAATTTACTTTTAATAAAATAATAATTATTTATAATATGCAGTATATAATTGCATATTTTATATGCATACTTTAAAAATATGCAGTATAGTATGACGTTTCATTATAAAAACTAGTTCATTAATAGATTTAATATTACACGACTTATCATCTTAGCACAACGTTAGCCATTGTACAGAAATAAAACGCAATTGCAACGCTAGACTAGGGCTGTTTTTGACATATCGATAAAGATATTTTATTGTAAAGTAAATGTAGTGTAAGCGCGGGACTCTTTATTTTTTCCTGTATTTTTTCAGCTTCACGCTGTATCCATGCATGGGTGCATGCAGCAGGGTAGGCAGTGCTGTGTGGTAACTAAATTAAGTTATATGTAGGTATATCATCAGATTCAGAAAACTACATTTCATTATATATTTACAAGCTTCACTCTGTTTGGCAAGACACTACGTTTCCCAGTTTCCACTCGAATTCAAAACATTGTATGTTTAATGGCGTAATACAACGTCGCATTTTGCCTTGTTGCCTGCTCATGATATCAGAATAGGCCATTCCGAGTCTATGGGGATCTATCCCACAGGTCACAAGTATAGAGATTACAGCCGCACCACGATGGGTCGCACAGTGGATATAAATATATTCTGTTTTTATTAATATGTTTTGTAAATTCATTTATAATAACTAAGCGAAGAGAAAAACTACAATGCAATATATAATGTTTCATTTCTGCTGCAATAGTGGCGAGGAAAATTTCCTTTTATTGTGTTAGTAAATGCTTATTGTATACTCGAGCGTTTTCTCCATTGTGATAGCTCCCGCCGTACCTCTTTGATATTACTTTGCGTTTGTTCGATGACAAATCACTTAAACGATACATAAAGTCTCATCCGACACAGTAAATCAAATATCATTAGTGGCCATTGTTAAATTAATTATAAACGGAAATCTATGTCTTTGTTTATACAAAATTTTATAGAACCTCAAATTTAAAGACTTGATTCTAATTATTTAATATTTATTTTGTTATATATTTGAAGGTAAACTACTGAATATATAGTAAGTAACGATCTAAAAAGTAAATAGATAAATTTCAAATATATATCCAGAATCATTATATACTTATTTATATATGCATATTATTTACGAACGAAGAAGTTTTCGCATTACTTTCTCGTTTTCAAATATAGGAATTTGTTTTAAAAAAAACAGTTATAATTATAGTAACTATTTAAAAGAATATTGATGATGATGATGATCAATTAGCAATCTCATATTTAAAAAAAATAAGGTATAAATTACCTCTTCCTCAGTGGTGGCGGTGTTGACCGAGTCCATGCTCTGGCAGAGCGCGAGCTCCATGTTCTTGTGCTGCGGCGAGGCAGGTCGCGGCGAGGGCGCGCCCTGCGTCTGAGCGGGTCCGGGCGGCTGCTGCACGCTCGCGCCCGTCGTCTGCACCGCTTGCAAGCTCTGTGCCTGCAGGTTCTGCAGCGACTGGTGGGCCAGGTTCAGCTGGTGCTGCTGCACGATGCTCTGCTGCACTATACTCTGCTGCACCTTGATGTGTTGGTGCACGGCCAGCTGGTGGATGGGGTGCAGGGGCGCGCCAGTCGCGGGGTACGGGGGGGAGAGCCGCTGCCGCTTCACTTGCGCACTCTGAAGCGCTTCGTGCAGCCTCTTCACCGGGAGGGGGCTCTGGCCGAGGTTATCCACGGCTGTGTCGGGGCGTGCTGGCCGAGTCGCGCGACTCCGGCGAGCACTGACCAACTGTCAGACAGGAGAAATGAGCGCGCGCTACGCGACGATATCGATATATGATGTTGACAACGGCGCAGCACTACGCACGTTGTGTTATGAATTAATTGACTTATCGGCTACGTTCGTTAAAACTTAAAGGTTTCCAAACACCGATAAGTGATTGTTCTTTATTATTTTAGCGCTTGAGCACTTTGTTCTCATTCGTGCTGATCGATGTTCTGCATGTAAACTGATCCTGGAAAAAAAAGAAAAAATACATGAAAATTCCATTACTAAAGCAAGATATAGACGACGACTAAACACGTAAAGGCAACCCGATGTGAATACATATACATCGGTATACGTATATCGATACGTATCGACTCAAATGATAATTCAAAATACCTCACATTCTGTCAGAGTCCAATTAGTAAGAGAAGCCTCTTACCACCCTCTATCGATAAATCGGAAAGCACTCTCTGGTGTATTTCACCCGCGCTTTGAAAAGTAGAAAGCTATACCATGAAATCATATGTTGATGTAGATTCTAGGTGTAGTGGGTGGTTGTGTTAGTAGCTATGACAACGGATGATCTTTGTCTTTTGATGATCACGTACAAACAAGACCATCTTAGTGTGATGACATTAAAATTGTACAAATATCAGAATTCATATTAACGGGATAAAGCACCTCTTTGCATACAGTAGGTATCTATAAATATACTAGTCTAATATTAAATACACGGAATGCATATTGAATATTAGAATAAATTCTGGGGTAAACTACTTTGAGATGTTTTTTCATTGAACAAAGGTCTTTTATATTTCACACACAGGCGATTGCACATGTACGTGGGTGTTGCCAGTCATTTAGTTTGTTAGTCATCGCGATAAACACCTAGAAACATATAAATTAAACAATGACGTAACATCAAATTAATTTCGTTCTTTAATTGAGTGGTCACATTGTAGATCGCATATTTTATAATTCTATATAATTATCTAACATTCGTCACTTTGTTCGTTTTAGTTAAGTCTATTATATTTTTTCTCGCAATTATAAGCATGATTTATTATAATTTCCAGCCGATTTGTTTTAATTCGTATATGCATTCAATATGTTTGTAGAAGTAAAAATGACAAAACACATGTGTCTGTTTAAAAAGTAAAGTTTTATGTTAAAGCCTAGTATTCCATTATATTAGAACATTTATTGTATAAGACCAGACCAATATAAAGGCAATAACATTAGAAAAATGAAATAGTAAAAATTATTATAGTTCACAAATAGTTACATAATATTTAAGTACCCCGCGCACACGGTCACGTGAGCTTAACTAGACATACGAAGGTCACCTTTTTGTACCAAACGTGAGTAAGTTGTGAACAAAAAACTAAAGATTTGAACTTGAACTTCTATGTTATAAATAAGGAGGAAATAAAATACACCTTTTTTTAAATTTAAATGAAGCTCTTTTTTTCGAGTGTATAACACTTTTCAAATATATGCATATATTATATACTTACTTAATTTGATAATGTCATTTATTCCTAAAATCTATATTTACTTTACTTTTAACTAACATTTACTTTATTTTATTAATATTCAATAGATAAAATGATGCTTAATTGGTTAGTTCCAAAACTCGGCGATCGGCACTTTAGAACAGTGTGCCAAGCTCCTGATTAGGCAGGCAAATATCTAACTCACTCAGCATAACTGCAATTACTGTCTAAAACTAACTGAACTATCTATCTCTGCAATCATATAATTTAACTTGAGTTAGTAAAATCTAAAACTGACAAATTGGTTTTCGGGTAAAATCTACAAGCAAAACGATTTTTTTAATTCTTATATTTTACAATAACGAAATTTATATATAGCCTACAGTTATTTATCAATCAATAATTATAGACCTTATTGTACTTATTAACGACAGCATACATAAAAGCATATCATAATTTGCAATCACAAGAATGTCTATCTACTAATCTGCATAATTTTACACTAGATCAAATAATAGTATTGAATTAATTGTGTAATATTTCGTTAAACGCAATTAACGATTAAACGATTCAATCGTCTGCACATTGTCATTAACATAATTATCTAGAAACACTATGACCTACCCTAGTTTCAAGTATATCCATACACTTACAAATGCAAATAACACGGTGAGAAAGGATTATTTTAAATTAATAATAATTATTTGCCCGACATCTGACATTCTTAAAGAATCGAATTTTGTTACAGCTTAACCAAGAACAGAAGTATATCATGATTAAACATATTATACGCCCGGTTTATATTTTCTTAACCGCTGAACACTTTAATCCAGAAGTATTTATGCTGCGGTGAAGTCGGTAAATAAGTCCGGACAACTTTTCCAGTGCCCATCTATTATAAGTCTCGGGAGATCCTTAACTTCGTCGACGCTTTGATATGTTATAACTTATAGAGCTGTAAACAAAATCTATTTGATTTTACTAAATAAAATAAAAATATATTATGTATGGCTTTATAATAGTAGAAATTGAGATTTATAAAATGCGCAATTGAGAATTATTTCATGGTTATGAATAGTTAATAAAAAATTAAATGATATAGTGTTTTATAGTATATTTATATTTTTACAACATAATTAAACATTCACCATATATTATATAGACCATAGAAATAGAAGCCATATGGAGAAAGGTTTACAAATAAGTCGATTAGCGAGCCGTCAGCCTGCCACTAAATATTGATTGGATTATGTATTGAAGAATCTATTCAAATTATTTGAGCACGACCAAGTTGAATCATAGTATGCACTTTATTACATATGTCTATGACAGAGAGAAAAGTGATCTGTCACTAAGTTACCTAGTCCACTTCAAATAAAATAAGAGGGACAGTTTTTTTTAATCTTTTATTCTTTTCTTTATGTTATTCTATTTTTATGTTTCTTTATATATATATTCTTATTGAATGTACTTTCAATAATATCCAAATACAAGCCAGCTTCAACTGATATCTCGGTCTACAGCACACACAAACCCTCGACTAGTTTAATTCGGAAACTATGAGGTTGGGCACAAAGAAATAGTTTCGGTTGGTTGTTACGAGTTATTTTGGAGATGAATAAGCAAAGGGTTTCTGAAGACTGAACTTCCCTTAAAATTTCTTTGTGAGAGTGTAATAAGGTCTGATTCGTTGAAATTTAATATATACTCTATTTATATCATCGAAAATATAATATAAATATATTTCAAAATTAAATTAGGCAAATGACCTAAAATCCATCTTGATTAAGAGATATTGTGATATCTGTTGTTACATATGGCTCGCAAACTAGCCCATTCAATTAACTGCAACGTTCTGTCGACCAATTGAACCATTCACCTAATGAAATTTCGACTGAAATAACCTCAAAGCTATACGCAAAATATTCGAACACATTACAGATATTTGATGATACAATCTATATAATGCGGTCCTCCCATCGTATATAAATTTCGATATTAAATGAAAGTTGTTTTTATTGTCAGTAAAAATGAATATAATTTTTAAATTGAATTAATGGATACACGCTAAAGTGAAAAGAGAAAACTACTGTCTTTACTAGCTAATTATGAAAACACCAGAGCACTTTTGGGGGCTTTCGTCATTCTGCGTGTATGAACTAATATCGAGAGAAATAAACCATTGTTAGCTTCACTCTCATATCCATAGCGTTCACGTCTCAAATTGAATCTAATTGCCACAACGAAGTGTTGAATCAGACTGAGCGGTGAAGCTTCAGTGGCCTAAATTGTACCCATTTACTCACTTACGACGAGAATAACATACCACCTGATAATTACAAAAAGTCTGTCTATTTGTCCTGCCTTCTCATTAAAGTAGAGCTCGCGATTTTTGGCTTAATAAGCTGTCAATAACTACCAAACCAAAACCAGACAATCAAAAATATTAAAATATATTGATTGGCAATAAAATAAAATATTTTACCGTTTAACAAATTGTTCATATCTTTATTATCTATATTGTAAGAACTTAAGAAGGTCGAAATACAGAAAGCGTGACTGAGCAATACTTTTATTGCCAATCAATGTTATTCGATCGCTTACACCTTTGGAACACCAATACAAACTAAATGCTTGCTGGTGCAAAAACTATTGCATTTAAATTGCACTTGTATAAATAAATATTAATGCCTTTTGGTTCAATACATCAAAAGCTAAGTCTATATTAACATAAATAATTAACAAAATTAGGTAGGTGGTTCTCTAAGATGTGCGTGAATTATAAGAATTTAAAAACTTCAAAATAGCTGCATTACTTTATATTGTTGCCTACCCTGGTGCCTGATGCTGATTTTTAAATAGTATTGTAAATATTTAGACCGCGTACAAAAATACACAATTAATTTAACCAGCTAACTATTAGCAACTCTCATGGACATTCGGCTGCGGTCTTGTCATGTCGTGACGCAACAAGGCACAATGACGGGCCTTCATACAAGTGACTAGTCCGAATGGACTCGCTCGTCTGTAATTATGGCGACAAAGTTTACGAGCATAGAAAAACAATAAAAAAAATGTAGTAGCGATGTGGACTTGGATGAGGACTACAGACGTAGAATAATAAAAAAGCCTAAATTTATAATAAATGAAACTCCGCGGGTCATTTTGATACCTACTGCAATGCGTCATGTTGGGGGAGAATACGCCTTAATTATTTGCTTTTACTTTTCACCTACTATTTACTTAGTGAAATTAAAATGCATTAAACAAATTTAAGCCCGCTAGAATCTGTTTGCAGAATAACATTTTCAAGCATGTTTTCACTTTCCATTTGGAACTTCTTCTAGTTTCAATAGTTTAAGTATTGTTACAAGTAATGGATGGTGCAATGTGAAAGCGTTATAATGAAATTTAAATACTTTCGATTATCAGTAGCAACTGAAGAACAATAGCTTACGTTTACCAGCTTTGTTTACAACTGCATAAATTTTGATATGCATATTGAAGCATAAAGGAATATAACGTTATAAAATTTACTTATATTTAAATAGGTGAATTGATTTTATTGACAATAATTTACTAAACTTGAGCATTTTATATAATAGATTTTTTTATGTTATTCCTAGCAAAGAGGCTACCTGTTAATTTCATATTTAAATATGAAGCTAAAAAGAAAAAAAATTGGAAGGTAATTAAAAATATACAACCTCATCTTTAAATAGGAGGTTCTATATTCGACAAATATAAATTTATTAGAGTCCGTTAAGAATATCTAATCGCGTCCTATTCCCATCCCGTCGTTATTTAGCAATGTAATATTCATTTATCCGTTTTTGCTAGTTTTATTACCGAAACAGTCAAATATCTTACGACATTCGCCCAAATTGCAATTTAGTTATAAATAGTATTCTAATCTTAAAAGGATGTTCAGTATAGATCGAAGAAAATGTCGACTTTGGTACTGTTCGAATAGTTTAATATTTAATACTAAATTATGTATCGTAATATAAACAATTTCTTACAACTCTAGGAGAAATGTATTAGAAAAACATATTTAAAAATGTTCATTATGTTCCAAAAGGTTCTATTTTATGTAATAAATCTAACATTTACAAGAAGTAACTTAGAACATTGGCGACTCTACGTCCATTATATCTAATAATGGAGAATGGTACACAATTTTTTGTTACAGCGTAATAACAACACAACATGTCGTAAGGCGTACCACGAATGTATTTTCTTCTTAGAAGTATTGTACCTAGTTACTAATTTGTATCTAATGTTACTTTTTCCTTGTCATTTTCTTTTTCTTTAATTGCATCAGTTTAGTTTAGAATCGTGATAATTATTATTATATGATTCTTATATGATAGTACATTCAAATGTAGAAATATTTATGTATATATTATCGCTAAATAATATATATCCTTTTGTTTGTGCCTTTAAGCTGTAAAATTATACTTAAAATCGTATATGTTAAATTTCTCTACATTATTACATCCAATGGGAGATCCTATGATTCTATGCGCTCATTCCCCAGTCTGAGATGGTAGAGTCTATCTAATTCGATTAACCTCTCATAATGTTCTTAAGTACTTAAATTTAATGATGACGCCAGTGCTCGGTTCTCTTTTATTCATTGACATCAATTACCTAATGTGGTAAGGGTGTATATTGTGAAGGTTCAAAAGTCTTTTGTAATCAATTATAGACGCTTTGTTCGACAGTGACTGTTATAATTCAGTTTTTTTTTTATAATTTGTTAGTTGTATTGCCTATTCTAAACATTTTCAATAAATAGCGTGTTGATAATTTTAAAATTAAAAGTTTATTCTTTTTTTTCTTGATGTAGAGCTTATTAAAATATGTATTTATGTTTGTTCTAATATTTTCTTAAATATCAAAAGTATGGATTATTTAAATATATATTCTAGATTATAATAAAATGTTTTCTTTTTTTTTGTAAAGTTGCCAAGACTCTGATTTTTTTATTTTAAGTGTTGTAAAATATAAATCATATTTATTATGGTTATTTTGAATTTGTCTATTGGAATAAAATAGTTTTTATATCAAGATCCGCCACTTGTTGTGAAATGTTTGTAAGAATTTTGATTCTATATTAAAGTAAGTTTATTCTCAAGTTCAACTTAACAGTTTTTATTTTTGGTGTAAAATGTAGATTCCAATGCGAAATATTTCACTGTATCTACTAACAACAGTATATCGTTTAGTTTGTTATGCTTATCTAAGCGGCGCGAGCAATTAACGGATCATAAATTTGTTTCCAGTAAAAGAGTTGCGCGCTCTCGAAACTCTACATGTTGATATTTTTATATTTACGCTGATGAAGTTTCATGGAAAAAATATATTATCCACAAAATTAGGAGAGCCGGCAATGCCTTCGTGGGAAAATTAATAAAAGAGAAATTAAAGCGCGCCAATAAGTTCCCCTAACGGCGTAGAAAACGTCGGGTTGCCTCTAACCGCTAGTGATCTCCGTTACCTAGAAAACAACAGCACATCTCACTAGCACACACACTGCCTTCGCCGGAAAACGCACATGCACAATTTTCCGAACACCAGTTACGGACACCGTGTCGGTCGCGTCGGGACAAGGGGCAGCACGTACGAGCGCTACCTCTGCGCGCGATAGACTGACGGCGACGGATCTCGGGCGGGCGGTCGCGCGAGCGGGACGCGCGGCGGGCGTGCCGGCGGCCTGCGCGCGCACCTCGCCTCTCGCTCGCGCGCACCCCGTGCGCGTATAGTCATCTCTGTCCGGCACGCGCGAGCACACCTTTCGTTCCCGAGACAGGTGTTCCCGCGGCTGTGTGCGTCGGAGTAGCCGTACATGTGTGCGCGCTTCCTGCGGATCGTTTTTTATGCCCGGCAGAAATTATAAAAAGTAAATGGAGGGAAAATTAAATAAAACGTTTACAATGAAGCGTTTCCCTGTGCGCTTTGAATGATTCAGGTCGCGTTATTTTTCAGGGAGGGCACTGGCGGGTCGCACTGACTGACTGATCGCGGTGCTTTTTACGGATGTTTGAGTGACGTAGGTGGGCGTAATTAGGCATGGGGCGGAAAGGCATATTGATTGCGGCAACACGGCTTTGTGGAAGAATCGATATTTTTGTATTAAAGTTGGCACGCGACGTGTCCGGCGGCGGCCGTGCGTCCACACTCCGGACTCCCAACTCGGATAGTTGAAATGAACCTGCGTATCGATCCGTGCCGACAAGTTTGACCCTAGTTTATGGCGCGCACATAACTTGGGCCACACTTACAGACGCAATCGAAATCGCTTTAACTAAACTACGACTTTCATAAAAACTTCTGTCATCCAACTTGCACCAAAATAAAAATGTCCACATTGCCCCGCATAAAAATTACACCATATTAACTTGTTTAAAATAGAGCAGCTTTTACAAGCTTTCTACAGATTGAAATATATTTAACACTTTGAACGTTAAATATCAAATAACATCTGACGAACTCTACGGCTGTTTCTGAAAAGTACTCGAGTCTCTATTACATTATTAATAAAAATTAAATTAAATCCTGAAAGTAAAGTGCGCACTTTACTATTTCTAGATATTCATTTTAAATTTTCAGTTTACCCTAATTGAAGAAATATTTTCCGAGAGGTGGATATGAAGAGCACAGTTCTTTCTTCTAAATCTACATAATCATAAGGCTTATATATCCCAACTGATTATCCACCGGCTCACATAATCTGATAAGGGCTGTGGCCAAACACAGACAAAATATAATCTGCACTTTGAAATTATTGGCACAAAAAAATAGATGTTCCCATTACATAGGAAATGTTATTATACAAGTTTGTTATGACTGGAATGAAGAAATGCAATATATAACATAATATGTACAGTGAGTTTCCACTATCGCAAAATATCCCCCTTGTGGGACTTCAAAAGTTGAATTAGATACAAAATATTTAATCTTATGAGGAGAGCACAAGCCAAAGTAAAGTTGAACGACGGCACTATTTCACGGCTCTTTGTCATAGTAATAGTATTTCGTTGTGCCGGGTGCCCAGATGTTGAAGCACTTAGCGGCTTGCACCGGTTTTATTATGAATAGCAACGGAACTAGTATTTTGCGGTTTCCCTCCGGAGCTAGACACAAATTAATGCCCGAGCTCTCAACTAGAAATTAATGTAATGCACCCAGGTTACGTGGCCAAATTGGCGGCGTTCAGTAAATTTTGAACGAGGAAATGGCGAATTTTGTAATTGAATTTTTGATCGAGCACGACCTGGCGTCATATCATGTCTATAAACAATGGGGCAGAATAAACTCGATTACAGTCGCACGCTCGCACGTCACAATCCGTGCGAAGAATGCGCTTTAAAATGTCAATTTGGAATTTTTTTGCGACTACGAGGTAGGTACTACATACAAACATGTGACACCTCATTTGCATTACGTTTAAGGTAATTACATTGAAATTAACTTAATTTCTTTTAAATTATAAATTGTTTTATTTCTTTAGGTTTTATTATGTTTATAATATATAATTATTAAAGAAGAGACAAATAAACAATTAAAGAAAATAATATTTTTATAGTTTTTCATTTTCTTCTTTTAAAAGTATACTACATGAATTTATACATTTGTAAATACCTTTTGACTACTCGATATATAAACTTTAATACTAGTAGAAATTTTATTTTAAAATTAAACACATTAGTGTTATTAGTTATTACTATAACTGAAACATAACAAAGTAAATAGGACTGAACTAAACTTCTATTATCTAAGAGCTTTTTGTAAACAATGATTCATCGTGACGTCACGTGGCGCGCCCCGTCCAGTAAGAATCGCATCAGTTCTATAAATTTTGCCATTGTTTGAGTAAAATTTTATAAAATTCACATAATGTTAGCAAAGTGCACGCCATCATTAATTTCTTTGTGTTAACACGGCTGTTGACAGTTGCAAGTTTTGTTGCTAATCCGAATTAAATATGTTGGATGCCTTTGCATTTTACTTTGTCGGCCTGTGCGTCCTTTAAGACCATTTATCTCGAGATCGCGTGGAGGCATCAATCTGAAATTATTTAAATTCAGGTCTACGGTCCCCTTAAAACACAAAAAAGTTTAAGTTTCTAAGTCAAGGTAGTTAAAAGATACGATGTTGCTGCATTTTGTATAAAATCCACCGCATAATCAAAACCTACAGGACAATAAGAAAAAAGAAACACATAACATAACATAATGTAAAAAATTATATATCCTAACAGGTTGCTTGTATTATATTAGATCTTATTACATTTAATGTTGTTATCATACTAACAACAATTCTTTAAGGAGCAGATAACTATAATTCAGAAGTTGTGTTGTGTTACCCTAAAGATAGCAAAGATGAGGGATAAGACTTCATAAGATAATCTGAACGTGTCCCTAACACCTAGTAGTTATTTAGCTAGCCTGTATATTGCAAGAGTAACAATAAATATGACAAAATATTGCGTCATTATAGAATCCTGGGGATTTACGTGTGAACCATTAGTTTACAACAAATATTTAAATATCCTTTTTTAGTCCGGTGAGATCATATTGAGAGAATGTATAGCATAAAGTAAAGTGTATGAAGCCTGTTAGCACTAGAGAAACATATTTTCAATGTTCCTTTTAATATATAAGTAAAAGTAAAGCAAATACTCGATTCCTTGCTACACTTAAAGAGATTAAAATGCTAGCTTATCGTGTGAGTTTGACTTACGTGCTCGTTTTTCATTCCTTTATTTAGGACTTTTACTTTTCTTCTCGTTTACATCGCTTTTACTGAGAGATTAAATTTAAGACGCCCTTTGCTCTTTAAATAGTATATGTATGTTCCATTTTATATTATATATGTATGTTCCATTTTATATCCAGTAGCCTAGCGCTAATGCTTATGTTATTTAAGGGACTAATATCAACCTTATTACCTAATTTATTATTACAAAATACACTGTCTCTAAAGGAGAAACTGTTTTGATATTCGCTTCTCTCATCATCTACCCTAAATATACCACGATAAGACGATAAGCCACGTAAAATCAAAACTAAGAAATAGCTGCATACGCCACTAAAAATAGAATAAAGTAGCAAATAATGGAGTGAATAAATTTAAGGTAATTCGTCAACGAGGCAACGAGGCAACGAGCCAGACGAAGTGACGACGTGCACCCCTCCATGTGGTAACCATGATCTTACAGTTTTGTACAGATACCATGATGAGGTCATAATATTCTATCACAAAGTGTCAGTAAGTAAACAAAAGCTAGAATTATTTTTAAAGTGACATTTTACTAGTATAATGACATTTTAATTGTATGTACATACGATTGTACATAACTGCCGAAATGTTTCAGATCACACTTATTCAAAACAATTAGGTCATGCCTCCAGTATACAATACATTTACTGCAGTAAACAGTTAATATACTTAATTAAAAAATCAATTTCCCCAATCTGTGCACACTGCAATGGACACTCTACACTATGCCGAGAATTTCACTGTAGCTAATAACATGTTGAAATGGTCGCGGCTCGGGGCTGGGTATGGCAACAATTTTAATAAATAATTATCCTACGCTGCCTTGCGATAAGCAGGCTTAATTCCTTCCCCACGTGTTCTCAAGTACAATCTGTTCGTTTTACTTGCTTGTACCTACTATCGTAGAAGAAGCATTAGATACAATTAGTCTTAATGGGAACGGAGTATCTTAATATTAGGTTCCTAGGTTCCCTCTGCCTATCCTTGCTATGTGTGGAATTAAAATTAAAGCAAAAAATAATAATTATATTTTACAAAATACATTATTATAAGCATTAATTGTCACGATATTATACGCTCGTGAATAATTTATTTAAAAACTTGTAATATGAAGTTGCAAATTTTTATTTAAAATATTTTTATTAAAAAATTTCCTCATATACCTACATACCTACCTACTAATTACTGAAGAAATAAAAGAAAATAGTGAATGACGGTACAAAAGTTAAAAAGGGTTAGCTGTGCAAGTATGAAAAGGAGTCGAGAATTCCGACGTGTTAAGAGTTTTCATTTGGACTTAAAATTTGTAAAAATGTTTTATAAGAGTTCTCCCATTCATAGCATCGTTTTGTTTCCCATCGCATTAAAATAAACGACGCCCACACAACCGGTGCTCCCAAAAAGCTGAGGCTAATTGCAGTAAGATACCGTCCTTTGCTAATACGATATGTGTTACACGGGCCGCGGCACCACGGCTATGATTTTTAACACAAATGAACCCAATACCCACGCGACTGTCGTTCTTAGTCCGTTAGCCTTTAAAGTTGAAATCTGGACAGGGTGGCAGAAATTTGGGTCGTTCCTGTTCCGGCGCGCCTTAATGGAAATTGTGAGCCGTGCCCGTGTCGTTACGCGCTGCAAATGTACATAATGTGTCGTCAAAAGGGTGAAATATACTTTAGCAGGCCGTGATTTCATTCGTTGCGAATTGGGCTCTACGGCTTTTAAACTTATTGCAAACAGATTTATAGTGTCCGGTCCGACACCTTTGAGAAATAAAAAGAGCACCTGAGAAGTGGATATATTTCACAACGCAAACTTCTATTTAACTTGTGTCCGCATAGCAGACATGCGGACACAGCGTAGGCAGCTGTAGGCAGAGGGAGATTAGTGTTAAGACACTCTGCCTCTCACACTTTCCGTCGAATTCTGGAGGCAATGGCGTGTTGAGTGGCGGTCAACGCCACGCTTTGACTCGACACCAGAGCGAAAAAATGAAAATATTAAATACTTCATATCCTCGAGTTTGAATCGAACCCACAACCTGTCGCGCACCACGAATGGCTTCAACACAAACTTAATGTATAAAGAGCAAATATGTTTATACTAAATCCAAAGTTATCTTAAGGATTGAAAAGTATTTTAAAGACATAGCTGCTATTTTAATTTAAAGAAATGCTTGCTATGCTTGATGTTATAAAAAATACAAAAAAATGTTTACAAAAACAATGCTTTTATTAAATTCTTCTTGCATTATCTAAAAGAGGGAAAAATGCCCCGTTTTAACAAGAAAGCTGCGAGAAAAACGAAACTTCGCACTTTCATTGGAAGAATTTTATTAATGCAAAAATATTTTCTTACAATATTTATTTCTAGAAAGCTCTTATAGATTTATAAATTTAGATATAAATAGTTACCATTTAGATAGTTAGTTTGTATTTAATTAAATAATTAACAAACTTGTCAAAGTATCATATATAAATACGTTAGACTATAGTCTAAATTTATTTGAGTTTCCTATAAATTTTCTTTAACAAGTAGTGTTGTTCGCTTGTACGAGTACGAGTATAGGTAACCTGGTAATGTTCCAAAAAGCTTGTTAGGGTTACGCCCGCCCAGACCTCGTATGATAAATGTCAAAAAACAAGCCGCAATGCAGGGATAAGAGGATACAATTTGTAGTAAGCTCCTTTTAAATTGCAAAATTATATGGTTTCATAAATACGTATATACCTTAGACATGTAAAATACGCTGTTAAGTAATTGACCAATTTATGAGTCTACTATGAACATTAATTGATTTTTACAATACTGATGTTGGTTCAGAGAGAAATACATATAAACTCAAAATGAATAAATAATAATATAGCATAGCCTATAAAAATATACAGTACCTATGGGTAAATAATCTATCATTAAAATAATATTGCGTGATATCATTACAAAATTGTTATAAAATCATTGTATTATTATTTCGAGACTATATTAGCACAGTTGTATAGCGCCTGAGTGCAGAAGCGATGGTTATGTGTACGATTTGGGGTAATGAATTATTTTTTATTTCTAAAACACTAAATCGTGGCGTTGAGTTCACTCAATACCCTTGAAGTCGGGTGGAAGATAGATAATGAAGTCATCTTGACACTAGGCTTTCTCAGCCTATCGGTATAAACAGATGAACCGTTGAATGCATAGCTATAAAAAATAATTACATCATTAATGAGATTTTATTTTTCCTTACCAATATATTACTTAACACTTTATATATTTCTAAATAAAATAACATGTTAGCATCATTTTATAAAAATAATGTTATAAACGATATCATCAAAAACAACGATCGGTGTAATACTATAAATATAAACATAAATAATAATATTCAAATTCAAATTCAAATTCAAAATATTCTTTATTCAAATAGGCAATTATTACAAGCACTTTTGAATCGTCGAATGAACATATGAATAAAAAGCTACCACCGGTTCGGAAGGCAGTTCTGCTGAGAAGAGCCGGCAAGAAACTCAACAGTTGCTCTTTTCAAAATCAATGGTACAATCTATTACATTAGCTGGCAGCTATCCTGCATGACATTCAATAGACATTAATTCAATAAACACAATAGACATTAATTATTATGAATGAAAATATAAAAATTTTACAATCATCTACCTACACGTATTCTACATAATTTATAAGACATTAGAAGACGTATTTAAATATTTTTGTGAAATAAGTCCTCTGGTATAGAAAATATTACAATATATTTCTTTTACTCGAGTTCCGGCACTCAATACGCAAAGCCTCCAGAATTCGGCCGAAAATGGAGAATGATTGTCTTAACACTACGATCCCTCTACCTACCGTGATGTGCGTGGTACGATACAGTAAGTAGTTATTTTTTTATTTATTTTAGCATAGAAAATAAAATGAAATCTAAAATAAACACAGTGTATAACTAAAAATAAATTCTTTGAAATCATATATTTGCTCTATCTTAGTACCTAACCATAAAATGAAAAATATACATCCACTGCCCACACGTTGTGTTTGTAGGGAGTATTTGTTCATAAGAAACAATCATACATTTTAATTCCTCGTATTTTCTGTTATATATAGGTCACAGTATAATTTTCCAAAAAATATACTTTACTTATTCTGTGTACGAATTGCAAAGAGTCTTTAAAGGAATAATATGTATTAGAGTTGCGCCGAATGGTGGTTTGACCGAATAACCGAAGTACCGAATACTATTCGGTTTAAACTTTACCGAACCGAATATTCGGCCGAATTATTCGGTTTACGATTTTTTTGTTATTTTGTCGCGTAAACACGTTTGAACACGTATGCCACCTGTCATCGCCGGCAAGATAACGAGCGGGCCGTACCTCACCGCCTCACGAAACCACGAAATTTTAAAAATTATCCAAATTTACTAGAAACTGCCTATCAACATTGTTGGACTCTCTATTTTGAATGATATTTTCTGCTCCAGAAAATTGTGAGCTAGAACTATGACAAACAGGAAAGAACCTCTACAATATATTAATTTTTTTAAAAGGAATATCAGGTAGCGTTTTGGAACTTCCATGTTGTCCTTCCGTGCCGATATGACTTGGATACCTTCAAAAAGGCTCCTTTATCTCTAGGTGTCATGGGTCCGGACGAGCTCGTGGGCGATCATTTACTATCAGGTGACCCGTACGCTTGTTTCTGTATCTTAAAAAAGTACTCCTGGTAATAGTGTGTATAACGAACGACTACTTTTGAAAACAAGGAATTTATATGAAGAAAAATGCAACAGACTGGAAAGAGACGGAAGCTTGGTATTCAGCACCATAATTTACCATTAATTAATTATAAATAGTACAATATGTACGTTTCTTTCTGATCTACGAGGGGCGTTCAATATATTTTTGGTATCAGCACTGAAAAACACACAAATTTTACTCATTTGACTTATAATAATAACTTAAATCTTACATAAGACGTTTTATATTTAATTTCTTTTGTATTGTGCAGCCAAGTAAATAGAAATACTCGAACTGAATATATTCGGCGCCATAGCCGAATAATTTGGCCGAATACGAATATTGAAAAACATGCCGAATACGCTGAATACCGAATACCAAACGAATATTCGGCGCATCTCTAATATGTATGATACTTTATTGCTATGATTTTTAAAACTTTAATGTCTACACTTTTAATAACTGCATCTAGATATTTTTCAATGACTTTTATTTTTGTTAAATAAGTTTAAAATTATTCTTAAAATATTTGTGTGTATTAAACATACTTCTTTTCAGACAGTTTGAAATAAAATTTTGCTATATTAAAATGACGTAGAGTTTTTATAATAGGACGTTTTACATATAAAAGAAACGTATAACCTATTGCGTAACTCGCTAATTATACCTTTGAAATATATGTAATGTAAAAATCTATAATAAGATTAACATTTTAAATAGGAGCAAAACCAGGAAAAATCGCAAACCATAACTTTTAATAACATATTACATTAAATGGTAATTAAAAGACGTCGTACATTCTCATGTAATTGCAATTATAATTATTACGTATTAATTCGAGTTTATACGTTATAAAGTATCTGAATACACTTTGGAACATTAGACAAGTGCCTCACTAATTATAATTTAAGTAATTTCTCTTATTAACATACCTGCTTGCGGACGTGAAACATTTCCACATATTTGCCGGCCTCCGTGAATAGTACAAGGATCTAAAGCCTGAAGTATTCATAACTGTGAGGACATGGAGAACTAGACTAGACTTTTAAACTTAGGGATGTGTTTCATGTGAAAAATGCCAAAAAAAAAAATTATTTTTAGATGTTAATTTTCGTGAAAATTCGAAAAGTACACTAAACAAATACCAACATTCGATAAGTTATAAATATAATCATTGTATTATACGCTACCACGTTTCCAAAGACAATATAGTATATTATTAATATTTTTTTAGTTTCCAACGAATCTTATAATTTGTTACCAAGATTATTACTTTTTATTTGTAGAGCAAGGTTTTTTAGTTACATTTTTTGGTTTGTTACTAATATATTCTAGAAATAATATTACTACTATACTTCAAACATGATTAAATTGTCATATTATACAGTATAGGGAAACAATATAAGCTGCAAAGAACTCAATAAACAACAGTGTTATTTCTCCCAATTCTCTAAGAAGTTATTGTTGTTACCGAATAATAATTACTGGAGCATTCATACATTCTATCACTTTCAAATACCACGAACCATTATTTATCATCTAATATTATTTTTTTGACTATAACGCGAAATTCACAAGAAAGTCTAAGACGTTTCTAACGAAGCAACCTGTAACATTATATTGATTAAATAATTTTCTAGTATGGTAACAAAATATCGCGAGTGTTACAAATATTCAATAATTACAGCTATCACAGACTAATTACACATCAGTCCGCCGGCTTCGAATATAATTAAGTGTAATTTACATTTTAGATTAGATTTGTATCCAGCCTTTCGTTCAAACAATTAATTTGTGGCCTTGTTATTTCAATTTGTGTGGTACAATTGCTAGAAAAGTCGAAGAATACTATTGTATTGAAATATTAAAAGCACCAACCACAATTATTCTTTTTTAAACGTTGTTAGTTTTAATTAGTCAATATATATTCTTTGTAATTTTATTATTCTGTAATTGTACCCACGTATGCTAATTTACAGGAAAACATTTCAAACTGGAATATATTATTAATTTATTTTAAAAAAAAGTATATTTATTGTAATATACCGTGTGGCTGTAGACACCACGATTGACGGTTCGATTGCTACTCGGGGGAATGAATTATTATTTATTAATATTTTCATTTCTTCTCGAGGCAAAGCGCGACGTTTAGCTCCGCCACTCAACACTAAATGCCTCGAAAATTCGGCGAAAAAGTAGGAACGGCGTGTCTTAACATTAGGTTCCCTCTACTTATCCTGCTAAAAGCGGGAAACAGTGTGAAGCTAAAAAATATATAGTGTACTTATGCGTCATATAATAAAGATGTCCAAAAAGTCACATAATAATGTAGAATTAGAGTGTCTTATCAATTGAACGTCAGCCCTTACCCCTATTAGCAGGGGAATTTGAAACGTAGCGCATTACGCTAGTTAAATGCGGGCTTGAGGCCTACACCGCGTCCAAATAAAATTAATTAAAACTTATTTACCCTAAGCCTTTGTAAACAATTTTAACAAAGGCAATTACTATTAGCAAAAATCCGCCTAATTTTCCTTCGATCTGTTGGTTTTTAGATTTTCATAATAAAGTTTTAGACAAAACAAATGTTTGTCCAAAACATGAAATATACCTTACAAATACAGCTTTTTATAGTAATAGCAGCAAATCATGTGCAGTTCAAAAAGTAACCTTCACATAATTCCACATGTCCTATTTAGGAATCTTTATACCTTAAAATTTAGGTTACAAAAAGAAAGAGTTTAGACCTGGCCAAGCCCTACAGCATTGACAGTTACTCGTCGTAGGTCGACAGGTCAGCTGGTGGCACCCCTGGGGGCGTGTGGGTGGGGGTGTTGCCATGGCAACCGCGCCCCACAACACGCCGCCGTGGCGCCGACCATTCTATACAGGCGTACTTATTATATATGTATGCTTTATGAGTTTGTTGGTAAAACGACTGCAACATAGGTGTGGATAAACACTCCAGCGCACGGAAAATAGTACACATCCTTTAATATTTAAAAACGTATACTGTGTAGATACAAACGTCTATATAAATACAAGTATAGAGTCTTGTTCTAACTTCATACTTTAACCTCAGGTAAGACTGTAAGTAATGGAAAACTTTATCATTATACAAAAAAACAACATATAATAAGTTTGAATTCTATCTCAGTGTTTTTTGTAGCATCTGAGCTTTCAAATAAATAGGCCAACTTGAATCGTTTTTTCGAAAGCACGTGCAATATTGCTGGCTTTTACCTATATTTGATAAAAATCTGATCAACTGGTTGGAATATTATCAGTATCAGGTATCTATTAAAGTAATGCATGCAATTTATTTTTTATTCAACAGTCATATCTTATTACTTTCTTAATTAAACGAATCGAAATATTATACTTTTGTAAATGCAAAAAGGTTGTGTTTTTAATTTAGGTAAGACGTTGTATCGGAACTTCAAAATTGAAAAACATGTTCTGAATAATAATATTATACATACATTACTAATATATACTAATTATTGGTTTTTAAGCTTAATTATAATATAGATGATAGAAGGTACTAGGAACACTCGGGCCTCGATGATTTTTTTAATATAATTTACAATGCTAACAAAAAAAATATTCTTTTTATTATATTTTTTTTCTATTTTGGGCAACTTGTGCATGAGTAGAGCTACGTATTTAGAATAACGAATATATCACTTCTTGATCATGTGATAAATCAATCAAAGCTGTATTTTTTCATATTGACCAACTACTTTCAAGTCAAAGTCTAATAATTTTATTCAAAATAAAAAGTTACATGCTTCATCACCAGTTCACTAAAACTTAGTGGGACTTTTTTTTTTAATCAATTATACAAAAACACATTTAAACATTAATATTCTATTATATTATCATCATTTATGGAAATAAATTAATTTAATAAAGAGAATCGTATGGGAGTTACGTTGTAACATCACAAATCAAACTCCGTATTAATTATTAAATTCGATAGCGGTCCCCCGAAGCAATCTTATAGTAATATAACGTAGCTACATCTATTTCTAATTGCTTCTCGATAAGTAAACATTGCTACAGAGAACCATATTCAATTATTCCTTATTGCTCAAGAAAACACTAACACTCTGAGAATAGTGCGTTTTGGGGAAATTACATGGACATAATGTAGTAATTGCTATCATAAAAGGTAGTTTACTCAGGGCGGCCATTGTTACAACAAATTTTGTGTGGGTTACCGTCCGCCGCACGCATACCGTTATTGCCAGTTAAGCTAAGCACTTTGGAATTTTCTTCGTAAAAACTGAAGAAAAGGACTTTTAAAACTTTTAATGATCACTGATGGTAATCTTCGCCCATTTTTTATGGTGAAAATGTAAAATGCTATTAACTATTTAAGAGAATAAATTACCAAATATAGGTGTATATTTGAATTAGATATACTTACATTAATATTAATAAATAAATTGAACATAAGCTTACTCCCATAAAACGATATCGTTCTCCATAAGCTAGGGCATCGAAGCAAGAATATATATTTAAAAAATAAATCTTTTTACTTTCTTAAATAATTCTTATATTTTATACCGAGATTAAAACAATGTTTTATTTAATAAGGACACATAATGTGCTAATCTGAGCGCTTCATCTGAACAAACCCGCTACACGCGTTCTTGCAGCACTGTTAGTTTTGTATCGCGATATAATTAATGGTCCCGTTTCAAGTAATGCTTACCAACTCCACACATAAAAGTTCTGACGGTGCATTAAGTGCGGTGGTATGACGGTACAGCTGCGTATCTGAGAAGTGTAAGTGATATCATACTATTTTAAGAAACATTATTGTCATTGAGGCCAGACTTGGCGCAGGAGTACAAGTGTGACTATAACCGCGACCAGATGTGGGTTCGATTCCGGAAAATTAAATATTTTATATTTTCATTTCTTCGAGTGATGTGTTTATTTATGGAAATAAAGATATTAAAAATAATTCTTCAGTACAATTTCATAATTCAAATTTGCCATGGCCATGGTAAATGTGAGTGAATTACAAAATCAGAAACCGAAACAGTAAATATTTGAAGAGTTTATGTTATGTCTGGTTTACGGTCATGACATAAAACAATATATATTCTTAACTATTAAATGTCATCTATTTTATCGAAATTTATACAATAATCCTAACCTGCAAAACTTTGAACGTTTTTATGAATTGTAGCGTATAAAATGCAGCTGCGGTGCAATCGAAACAAATCACAGTGATTAAAGTATGTAAGAGTACATATACTCGCACTCGTACCTAGACGCACTTTGGATAATGACGTGACATTACGAGTGAAAACTTTGTCAAATATATCTACTAATATATTGGAGTGCGATTTTTCCGTCATCATTTTAAACATGAAATGAGTGTATCTGCGTGCAACACGAATGTTCTAGCATTAAAACGTTTCAGTCAGTCACATCGCCCACGCAACACAAATAATAACGGACTTATTTATGAAGATTTTCCTTTTCAAAAGAAACATGTACAATATATTTATATTTATAAGCTTTACGTGACTATATTAAGTTTGTTATTTACTTGCTGTTTATAAAATTATTACTATTAAATATAGAAACAAACAAAAAATGGCTCACGCCTTGAAATTTAACATTGCGAGGCGAGGGTGTTAATCGGATAAGATTATAATTTACAATATGACTTGTAATATGTAAATGAGTTCTAGTTTTTCACCTAAAATCGTGAGTTTTTCTTCACTATAATTACACAGTAGTATACGTGCGCTAACGTACGCATTTTTTTTTCTTTACAATATAACCTACTTAAACAAAATAAATTTCGACGATAATAAAACAAACTGCATACTATGTACAGAGGGGAGGCGGACGTTGATCAAATCCGCAAGATTGACAAATAGACTAGCACTAGCGCTTAAAAAAATGGATATTATAATTGAATTGATAGAAATCTTGATAACACGCAGACGTTACTTCCCATGTATTTAGTTACATGTCAATAGCAACCTACTTAACCTACATTGTCATTCCAGAACATGGCGCAGGCACTTGAATGATTGCAGCGTTTGACGTACAGTATGTACACATAAAATGTGCAGGGTTGTATTTGCTAGGTCACGCAAGGCAGGATACTAAATTATTTACATCATTTCAAAAAAATCAAAATAAAGCTTATGAATAAATTAATTCAAAACGTAAAATAATTAAAGTAACCAAAGGTTTTGTATCTCCAATAATCAATATGATTAAAGTATTTTCAACGGAAATTGGTGCACGGAGCAACACGCGCGCCCGCAGGAAATGAAATCGCGTCCGACACACATTCATCTATTGTGCGATGCGCGGACGCGTCAAATTATGTTGATCGACGAAATGTTTTAGTGGGTAGTACAACTATTTTACCTACTTATTTTATATTTGCTGTATTTATGTATTGTTTTCAATTATTTTAACTTTTAATATTAAAATAGCTATAAGATATTCAAGTATTCCGCTCTTGATAAATTTTCAACTTGTTCATAATTTTATGTAACAGCAAGTTGAAATTTTAAGTACCGCTTACATAATTTTGGTCAAAAGACAAGTAAATTTTACGGTGAAAATCATTTTACACAATCCACAATGCTTTGTGAGCATCCGAGATATAAAGCTTAGGGCTTATTTGTAATTTGCTACGGTTCCGCTCTATTGTCGCCATTTACTTCGTGTATTAATATAAATAAAAATAGATACTGTCCAGATAGTTATGTAATAGATTTAGTTTCTATAGTCATTTCATTGTTTCCCGTCAGTATTACATGTATTGAAAAATTCCATGTTCATACCATTTTGATATACAACATGTATATAGCCATATCTATAGCTAGGAAAAAATAATATATTTAAATATAGTAAAATATAAATTTTCCTCTATTACATTAGAAATAGTAGTAATTGGCCGGAGTAAACTGTTTCAACAGTATAAAATTTGTATTATTTTATACAATTCAGGTGTAACAGAAATCCGCTTAGCCAATAATAGATAATTACGATATTGTGTTTAGCAAAATTGCAAATCGTAACTGGCACATTGGGCCAGGGCACTGTACGTTCCGGTCGGTCGCTCGCGCCCGCACGTCCGCTCTTAACACATATTTCGCCTGCTTTATTATGGATGAAAACAATACCAATAAACATAAAGCAAAGTACTCTCTCAATTAACATTCTTTACAAAAAGTCATATATGCATATGTAATAAGATTTATAGAGCACGACCAGTTGTCCTGGTCCAGAGGCCAGCCTCTGGCACAGCATCTAGGACCACCTAGAACCATGTCGTGTATTTTAAAAGATGACATTTCAAACTTACAGCCTATAAGAGACTCTTTTGGTAATTTAATAACTGATAATTTAAAAATGTATAGATTGGTAAAATCAGAACACCTACTAAAGCGGTACGCAAAGGGAGATAACAGAAAAAATATATTTACGGATGAGAAATTTTTTACAATGGAGCAATATTTTAACAAACAAAATGACCGTATTTACGCTGAGAGCTCTAAAGTAGCTTCCCAGTTAGTCAACAGAGAGCAACGTGGGCATCATCCGACTTCAGGTATGGTTTTTGATGGGGTGTTAGCTATATTGCTATAAATTATATATAAATATTGCTTCATATATTTTTTGTGGGAAAGGTATCGAAACACCACCACACACTTGTGGTATATATTAAAAAACCAGTCTTGAGAAGGTAGTTAAACCCATTAACAAACCCATGTTCAACAACCAAGAATGGTCCTTTAAGCAAGACCCGGCGCCGGGTCATAAAGGCGAACGGTCCAGACTTCATCAGAGCTGAAGGCTTGCTCTAAACGCCATGATAATTTAGAGATTCTGAAAAAATCCATACGATTAGCAGGGAAGAATTTGGAAGACCAATAGGGAGCATGTATTAAACTAACATGCCGTAATAGTAATACGTACAATAAAAACATTCTTTGTAACGATATTTATGGCACGACTAAGTATATAGCTATATATATGTACATGCCTAATAAATATATTATGCATAATATCGCTTAGCATAAAATCTTGAAAATTCTTTGGTACAAGAAATGATATTCCCAATGTCGAATTTTATGAAAGAGATGCAAGTACATTTCTGGCAAGCAATATGAATTCTAGAATCTAGATAGCGAAAACGTTGATTTATATAGGAAGTAGCATAAGTGGTACGTCTATGAGATGTAGGCTACAATAGACGAAATCATTTATGTATAAAACGTAAATTAAGTGATTAGTAAGTATATGAAGTCATAACAGTAATAAAATGTAAATTTTTATCTAAAATAATATTAATGCATTTTTTTAGCTTTACCCGGTATCCTGCGTATAGTAGGGTTGGCAAAGAAAATTTAATGTCATGTGCCTCAGTTCTCCGCCATCCAGCAAAATTCGAGATCCTCGCAACAAGCGTGTGCACAGAGGACTAAACACCACGCTTTGCCTTACGAAAGCAGAAATGAAACTTAATTAATTGCCCCAAAAATCGAAACCACGACCTTCGCGTGTACAATCAGATGTAGTTCCACTACGCCGAGATAACCTCACTATTTAATATTTTATTTATTAGCGATGACATTTTTTATATTTGCACTTAGCTTCACGCTGTGTCCAGCATGCAGCAGAATAGGCAGAGGGAACCTAAGTTAAGACACTTCGTTCTTCACTTTCCGCCGAATTGGTTCGAGGCATTGCGTATTGAGTGTTGAAACTCAACGTCGGGCTTTTGCCTTGGTACTAGAGCGAAGATATAAAAATATTATTAAATAATAATTAATTCCTGAGTGGGTATCGAACCCACAACTGCCGTGTTACAGTGACTTCTTGCGCTACGTCGGCCTTCTTCTATCTTTTAAAAATAGAGTCAACCTTATCTATTACTAAAGTTTTAATATATTAAAAGATAAGATTGTGACTCTATTTTATTTTGACTATATATTATCTCTATATTAAAGTTTTGAAATGAGTTAATAAAACCAGAAGGTCCCTTCTGGCAAATGTTTCAATATATTTAAGTTAGAAATAGTTAAGTTAACATGGTTCATATAAATGAAATATACAGTTGTAGTCAACGGAAAGTGTGATAACGTATTGCAAGATAATTTTAATATACGATTACAATTTCCATATAATTCATTCAACTCTTTCATTATTCTAGTAAACTTATGTACGAGTACATAACTTATAGTACCGTGTAAGCAAAGTTAATTATACTCCACTATTGTCAAAATTTCTTTTGCAGTTAGAAGGAAATTAAATAGTAAAAATTATGATAGAAATTTCACCGAACTTCTAAAACATACGCCCTTCGAAGTGTAATGGTTGTGAGGGGCCCCCAAAAACAAGCTTGTCTTAACTAGACCGGAACGAGCATCTGTATTGACAAAATATATATCCAGTAGTGATTTTGAACAGCGCCTAAGTAATTGATCGAGTCTTTAAATATTTTTTTCGTATAATTGTATAATAAGTACTTATATCTATCTATTAGCATATCTATTAGCAAATTTACAAATGATAGTTTATAATTGAAACTTTTAGTTTAGATTCTGATTTTTTTTAAATAAATATTTAAAACAAAAAATCAGTTGTTGTAAAGCCTTATTTTTTATTAATGTTTTTATTTACTTTCTTAAACATTTTAATAGTTATTATTCTTGTACAATTAAAATACGGTAAAAGCGCGTGCTCGGCGAATTTATTGATTTACAACTTATGCATTGTTTGCAACTAAAATATTACATTGAAGGTAATTATTGACGTACAAAACAATATATATATTAGTAGAAAATTGCTAATTCATGATTATTTCTTTTTTAGTATGTTAGGCAGAGAAAGGGCTAGTGTTAAAAGATATCATTCTCCACATATAACCATTTTTTATAGTTATTGCGTTACAATCAACATCGGGATTGAAACTATAACCATATGCAAAACGCTATTCCTTTTATTGTCGTATAAAAATATATAAAGTCAAGAAAAAAGTTATATTCTGTTGACCTAACACGCCTTTATTTGACTTCCTGTCAGTTCGTTCAAGTTATCACTTTGTTAAGGAAATGTGTAAGCAAATATATGTTAATGTGTTTCTTATTGGTTTTCTATTCACAAAAATGTTATTTTACCTTTACAAAGGGGAAGAGTAATGTATATTTCTTTTTACGACTTTTCCGTACTTAATCACGTCCTATCAGCTACACAATATATTACAGGGCAACGTTCATTTCGCCATTCTGCGTATCATTAAAAAATATTTTCGTAAAACACTAGCTCCATTCAAAGTAAGTACCTATATAATTATATTTATTCGCTTTAAATTAATAAGGATGCATTTCGTGGCTTGAAAGTTTATTTTAGAGCGCCATCTGTCGAAAATTTCACTTAAACTATGATCTCTACGTATCTTGACAAACTTTAGGTTCTATATAGAGCTTAGAACTTTCAAAAACCACCAGATTACCACCAGAAGTCATAAATACAAAAAATAGTTATTATTTACTATGTATACTATTTAATTCTAAACTAATTTGAAATATAGCCCCGCAAAATTGTGAAAAAATTTATACCTATGGAAAATTTGTAAAATAAATACACATAAGTACGATACCTTCCGCTTATTAAATACATATACCTTTTTATAATATTTAATAAATGGAAATATATGTAAATGATCGTTTGATATTTACAACTCATAATAATATGCGGAGTCTGACTATAGCACAAACAATTTAAGCTAAATTAAAATTATAATTATGTACTTACCAAATTTTTATTTTCCCAGTTGCGTTTATAATTGTATAAGTGTATAAAGTCCACGATTGTTTCTATGAAAATATTTATAAAACCACGAGAGAATATTTCTAAATTTTTAAGTAAATTTAATGTAAAAGGATTAATATCTACAGGCACAATAATGATATGTATTTTGTTGATACTAATTAAAGGCTAGTTCATGTTGCAAATGTCTTAACGTTCTACATTTTAGGTCAGTCCATATGATACACTTTCACACGGAGTCATAACACAGTTTAAAGTACTTAGTCCTCAGACTACATTATAAATCAGTCTTTTCATTGATTCATAATTCACAAAATAGGTCCATTTTATAGCGAAATCACTTAAAGTCACGAGTATTCTGTCCAAATTATGGCGGCTGTTTAGGTGATAATAACCAGATATCAAATTCAAATTCTCTTCGGTTGTGTAAATAGAATGTTTTCTAAATGCCGTGTGCAGTACGTAAAGGTTTTGTTGCGCTCAAAGAAAATGATTGCTTTATAATTTCAATGTAGGTTTAGACAGTATAAATCCATGTTTTAGTGCCAGAGATGTCAAATTTCGCGCGCATGCGCACTGCGTCTGTTTTGACACGTTGCGAAAATGAAAGGTCGATAAAACAGTAACCCTACATCGTATAACTGCAATGTTTTACATAATTACACTTTTCTTTTTCATTGAAATCGTAGTGTTGGTCACGTTGAATAATGTTAATAAACCTTGCAGTACAACGTTAATACATATCTAGTAAACAATATTTTAAACCTTTAATACGTACACACTTTTTAGAATTATATTATTTTGTTTCACGCTGTATCCTGTTACGTAGCTAAGTGGGCAGCATTCTGGGTGCATTGCGTATTCAGTGGCGGAACTCAACACCGCGTTTACTATGACATCATAGCGAAGAAATGAAAATATTATTTCATATGATATTTCAACTCCTTGGATGGAAACCGAACCCACAATCACTCACTGCGCCACGCCTGGGCTCAATTAGAATTATATAAAAATAATTATTTATATTATAGATAGATATGTATATAAGTTGTATTATGATTTCCATCTAAAGCATATAGTTACGCATTGTTTTGATGCACGTAATAAACTGTCTTCAAAGTACTTAGTAGTTTATTGTTCTTTGTAATCCACCAGTGACGCGGAACGACCGCCTTTGTTGCAACATTCGTAATAACTCGAGCTCCCGAACTAGGTCTCAAAGTAATCACTACAGCTCACGTCAAAAACAATATTAACAAGCGAAGTGTTTCTATCACAAATTATTGATAGAACCTACATATACAGTGTTTTTATCATCACCTCTTTAAATTAAAGCCCAGTTTTAACTACTCTATAAAAGCCTAAATACAATCAAAGCAAAAGAGATTTTGCCAAAAATTATAAAACTGTTTTTTTCGAACAAAATAAATAATAGAACTATTGTTGTAAAATAAAACGCCATTTGTTAAGTCTTATAGTCATCGAATCATTCTGTCTAATATCAAAAAGATCATTGAAATCCGTTGCGTAATTTGTGAGAATGCAAACGCATTGTAACGAACGACGCTAACAACAACAACAATGGGAAGTGACTTTGTCTTCTATATCATGTAGAGCTACTAGTGATGTGACTCTTTTAATTTTTAGAATCGTTTTAAAAATGAGGATTATTAAAAAATATATATTCACACATTTTTGTAGATAATTTAATAATCTATAGTTTTATCTTATCTAGTTTTTTTCGTTCGTTTTTTCGTTCTGGCATCGAATACCTTTTTTAGCATATTCTAAGCAATTTTGGGTTCTTCTTCGCTTCTTCGTTCCTTATACATTTAAAAAGAACTATTATATTAAGGTTTATTTTAGATCTGATCTGAGAAGATTCCGATCATTTATTCTCCTTGCCTGAGTAAGCCCACGTAGGTCGCCCTAGTGAGATATTCTAAGCAAGCCAATCAGTGGAAAATAGCTTGACTCAGTGACATGCCTAGCTGGCTTCCGCCTCCTAGGTTCACGGACTAATCCCTTGGCTTCCAAGAACCCGTCCAGTGGCGTGACGTGGTGAGATTTTAGTGAATATTATGGATGGCCTAAATCTGCTAGTCATATACATATGATCTGTCTGAATATAATTATTGTACAATAAGTCATACTTATATGTATGTTACACTTATACATAAGAAAACGCTCTTCAAAATTTGCTATCCAAGTCGGTCGAAGGAGTTTGTGCGAAGTAGGTGTTGATTTCTCATTTATAGTTTTTGCTTTATGTCGATTTTAAAAATAATGAATTGAAATAAATTTTATAATACTTATAAAGTATTTAGTATTGCGTACATTGACTCAAGTTCTTGAGTATACAGGTGCTAAATAAAACATTTACAAATCCTTCTCAAATGTGGTTACATATGTACATACATAGGTGCGAATGTGATACCGAAAACAATTAGTGCTTCAAGATCTAGACAATGAGGCCAGGACATACTAACTCAGATTAACATTCATGTATTAACCAAAACTCTGCTAATACCTATTTACTATCTTTGTATGTAGGAAAAAGAGATTGAGATTTCAAACTGTGATTGTTATAGTAACATTTCTTTTATGTTTTTAGTTGAATATTTTATTATTGATTCATTATATTATATATAATAGTCATAAACCAAATCAAAATCTAAAAAGGTACTCTTTATTCTACTAGGCCACAAGACCTTTTGAATCCTCAAGCTACATGAAAACCTCCGGCTCGTCGACCATATTCATAAATAATGAATAATGAAATATTTGCAGTTCACAATAAACAAATACGCCCATCGTCAAAGGTAAAAATGAATTAACACCGAAAAAGGAATATAAAAGGCCAGCGGATCTCTCTATGCAAATTATAAATTTGTTGGAGGGCCATAGGAGTGCAAAGGAACGAAAATGTGTGAGGACAACGTGACAGAAAAAAAATTAAATACCTACTTAATATTATAAGTGGGCTAATATTTCAATTATTCTTTTAAAGGCGGCGTGAAGTCCTGCCACTGAACACGTAATGCCTCCAGATTTCGACGTAATGAGGGAAACCAAATGTCTTAACACTAGCTTCCTTCTGCCTACTCAGCTGTGTGCGGCATACAGCGTGAAGCTGATTTTTTTATTTAATTTTGAAATATAGTTTTGTGAGGTTTTGTCCTAGAAAAATCCTATAAATATTATCTAATACATTATTAAATAGGGGTAAGAATTCAACAATGGTATTTACATATTTACAATAAAACATCGCCTACATAACCAGTAAATAAAAGTAAATAAAATGTGATCTCGGTGCGCGTGCGCAACTCAATCCGCGCATCCAAGATGGCGTGCATAGAGCACAGCGCACACGCCGTGTCCGTCGCGCTTGATCGCTCAAGCGAAAACCGTTTTTTTCTACATAAACATTGTTCGCAGTAGAGAAATCGACGGGCGTAACTGTGGCTATTGTTGTACGCTTTTAAACCGGGGATATTAGAGCGTGATACAGTCAAATAATTTAGAAGTTTATTATACAAAATAAACTCTAAAAACTCTCTGTTTTCACTAACTTTAATATTATATTATTTAAAATGACACCGTTCCTAAATATTTGTATAGATATTATTATATTAACCACACAAGTTCCTTGGTTTGCATTAAGGTTCAAATTATAATGATAGAAATACCTATATATACCTACATACCTAAATATTTTTTCATTTTTTTTGTAACACAAAGAATTATCATTGGAAATCGTGTCGTTGATCGTTTTATTCGTTTTATTATACGAATTTATATTTCGTTTTATTCGTTTTATTTACGGATTTCGCGATTTAATACATCTTGTCTCTAAGCAAGATGAAAGTAGAGTGAAAACTGAAATGATTTATTAAAATACTAGTGGACCCGGACGCGGCTACACCTGATGAAACTAAAAGAGTATATATTAAATATATTCATTAAATTATTTCCAATTTTCAATAGAATTAGTAAGAAAATATAAGCTTAAATAATCCAAAAGAATAATAAGTAGAGACATATTATTAGAAAAAATATCTGAGCTATTAAAATGAACCAACAGAAGAAGTAAAAGTAACTAAAGGATATTCTTAATATTAAAAAAAGTATCTAAAGTTTTTCGTGCGTGCGTAGATATCGACTCTATGAAATAACTAAACATTTTTCTATATTAAATAGGATAATTTTTGCGAGCAATATCAAATAAAATCCCAGGACCAAACTTTACACTACACCAAGAAAAGAAGAAGAGAACCAAAGTGTAGTTTAAATTAATTTTAAACAGCAAATAATTACATAAAATTAACAATAGTCCAAAAAAGTATGAAAATTTATAAAACCGTCAACATCATCTGCCCGTTCGCGTCGGTCATACTATGCTGCCCAAAGGCTAGGTCATTTCGAATCAGTGACATCTCCTTAATTATTTATTAGAATGTTATACAGGAAATTATAATTTCAATCTAGATAAAATGTTAAGAGTGATTATTATATTTATTTTCATAAGGATGAATATTAAAATGTCGCAGTAGAGGTCGCGTAGCGACGACGGTTGTTGTTAACATGGCAGAATCAATTGCATGTCAAATTAGAAATAAGTATTTTAATATATTAGTATATATGTGTAATGTAATGTTATATAGCCAATAGCACTTCTGAAGAATGCAGCTTTCATACAAAACAAAAACAAAGTAAATCGGACCAGTAGATCCAGAGATCTTACGCGTTCAAACGCGTTTATTATATTAGTATTAAGTATAGATAACTCATAATTTTTCATATGTTCATAATGTTTAAAACTCTATCGAATATTCTATATTATCATGAAGAAGCGACAACACGGTCTTCTTTTTAACCGATTTCCATAAGAGAATGTTTATAAATTCGACTGTATTTTTTCATGTTTGTTATCTACCTCAGAACTTTGACTTGGTGATCCGATTTTGATGACTCTTTTTTTATTTGAAAACTGGTGCTTGCCGTGTAGTCCAATTTTAATTTGATCTATTTCTGATAATGTTATCCATTTGAAAATCACAAGTCTTAAATTTGCTATAAGAAGGACAATAACTCAATTATCATGCTAACCGATTTCGATGATTCTTTTTTTGGAAAGGATCTACACTTCAAAGTTAGTTTGATGAAAGTTTGGTTGGGTTCTGATTATGGGATCCGGTTAAAGTTGGTTTTCTTTTTGTTAAAAATTATAATTGATTTTATATTTTACTTAAATAATATCATGTATCTCTGTATATTAAATAATATACTATTTATATAATGCACACAAAATATTAAAAATAATGAACTTAATATAAGTTTCTCTAATAATTATTTTCAAGTCTGTTGCATTAAAGAAGTCTTTCTCGTAGAAAATGTGTCTCAGTGATAGCTTCAGACTATATAACACTTATTTGAAAAAAGAAAATATTAAGTTTTATCACATAAAAAAATATTGTGCGCGGGGAGCGGGGAGATCATTTTTTGAACTATAAAGATCTATTTAAATTAAAGGAATTCTAAGATGAAACAAACATTGAATAGAGCAACATTAAAAATCGTCTCATTTTCATAGAATATGTTTCACCCATGAGGCCATGACTCATTTACCAGACTTTGCCTAACTAGATATTATTGTAGTTTAATTTAAGCACTAACTGTTATCTGCAACTGTAAACTCGTTCGTTGTTTCCAACTCATTACAATTCTTAAATATCCCTTGTTCGAGTTTGTTCATGCGTATCTATTAAATTTATACATATCTATGCGCATACGCAATGAACCCACATTTTGTAAACTTCTACGAAGGAAGCCGTTAATATTTGTGGTTAGATATTATATTATAAGAAATGTAACACACGTAAGAAAATATTATGACTAGTCATTTGAACGAAGTTTTTTTTTAGCTTCACGCTGTATCCCGCCCTTAGCATGTTAATCAGAAGGCACCTAGTGTTAAGACACTTTTTAACAGGAACCCCTCGACGCTTTATGATATAACGGAAAAGTTCATTATTAACTCAAAAGACAATTCAGACGAGAGTCAGTCACAGTACACCCAGTCTAGAAGAATTGATATATTTTTTATGTTGGATTTTTGTTTATTAATTTCTAATAATAAATTTTATTTTTAAAAGTTACTTTTTAGCTCTATTTTTATAATCACTCACATAAATTCAAACGAACTGTACCTATATATGTTTAAACATTCTGAGAACCTGTAGTGCGTCTGATCTGGCCGTCGTGAATACGTTCTTCCAAAAGAATTCTCAGCACCTTATCACGTATAAGAGCGGGTCCCACTCAACTCAAATAGACTACTTATTGACCAGACGGTGTCATATGGGCAGGGTAACTAACTGTAAGGTCATTCCAGGCGAAAGCCTAACGGCCCAACATCGTCTTCTTGTCATGGACTTTAACGTCACTCCGAAGAAGAAAGTAGCCGAGAAACGTAGGCCTCGGATCAAGTGGTGGTTGCTGAATGGACCGATGCAGACCGACTTCCTGGCAGAGGTGAAAAGTCACGATCTTTCGACTAACACCGAGACTGCTCAGGATGCTTGGGATCGGGCTCAGTCGGCAATCATTGCGGCGGGCAGGCGAGTTCTTGGCCTTTCTAGGGGAGGACGTGTCATCGACAAGGAGACATGGTGGTGGAATGATGAGGTGCAGGAAGTGACTCGTGAAAAGAAGGCTGCCTTTAAGAAGTGGCAGGAATCCAACTCTCCTGAAGACAGACTGGAGTACACAGTAGCTAAACGTGCCTGTAAAAGAGCTGTAGCCAGAGCCCGCAGTGAAAGTTTGTCACCATTGTATGATAAACTTGAAACTGTGGAGGGGCAGAAGCTCATTTACAAACTGGCACGTTCCCGGGATAAAGTGACGCAAGATATCGCAAAATGTCTTTGCGTCAAAGATTCCCAGGGCACGCTGCTCTGTANCCTCACATTAAAAAATATATTGAAATTATTATTTTTTAGACAGAAATATGATCACTACACGTTATCCTTAAAAGATACGAATATGCTGTCGCGGACTTTTTTGTAGATCTTATTAAGAGAAACAATACTCCAGTACATTATTTTCATGTAGTACTTACCATTAAAGCAGCGCATGCGCGAAAGTGTATCAACGGGTAGGACTTTATACACATTTATCTTATTTATGTTAACTTACATCGGAATGTCCAAATAATAAACTATATATAAACCTTCCCTGAGAAATACTCGACCTAATGGTGAAAACCGCATCAAAATCCGTTGGGTGGTTTAGAAGAAGAAGAGTTAGAAAGTTCAGACAGACACGAAAAGCGACTTTGTTTTAGAAGATATAGGATAGCTAAGTAACAGTAAATTATCGATAATGATAAATCATATTTATTTTTCTCGTTTGTCTATCCAATGATAATTAGACAAATAAATAAAGTAGGTACCTGTTTTTTAAATAATTAGCATACGTAACATTTTATATTTCTTCAGTATGAGCTAAACGCCATAACTAACTTTAATATTCATCGAGAATATATATTTTTCTTACTAATAGATTAAAAGTACTGTAGGTACATACATATGTCATGTGTTACAATTCCCATGGTTGCGATACGGTCAGCTTCAGTATTTTATTACTTTGCCCCACTTTCTAAATAGGTCCTGTGTTAGTTTCTCTACATGTAACAAACAACTGAACAAAACTTTTTATTTTTCAGGTTTAAAACAACTTTTCTTAGGTACTTATAAATAACTTAAATATACTGGTATAGTATTTAACTTGCTTTATTTTAACGTGCTATACTTACCGATGATAATGTGCTGTATTTTACTTATCTGTAATAAGCCATATCAGATGTGCTATAGCAACATTGTTCCCTGATAGGCAGCCAAGATTGTAAATTAGTCTATAAATGGCGGTATTTTTAGATTTGAAGTAATTTGCTTCTTTGGGCTGGAGCAGTGAAGGCTAGTGTTAGTTAAATATAAAGGGGCCCCTGAAGCCAACTCATGTGGTCGCAAGTCCCAGGCACAGTTCAAGCTCAACGTCAACAGTATTAGTATATTTTATAATTGTTAAAAGTTAATTTAATAAAATACATTATACGAACTACAGTTTTCTTCACATCATTTAATACAGAAGACAACAATATTCAGTACGATCGAAACATTGTATATGTACCTACCTATAATTTGTTACCTTCTTATGTCGGTACCCGCTGCACCTGCACCTGCTGCGACTTTTTCCACACAATTTTTTTTTACATATGATTGTTTTCCTCTAGGATTATTATTTTTATTTTTCTATAAGGGGGGGCATCATACCCCGGGCGCCGCTCATAAAGGGGCGCCAAATAGTCCGCAAAACTATTTAAACATACATTTGAAATTATATTGTGTTCGCGTAGGGGGCGCTGCAAAAGTATTTTACCCCGGGCGCGAGTTAAGCTTGCTACGCCACTGGGGTAGGCAGAGGGAGCCTAGTATTAAGACACTCCGTTCTCCACTTTCCGCTAAATGTTCCAGGTATTGCATGTTGAGTGACAGAACTCTACGTCCCACTTATACCTTGGTACCAGAGCTTAGAAATAAAAATATTAATAAAAAGTAAATAAACGCTTGTTATAATAATTCTTTCCCCGGAGTGAGAATCGAATCGTCACGTTAGTCACACGTTGTTGTGCCCCTACCCCACGACGGCCTCTCCGACGGATCGGAGATTTAGATACTTGTCATTAAATATCTGCTATTGACTGACTCATTGACCGTACTGTACTATTGTACACTACGGCCAATGAGTCGTGGGTGCTCTGAAACTAGGTTTACCGATCTTTTGCCGATTGCTGCACTGCTGCAAGGCCATTTACAGCTGACTTCGGGGCGGCAACGACTCGTCGACCGTACCGTAACTAATTATAACGACGCCAAAAGTTCTAAAAATAAAACATTTTTTTCATTGAAAATTATTTATTGGCAAAACATCCATTTAACTAAATAAAAATAACAGTTATAATTATTATAGTATAATCGCTTACACGCTGCCTTTTCGTGTCATTTTGAACACATATTGAATTTCTTCATCTGAACAAAATACTTTGCATTATAAAATACTGTCATAAACACTATACAATATATAACATATTATAATAAACGGGAGATCATAATATTAGGTAGGTATATACTCATCAATTGCAGATATCGCAAAAATTATCAAAGCTTAGCTACCATAAGTAAGCTAAAGCTTTTTAAAATACCAAAGTATAGCCGATAGCGATATTTTATATACCTATATAATTTTAGCATCACTTTAAATTTAATTATTTATTTAAAAATATGAAATATTGAGCAGTACAAGTGGCTACTTGTGTTAAAAGCTAGGATCATAACTCGACTATGGACGATTTCCTCGTTAGTGCTAACTTTATTTATAACATAATCTACGTTGTATAACTGACTGACTAGTAAGAAAATTTCTTTATAATATTCAAAGTTGTATTTATAACATTCATTCATATGCTAACTGTGGATATAAATGAGAGGAATGCTATTTGATTTAGTAACAACGTAAATGTTAAGAATAATATCTAGGTAAGTACTATCGAAGAAAACATAATCTATATATATACATAAAAGGACATGTTCCCACTGACTGAGGTAAGATGCACGCATATCCGTAACCGCTGATGATAGAAACGTGAAATTTGGACAGATTTTTATTTTTGTAATTTGGAGAAGGGATTTTGAAAAAAGGGGATTTTTACGTGACATTGGCGAAGTGATTTCTTCGCTCCGGTGTCGAGGCAAAGAGCGGCGTTGATTTCGGCCACTCAACACGCAATGCCTCCAGAATTCTGCGGAAAGTGGGGAACGGAGTGTATTAACACTAGATTCCCTCTGCATACCCTGCTGTGTGCGGGATACAGCGTTGCGGGATATTAAAAATGCGACATTTTAAAGTCTCTTTTGGCGAATTCCAAGAACTTCCAGACAAAAATGGAAATGGTCAACATTTTTTCAATGATAATAATAATTATTAATTGTCTTAGTTTTAATTTTTAAAAACATTTGTTTGATTTTTTTTGAATATTTAAAAATAGAAAAAAATCCAGGTGATCTACGTACATTACAAATAATATGAACTTAAGTTGTATGTATATTTTTATAAATCTGGATGTTTTTGTACAAAGATATTGCTCTCTAGCAAAACACATTGGGCAAGAAAATAAAATCTTGCTAAATGTCCAATTTTGGTACAACATGGTACAGCATGTTTATGTTATATTATGAAACATATTATAATCATTATTTTTGTACTCTCTTTACCCAAAATCAACAAACATTTATACAGTACAATAAATACAAAAAAGTCTTATAATTCTTCCAATACTAAATAGCCTTAATGAAGTTAGTCAGTTAAAATAATTTTCATATTTTAACACATTCAATAGTTTTTTATGATCACAAAAGCTATTTTATCCATCTTCATAAAACATTTTTTTGTCAACAAACAAGCACAAATAAAATAAATTATATGTTATATTGCATTTCTAATTCAAAAGTGTATACCCATTCATTATTTAATAAATATAGAGCATATATTTTGATCATATAGTTTTGTTTATAAGTTAGAAATCATAATAAATAATAATTAAACACTGTTACATAAATGTATAAGCCAAACGATAAAAAATCATAGTTTGGAAATTAGCATAAATTTGGTAAACAATAACACGATTTTTAGGTTGCTTATAAATACAATATCCATTTCATTTTTCAAATTTGTATATAGCATTGATATATGTATGGATAAAATCTCACAATTCTTGTATGTCTACTCTTATTAACATTAAGTTAACAAAATTTCTACAGAATATATTTTTATTTAAACATTTTTATAATCATTCCACAATAAAGATGGAAAAATATTTTTTGAAAACCTATAAAAAGTTGAAGTTATGAGTAGGACTAATTAATCCTCACCTCAAAATTATATGCATGTTACAATTTATTGAAGTTGTATGATGTGTGTCAGAAGTACAAATTTCAGTCCCGCTAGATATATTTTTTAATCCTTATGTTTTATAAAATGTATTTTCAAATTTGGTTGTTTTTATTTGTGTGTACCGAAGTGTACTGGGTGCTAAGTACATTGAGGATTGTCTACTGAATATTAAAGATATCCAAATGAGATTCTGGGTAAATTTTAAAAAGAACAATTCATTTACATAACTTTAGGCCAGTCGTGACTCAGGGACAGTGTAACTGTAAAATCAACTGGTTGTGAGTTTGATCCCCACTCAAGGTGATGAAATATTTATTTACAATTTTTCATCTCCTCGAGTCCTCGGAAATATTTAATTTCTTCGCTCTGATTTCGAGGCAAAGCGCAGCGTCGAGTTCCGCCACTCAATATATATTTACGTTTTTTATGATAAATTACTGAAAATGTTTTTGTAAGTTTTATTCCTCTGACAATATAATAACAGTAATTATTGTTGTAAATTATTACAACATATTTTTAATTTGAACTTAATTTTCCCTCAATGGAAATTATGAAACAGTTTTTTCCTTCATCTATGTGTATCTTCATCAAATATGTAAAATACAATAATACAACATATACTAATTAATTTAATTTTTATGTAATTATAATAAAAATTTTGTTGTGTTTAATTAGATCTTATCAATATGGAGAGTAAACATAGAATATAGATTACATATCATTTGTTACATGAATTTTACCATGATATCCATGGTGGTTGATTAATTTTACTAATTGGCATGTGTGTCATGTTTATTGGCATATTTATAACAGCAT
Organism: Heliconius nattereri; assembly: GCA_013403645.1. Lineage (NCBI taxonomy): Eukaryota > Metazoa > Arthropoda > Insecta > Lepidoptera > Nymphalidae > Heliconius > Heliconius nattereri. The sequence continues at coordinate 3,234,978 of JAAIXI010000244.1, read as the reverse complement.
AATCCTGTTGTAACCTTCTTAATGTCCTTATTATTGTTGCACCACTTCGACCAAGCAAAAATCCAGCTGGAATATTAACATCTAGCTCCATCCTGAAATTGTGTGAAATAGAATTGACATACAAAAATTTAAAAAAAAATATCTAGCTGCATCCTGGCACTAGGTTCTTTCTGTCTACCTTACTATATGTTCCCACAAAGTAAGGGAGACAGAAAGAACCTAGTATTGAGACACTACTCCCCATAAGGCCCTACAATAAGTGTTGGGTGGCAAAACTAAATCATGTCCTTTTGCTTTTTACCATTGGGAGAAAATGAAAATAAATTATTCCTCCAAATGGAACTCAAACCCACCATTGTGTTTGCAGACAGTTGCTGGGTTGCTACTCCACAATGGCCTCATTTATCTAAATTGATATATTCTCACCTGTCATCAACCATCTCAATAAGATGATCCAATGCATCATCCCATTTATCCATAGATTCAGTTATAATAACAGCTTGAGCACCTACTTCTTGTGCTTTAAGAGTTTTGAATACAAAAGAACATTCCCTAAAAGTGGTCAAATCATTTACACATTAATAGAATTAAAAGTAACATTTAACTATATATATTATGTAGTAACAATATTAATTTCATATAGTTTTATTTGAATTTTGCTTATACAATCCATCATGACAACCATACTTTACATATGTATGCAAGTTATCTATGCGTGAGAAACAGAGTATAACTACCAGTGCATCATGCTGGTATGAACAGGTTAATAGTAATATGAAACTCCACACAAATATAATAATCACCAAGCAAATATGTCATTTTGTTGTTTGTTACTTTAGTTAAAGTATGATCTTACCCTCTCTGAGATAAAGCAATATTGCCAAATACGTCATCTGCGTTTATTATATCTGAACAACTATGCAATGGAAGTGTTGGGACTAAACGAATCTTCTCAAAGTGAATACTACCATTCTGGAAAAAAGTTTTATTACATATTGATAAATCGGCATATCTTTCAGTTTAGTTTAGTTTATACTTTATTGCACACAAATAAAAGAAAAAGAATAATACAAATAATACAGAAAAGAAATAAAAAAAACAATTATGCAAAGGCCTTATTGCTTCAAGCAATCTCTTACAGGCAACCTTTGATAACAGCAAAGGACTTAAAATAAAAAAAGAGAAGCATTATGTGAAAACTAAAAAATAATAATAATATTAAGTAAACACATAAAATACTTATGATATATACAAAAATACATAAGCTCACACACAATACACAAATACATATATTTATAAATAAATACACATAAACATATATATATAAATAAATAAATATATATATATATATATATATATCACTTTGCGACCTTAGTTCAAGGTGTAGAAGAGAATCGGAACCAAGGAAGTTGAATCACTCTTTTAAATAAGAGGGAGCGAAAGGAGGAGAAGGGTAAGCATACAATAATTGCAGCGAAGTCTAATTGGAAGCCATCCTAGCTGACGACGGTAATCAGAGACATGATCTTATTTACGTAGCCCAAAAATAAATCTTATACATAGATTTTGTAACCGCTCTAGTTTATTTAATTGTTCCTTAGATAAATCCGGGTAACAAGAGTCTGCATAATCTAAAATCGCTAGTGCTAGAGTAGTTTTGGTTTTCATAGGTAGAAAATATTTCCATCTTTTCAAGCCTTCGATATTAGCAAATAGTTTTCTGCTGACCTCAGCTATCTGAGGTGACCAAGATAGTGAGTTGTCTAAAAAGATCCCTAGGTTTTTAACAGTCAGTCTAACAGTTAAAACAGTACTATCAAACTGTATAGTAGGAAGGTTTTTAATCTGATAATGATGGATAGATCATTAATTGCAGCCAATGTTTATGTGAAAACAAAACCCAATTGTTAAGTATTAATTTGAACATAATTAAAAGCAACTGCAGACAAACCCCGAATTAAGAGCGTCACATATTAGTTATTCGTTTTGTAAACAATTATATGAAAAACATACTTACGAAAGGAGTACCGAAGTCCTTTGCTGGTCTAATCCTATAAGAATAACGTAGCTCTGGGGGGTCTAAAATTTCAAAAAACACATCGCCAGCGATGATATCCGCCGTAGAAGATCCATCATAGAAGTGTAAATCATTCGCTGTAAAAATGTCTTGTTTTATAAAAACTGTATCACACTTAATGTACAATAATATCATATTAAATTACATTAAGCTACCTCCAGGTGAAACTGTTTTGGTTAGGAGAAAAAATAAAAGACATGTATTTAAAAGTAAATAATTCACAAGACAACCAAACGATTGAAGCATGGTTTTAAATAAAAATATTTTTATAGGTTCTAAATTTCTAAGTAAATTATCATTGAAATAAACTTTGAATTGAAGTTTATAACATAAAAAACTTCAAAAAGAATAGTTATAGACTTATCTTATAGATAGACCACAGAACACATATAACCAAAGGTCCATTGAATGGACTCCATACTATACAAGGAACATTATACTAGTACTACTGAATTACTGATTCTATATTGAATACAGATAAGAGATGACAGTTCCTAATTCTTCAACAGTTCTTAATTTATGGCAGATAATAATGTCAAGTGTTTATTAATCTTTATTCATGGCATTCCGAGCGTGCCGCTCAGCACTAATCACTTTGCCAAAATTAAATATTTCAATAAAAATTATAATATTTTGAGTAGATATTGGCATTTTAACTTTAATTTCTTTATAAATCTAAAAGCACTTGTATTATTTTTAATAAATTGCTGTATTTTACTGTTTTTTAGTTCTATATTATGTTGTTTCTGTTTTGCTTTCCTGAGGTTGGCAACATTACTATGTGGTTACCAGCCCCACCAACTACGTGTTCTTTTTAGACTTGTCCACGTGTCCTACAGTCTGAAATTACTTTAGGGGCTTTATCGTTAATATAGTACTTAGTAGTGCAATTTACAAAAACTTTCCTTAGTTCTCGGCTTCTTAAGACTATAATTATTTGGGCAAAAAATGTTTTAAGCTTAGCTGAATATTTGACATCCTTCTTGTCGTCTTCTTGGTTGCCAACATGGTAAATGCCATTCTTCTAAAAATCCTGAAATAAAAATGCTCATTCCATAAAACATATCTTCCATTGAATTACCTTAAGCCTGGCCGCACACGCACAATAATATTGTCAATAAAGTAGGCATTGTTAATAATATTGTGTGTGTTCGACCGGTTTGTCAATATTATTGTAGATTTCTAGAAATTCTGAACAAAAATACAAATAATCTCATGAGAGATGACATATATTATTGATCACTTAACATAATTTAAGCTGTATTTAAATAAAGGAATAAAAGTTTTAGTGTTTTATAGCTAGTTTATTTAAAAAAAAATACTATTAAATTTGTAATTGAGAAAAATATAACTGAATAATTTTTACAACATCAATGATCAAGTTATTTAATTTTACGCTCATGTAAATATTTTCATTTTAAGCGGGGTTCCCCTATTCTATACAAGATTAGATGAATCATCTACAACAAAGAAGTTCGATGTCAACATCGAACCTCGAAAACACAACATCGATTTTGGCTAATTCGATTTTGGCTAACATCGATGGTTTTTTTTCTTTTATTATTGTTGTGTGTGTTTTCTCCACAGCTCCACGTTGCATCCTTTCTGCTCCAGCTATATATTTAAATAAATATTTCATCGAACATCAGTTATTCAATCGAACACTGTGGGGATCGAACCCACTACCAGTCGATTCTTGTGCCCCTGCGTTAGGGCTAGCCTTTATTCATAGTTATCAATAAATAAGACAATTATAATATCATAAGACATTTTTAAATAAAACAAGGGAGCTTAGCTAAGTCAGATAAAAAAATAAACAAGGAAATAGTAATTTTCTTTATGAAAAATATGTAAGATATTCAAAAGTTAATAAAACGACAATTTATAAGACTAAAAGAAGTAATGTTTTTTTTTTGCTTACGATAATTCTTTTTAAATTAAAATGAACACGTGAACACTTTGTACGTGTACGCGACCAAATTTCGATAATGTGTCCCTACTGACATCGATGTTGTCATTGTTTTCATTATTGCAACATCGATGTTAAAACATCGTTATTTAACAATCGAAATCGAGGATCATCGGGCATCCCTAAAGCAAAGAAGTAGTTGCAATTTACATTCTTTAGGTACCGGTAGTATTTTGTTTGGCGAATAATATACAGGCCGGTTAAATTTTTGTGTTAATGTAAATTGTATATTAGTAATAAATTCATAATTTAAAATTGATTTTCTCGAGTCTTATCTCCAATATAATGTGTAAGTTGTGTGAGTATAATGTTTGAAATATATTGTTACTGCTTATATTTTAACTAAAGTAACATAGTTTAATACTATACTATGTTCAAATAATTTGTTCTCAAAAAGAATTAAAATTTCACTTACATGAGAACACCACAATAAATGTAATCATTATCGCATTATCATAATATATATATAAAACTATGCTAAATATTTTATTTCGTTAACAGGGTAGGTACTTATATATATATATATACATATATATATATATATGTGTATATATATATATATATATATATACATATATACATACATATATATATATACACACACACACACACACACACATATACCGTTGTAAAGATTGGTATTCTCTAAATATATTTTAATAGTTGAGACTAATTACTATTACTAATGGCTATGCTACGTTTATTGTCATGTTTTATAAATGTCAAATTATTACATATCAATTTACTTACATTTTTCTTTATAAAAATACAAGAATTATATACATAAAGTTGTTGCAGGCTTATTATGTTAGTTTCTTTGTAAAGTTTAGTTGTTGGTTTAATTCTTTTATTTTGTTTTCTTTGTAGTGCTTGTAAATCTTTGTCCGACAAAATATACATTGTCATGGTAAACATAGTGACAATCATACAATAGGAACGAGAAATAAAGATAAGATTGTTACTCCAAGTTTTCGCCTCCAAAATGTTAATAAATCTTTTATGGGTCTGAGCATACGTGTATATAATAAAATTCCACAGTGTATTCTAGGTTTGCCACTACCAAAATTTAAAATATCAGTAAAAAAAATTCTGTCAAGTAAAGCTTATTACACTGTTCAAGAATATTTAGAGGACAAACATGTATGGAATTAATGTCTATTGAATGTAATGCAGGATAGCTGCCAACTAACTACACTGCCAATGATTGTACCATTGATTTTGAAAAGAGCAACTGTTGAGTTTCTTGCCGGCTCTTCTCAGCAGAACTGCCTTCCGAACCGGTGGTAGCTTTTTGTTCATATGTTCATTCGACGATTCAAAAGTG